>JBAMIG010000012.1:6877938-6892843 GCA_037177335.1 Kiunga ballochi
TTCTTAAAATGCTGAATTAAACCAACATGTCTCCTTCTGATATTTAAAAGGTATCCAGAGCAGATAATAACTTCACTATGTAAACAGCAAAAACGAGCACTCAGTTAATGAACAAGTTATTTTTCACTTGGATAAAGTTCTATTAAATGTGGTTGCACGCTGGCTTGGGTCCATTCATTCATCCTGCTACACAGCAGTGTGGAGAACACGCTGCAGGCAGATGCTGCAGGGGGGCTGTGACTGTCCACCCAGATGCTGGCTCTGCATGACGTTTTCCAACCTATAGCACAGGAGCTGCTTTGATGTAATCCTCGCTCATGCGTTATTGTGCAGCAAACCATCAGCATCTTCGCCTCCAGCTTGAAATAAGACCATGTTTATTTATGCCTGGCACAGACCTCTTCATCACGCTGACACCATTTACCACAGCTGCAACGTGTTGCCACTTGGGGCGGGGAGGAGAACCAAATTCAGCAGCACAGACCTTTCAGGATATGATTTATAAAAGGAAATGCGTGCAACTGTGCGTAAGCAAGGTTTTTTAAATCAGACTTTTATTTTATACTTGTTTTTTTTCTTATGAAAGCACAATTTTAGTAGAGATTCTACAGAGTTTTATAAATGAGGTCCCTGGTTCTTTATGTGTACTTTTATTTAGTTACTATAATAACAAGGAAAGCAACATGCACAAAGTTTATATCTAAATTTGCTCAGTCTGGGAAGAATATTGACCTTCGGGAAGATAAGATATGTAATGTAATGCTTTGCTAACGAGGATGCAATGTTGCTGTGGTTCCATAATGTAATGGTCTGGACTGAATCCAGCAATCTGAGTTTAAATCTCAGTGATACTACTTGTGGAGCCCAAAAGAGTCTCATTAACCCCACATTTTATTTTCTCTAGCTTGATCAAAGACATGTTTTTTCTGTGTGACGGAGTAGAAAGGAAAGACGGAGCCCTTTGCAGAGTAGCTAATTCCCAAACACCCCAGAGACAAATGGATTCTCGAAACATGAGTTGTCCATATAGCTGCATGTGTTTTTAGCATCTCAGAGAGCATCGACACGCTTCACAAGGGTTCTTATTTCTCTTTTGAATCAGATCAGATGGTTGGCAAGAAAAATAAAGAGAAAACATTGCTGCAAAAAATGCCAAAAATTACCATGTGAGAGATGTTTTTTAGTCTTCCATGAGTCTGGTTTGTTTTGTGTTGAGATGCTGCTGGCATGCAAAAGGAGCATATGCCTCTGATGAGCTGCCATTTCGCCTCTGTGGAATCAAACTCCAAACATATTCCTGTTTCCTCCTCTCATGGCGATCACACATCCAACGTCATTTTCTGCCAGTAACGCGTGCATGTGGGTGTCAGTGAACAAATGAGGTTTAAGTTGTCCAACTGCAGCTCTTCAACATCATCTCTGTTCACAGAGACACAGATTCAGGTTGGGACACACCATCAGGCTGGATCCTTGGAAGATGGAGCCAAAAGATTAAAGCAAGCTGGTTTTGGTGCTGGTTCTTCTCCTTGGCGAGCAAAATGGAGCAGGATGGAGAGTTGAGCTGTGGGTTTGTCCAATGTTTCAGTGTCTTCTGTTCTCTGGATGGAAAAAAGCTGCCGTCCCCTTCTACTTCTGTCCCTTTTGAAATCCGTGAAGCCTGATCAGAGCTCGACTTGATCTCACAATGAAGCACATCATAAACACATTTTTACAATATAGAAATATACAATAATAAAATGTAACTTATGAGGTTAAGAACAGAGACAAATGGGGTGAAGTTACCTAAAATAGTTCTGCTTGGATAAAAAAAAAAAATGCAGTTGAAATTGTTGGAATAAAAATTTACATGATCAGTTATCATCACACCCACAAATTGTTCTATAAGTTACAAAATACACACACCAGACTTAGAAATACCTGTCTGCACTGACAGGATGTGACAAGCACATCTGAATTGTATGACGTATTGTAACAGGTACAAAATCCACCAGGAAGCAGAAAAATGGACCTCTCCACACATTTAGTTGTCATTACGGTAGACCTCAGGACCTCGACCGTCCAACCCCAGGCAGGAATCAGAGGGTGACACATTTACAGTACCGTAACTCCTAAAGTCTTTGTGCAAATAAAACATTTGGATGATGATCATAAGAGGTTAACATAAATAATCAGCCAATCACATTGATTTAAATCTATGTATATAGGCATGGTGACACGATCGACATGAGTTGCTGAAATTCAAACTGTGCATCAGAACGAAGATAAAAAGGGATTTAAGTAGCTCTGAATGTGGGATGGTTGCTTTGCATGTTCAGGGTTCCTGGTCTAGGGGCCTGCGATGGACCAGCGACCTGTCCAGGGTTTACACGCCTCTCACCCAGTCATTGCAGGAAAAGGCTCCAAGTACCTGCAAACCCTTAACTGGAACAAGTGGTACAGATAATGGGTGGATGAATGGTCTGAGCAGCAGTTCCCTGTTGGTATCAGTGGTCAGAAGAGAAGGAAAAAAAACATCAAAACCACTGGTTACAACAGAGGTTACAACACATCTAAGCATAGATCCATCGTAGTCATTATCAATGTTCTGGCTGTGCTGCTGGTGGTAATGATGTGGAAGATGTTTATGCAAAGACTGCTGCAGATCACAGAGCAACAACAGTGTGAAAGCAACCAGTGTGCCTGTGAGCCTACGTGGATATTTAACTCAGTATTAAAGCTTATAAACCTTTTTAGTTTTTACACGTTTATGATGAAACTTCAGATTTCTGTTGTCAGTGCTTCAGTGATCCTGAAGGACATATAGCCTGTCCCAAAGACACCAGGGGGGTTGTGACAAGAGCTGTAATTAAATACCTGGAATAAAGACAATTTATAAGGACAGGCCCAACTGCTGTATTGCTTAATGACAAGTAATGAAATCTGGAAATTATAATTAGGCCAACACAGTGTCAGCATTGTACTCTAGTTGGGAGATATGTTAGATATTTCACCTGTGTTGATTCAATTAGGAAAAATAAAAGTGAATCATTTTCGATTTTTCCACTGAAGCCCGGGTGAAAATATTCTATCATCTTTCCCAAATACAACCGTTTCTGTCTGAATCACCAAAAGCACAGATAAAAAAAACGCCGCACAGGTATAGTGACTCTAAAAGGTAATTACCAATTCATCTTTTGTCCCTTTAAAGCATGAAATGTGTTTTATATTTTATTACAAGTGTTTGATACAAATCATAGAAATCCCTTTATTTGCCAACTAATGGGAAAAAAGTCATAATACATATGAGAGATATATATGAGAGACCGGGTTGTTTTAGGTGTTTGGAGACGGAGGACAGAGAGAAAAGATTGAAGGGAGAGATATTTCTCCATGATGGGTTGTTTCATTAGTTTGTGTACTCTGTTATTTATTAAGTACATAATTAGCTCCTCAAGATGACAGAATACTCCTACGTCAGCTCTGAAGATGAATTTGACTTTAATGATATCATTGCTTGATGAATTTGTTCTCTATCCCCGTTGGACCGAATGAGTCATTACAAGTTATCCTCACCAGGCGCTTTGAAGGATGATGTTTTGCAGGAAGAGAAATCTGCTGAAATTGATTCACACTTCTGTGAGATCATCAAGTATTTTTCATTTAAATAAACTAAGCAAATAAACAACAGGTAAATCTTAATTTAAAGGTGATAATCTGGATTTATAGCAGAGTATTCCCTTTAGCTGATGGAATCAACAGTGTGTAGCATTAATCACTCGTTCTTTGTTAGCGCTGTTTGTTTGTGTGCTCCTAGTTGTTGATGATCTTGAGGGGCATTCAAGTCTGAGAAAATTAAGGCCATCAACGATGTGTCACGCAGAGTGGCTGATTGCAGAATTCCCACATCAGGGAGCAAAGTCCATTATCATTAGTTATCCACAGATATGTGCTGCTGAGAGTCAAGGTTGACAGAACGAAGAGGATGTGTGGAGGAAAAAGCAGGAGGGGGAAAGGAGACGAGCTCAGAAGAGGACAGAGATAGGAGGGATCGAAAAGAGACGTGTCCACAGGGGGAGGGAAGAAGGGACAGTGAGGGGAGAAAGTGAGCATAAGAAAGAGCTATTGATTGTCACCTCTGCAGCCGCCACACTGTAAAAAGCAGCAGACAAAAAGAAATGTCATCATTTTTGAAGACACCAGTGGGTTTCCTGAGTCATCTTGCACAAGGCCTACTTTAGTTGTCAACTGTCATTTCCCTCCAGGCTTCATCCGTGCATGACCATGCAGGGTTTATCCATGGCAAAAGCATGCAGAAGAAATGCTGACACTTACTTTCAAACATAAAAGTTATGTAAGAGATTAACAAGAAAGTGAAGGGAATGACACAGAAAAAGCAAAAACAAAGTGAAAGGGTATTTCACTTCATTGTTTTTGATGTTCAGTGATGTCTGTTTCAGTATTTTCCACCCTCATCCCAGTTCATCGTGGACAGGATGAGAAGAGACAGAGAAACTCCCATCAGAGTGAATTATTGTTCCACAGCTACCAGCTTATCTAACAGAAGAAGAAACGCTGCGTTTAAATCACCTATTAGTTTTGATGCTTGGCTGCAGCCAATTAGTTTTCACAGTGGGAGGTTATGTTGCAAGAGACACTGTTGCTATGGATACCTGCAGTACAATTTTCCATATGATGATTTGTTGTTTTTCAGAACTGCTCTTTGTTTTCATCTCATACGTCTGTCGCTTATGTCAAAACAACAAAAGCAGAAGTTCCTTTCAGCTGTGAAAATAAAAAGCATGATGCTAAATGCTGGGAAAAAGGTTTTCTGAATTTAGAAAACGTTGCAGCGTCATGCTGGCCTTTACGGGGAAAAGCAAGTCGACTTGTTTGCAGAAGTCCGTTCGGGATTATCAGAGTTCAGCTATGTGTGAAGGTTTCTGCAGGATTCATGTCAGGATTTCTCAGATGTGCATTGTGGCTCATTGTAACGCTAAAACACTCAAACCTCCACTGTGCCTGATTTTAAATAACATTTTTGATTTCATCATTCACTGGATACATTCACTTCCTCCTCAGCTCCAGGTGTACGTGTGTGTGTATGTATATATATATATATATATATATATATATACTTAACTTTAACAACAGAATTAAGACACAGTAGTTAATTAAGCAGGAAAAAACTTTGTGGCCACCAAACAAAATGATAAAATAAATCAACTTCTGATGAAAAATCTATTTAACATCATTTCTTTTCAGTGTTAATAATCTTTTCATCCTGCAGTTTGACATTCGCTTGTCTCTAAATGAAAAGCTCTTCAGTTGGACGGCTTATTTCTCCACCTTCACTTTCAAGGCCCTCTAAACAAATGAGTGGAGAGTAAAAGATTTCATAACCACAGTAAATCCCTCATTATCGTCTCTGCAGGAATGAAACTGTTTTCATTTGGTTCTTGACCCCTTTTGACTGGTGGATCTTCAGGCAAACAGTTTCTTTGTTTCCATCTGTGCAGTTTTTTCTGACGATGTGACGTAGCGATTGTAAGATAAGGGCAGAAGGGAACTTGAGGGTGTGAAAAGAGTCAAACATCCACCGTCTGCAAATTCCTTTAAGGTGCATCTGCAGAAACAGGTATTCTCTCAGCTTTTCACAGTGCTCTGTGTACTCGACAGATGTTTTAGAAGGAGACGACATGGTTTCATCAGCACCGACTCACTCCTGGTGAGTCTTTTTTACTGAATAAAAAGAGAAGAATTCAAATGATTTCACATTGAACAAACTAACTAAACTAATCCTGCTTAAAAAAAAAGATCTGCTTAATGGATTTTTGCAACACAAATTTAGTTTTACAGAAAAAGTCAATAAAGAAAAAGTTAAAGCATTTTATATTTTGGCTCTCATGTACATTCATTCATTCATTAATTCATTTTCTATATTGCCTAATCTAATTGAGGGAAATGCTGGAGCCCATCAAAGCAAATAGCAGGTGAGATGCAGGTACACCTGAACAGGCTGCCAGTGCGACACAGTCCCTACATGTGCTGTTTTTAATGGAAACACGGGTCAGTCACTATTTTAAACTACTTTCTTTCCATTTTAAAACACCCTTTGGCAGAAATATGTAAGATTAACAAGGTTGGACAGGTAGCTTCAGGGTACAGCTGTTTTTAACCACCAGAACCACCAGAACTTCCTGAGTCTTTCGTCTCACTGGTAAACTTTGGGTCAGGCTCTTGCTGCAGTTTATCTTTTGTTGTTTTTTTTAATATATACAATATATTTTCCAAGAAAGAAAACAACAGCATAAAAGCAAAATCTCTTTTCCCATGAGTCGGTGACACAACAACACACACAGACAATGATCCAAATAATTAGCTAATTTAAATTTTCATTACATAAAATGTCAATAAAAAGATTTCCCCCCAAGTCACACAGAGTCACAGAGGCCCACTGTGTGAATGGTTGGACTGGTTGGTCTGGATGACACACTGAAGTAGCTTTGCAGCATTAGAGTTATGTTGCTACCTGGACATGCTCCTCTGTTTGGGGGGGAATTAACAAGCTGCCTTAAGCAAGTAAAAGTAATAAATGGCTTCATTGGAATGAGGGAAAATAACATTAGGTTGCCAATGTGATATAAAAGCAAAAACATCTATGATAAATGACTAAATGTATCTTATTCCATTCTCATAGAGCACAAATTAGTCTGACATCATTGGCCGGTACAAACCAGTACATGTGGTCCCAGTATCTCACACCCTGCTGGGAAGTGCTTGATTATTTAAAGGGGCTTCTTTATCTGGAATCCTACACCAGTAGACTTTATAGTTCTTATTGCATAGTTTTAGATAGAGGAAACTGCAAAAGCACCCAATAAGAGAAGCTGCAAAGGGATGAAAGGTTGTACGTGCATGGAGCATGTAGGTTTATACCTCATTTAAAAATGTGCTTTTCTCTGCAGCCTCCACGGCCGCTGTGTGGGAGGCATTAATAGACAATACTGGGAGCATCTGCTTTGATGTGAAGCATCCAGTGTTGTGGTGTTATCGTGGCTTTTAATATTTGGAAAAGAAACTTAACAAGTCCTCTACAGTACCAGCGAGCTGCATCACAAAGCCAGTTTGACTGAGCGAATGAATTACTTCTATTTACTGTTTCATTGTTCTAACATGTGTCGCATGTGGTTACATATCACTTCATTACAAGGTGCAGAAAATGTGTTCTTTCCTGTTAAATAAAATAAAGATCAGATGTTTTCTCACCTTTAATCAAAGAAACAGCAAGATGAATCCAATTTCAAACACCTGATAGTTTGAATAATACTGCTCAGCTCTGGGATAACTTTTCAAGTTAATAGGTTTGACCTTGATGCTCCAGAGTGGTTGTTTTAAAATGAATGCCGGCTCCATAAGCAAAGAGACTGAAATCAAAGCAAAAGATGGAAAAAGATGTGAAAGCTGGAGAGTCGCTACATTTTTCATTCATGTCTGAAATGCTAACGCTGACCTTACTTACAGTCAGATGTACAAAAACAAAGATGTTTGAAGCTTTTATTAGAAAAAGAACATTTAGTCTTCATGTAGAGAAACAGAGAATGATCCTTATAAAAGATAGATTAAATAAACTCGCTGCAGTCCTTGTTATACGTCCCTTTTCCAGTTAGCTGACCAGTTTTGGTGGTGGTTCCAAAATCACAAAAGGAAATTAGAGACGATGGATCTTTTTCTGTTACAAAGCTGCGAAATGAACTTTTATTCTTTGGCCTTTAACTCAGTGAGAGCTTCACATCCCTTTTATGAAATGATCTCTGTCCTGTGCAGCAACCACGCAACGTATTCTCATTACTGTTTCGTACTAATTCGTACGAAAAATCATGCACAACTAGTATTCATTACGTATTTCAACGTGACTTTCCGTACCGGCAACCACATTACGTGAAAACGTAACTACGTCACGTAACACACCAGAGGCAACGTGTTTTCATTGCAGCGACTTTCCTTGCAAGGTGCTACTATTGTTGACTTCGTGGAATGTACGGACATTTAAACATCTTTTATGAATTTATAAATAGATTTATTATTGTGTTCATTTATTTATGAGTAGCTCCCCTACAACACATCGCTGCAATGACGTTGTCACGTAACGTACCACGTTGCTTCTGGTATGTTACGTGACGTAGAGTCACGTGACGTAGTTACGTTTTCACGTAACGTGGTTGCCGGTACGGAAAGTCACGTTGAAATACGTAATGAATACTATGAAAAGTTGTGCATAATTTTTAGTACGAATTAGTACGAAACAGTAATGAGAATACGTTGAACCACGTGTTCTATTTTATCACGTTAAATAAATATGTGTTATATCTGCATGCATGGATGTTTTGGCGATGTTGTTTCTTTCTAAGCTTTTAGGTTTTTAGCATGATGAACATCTTCTAAGTAAAACTGTTCAGTTTGTGGGAAAAACAAAAGGGATGAGACAATTGCTGCTTGGAAGAAAATCACAAGATGTTCATTATTTGACTCTTTGTTTTCAGCAGGGATGACAGAAGCTCTAAAAATGAATTACTTTGCTGAATCATGAGGAGAACACGAGCTGAGTCTCTTCATGCTCAATTTGTTCCTCTGAAGGGCAAAGTTGACAGCAGTGGTCACCGATGAAATCCATCACAGGACACAAACGGATCGATCCGGCGCCCGCACAACACTAAACACTGTAACTCATACACGAGTATGGAGATGCTGTCGGCCTCAAGTTTGTGGCCTTTACTCCTCAACTTTCATGCTGCAATTAGTAAAATGATAAATGTAGGAAAATTTTCTGCATATATGATCCAGATCTCACTACAAAGGCACTAAAGGTCATTTTAAAGTGAGAAACTATATATTCTGACATTTTAAAGCTTCAAACTTGATTTATTTATAAAGCCCTTTTCTTGCCACAGGCAACATTAAGTTCTTTACATGATAAAATCAATAAACTAATAACACACAAAAAGACATAGCAATGATACCCCCCCCCCCTTCACACACACACACACAAACATGGACAATCCCATCTCCTCCTCCCACCCCCCAAAATGACTCCCTGACTTCTGTCTCTTTACATTTAACCCCTTAATGCCTGAAATGAGAGTAACTGGGCAGAGACATCTCACTTTTGAAATCTAAAAACTTTATTTGACCCTTTAACTAAATCTATTATTTTTGACCATTTATTTTTCCCATATATTTACTATTTATTACCATGGAACAAGTAAAAATGATTACAGTGTAATCCCCTGCTGTCTGGTGGTCACCAGGGTCCAGGAGACCAGTATCATGTGGTAAACAACATTATGAGTGAAGTTTCTGCCATAAAGAGATGCAACATGTCTCACAAACACTATGTATCAAATATGCCACATCAGGTTATAAAGGGTTAAAACAAGACACATCCTTCTGTTTTATAAAACATGGAAACACTCATTCAGTCACCAATAATCATCAGTTGTGTATCAGTTGCAAATAGGAGCTTAAATGAATCAAAACTCAAACATTACATCACGTTGCATCATGAGAGAGGTGTTTGTGTTAACCTAAAACCCTCATTCTGCTCTTATCCCTCCATAAACCAAGCATTACTCATGATTTAGATCACCTCAAAAGTCTTGTTTTGCCTTTTCCCTCCAGTTTTGCGAGTGTGCTGTCTCTCTGGGGAATTATGGCAAAGTTAGCCAGATTTTTAGGGAAAAACAACACCTGGTGCTTTTTTCTTCCCCCTTTTAGGTCAAAATGCAATTGATCATCATGTGTTAAACTGGTTGCTATGGTTTTTGTGGTAAACTGTGAATGTTTGGTTTAATCTTGTGTCTTTTTTCTGCTTGAGTATTGCTTTTGATGCCACTCTGAGTCTTTTTCTGCACGTTTTTGTCAAATCCCAGTTGAAACCCACCAGCTGTGCAGCTCGATTGTATGATTTCATGGTGGCTCAAAATGGTTTAGGGAAGAATAACAATTACTGCAACAATCCTGTGCATAAAACCAACAATAACAATTACTGACACACTGTGGCTCATCGATAAATGTGGTGGATTTTTTCTTACGCTTCCCTCTCTTAGTTTGTGCACGTTGCCACATGAATAAATCACCACTGGTGTTTTGTTCTCAGGCGAAGACAAAAAGCAATCG
Source organism: Kiunga ballochi (assembly GCA_037177335.1). Taxonomy (NCBI): domain Eukaryota; kingdom Metazoa; phylum Chordata; class Actinopteri; order Atheriniformes; family Pseudomugilidae; genus Kiunga; species Kiunga ballochi. The sequence continues at coordinate 6,888,091 of JBAMIG010000012.1, forward strand.
GACATGCACAAACTGCCCTTAGAAGTCAGAATGAAAGTGTTGATGTTGGGATGGCATGATGTGGGAATGCAAATCCATCTCTGAGACTAGAACTGGCCATACTCTGCTCCACCCTTCACCCTACAATGCCTGTATATCTTATATAATATCCATGTTTTCTCGCACCTTTTGAATCACTTGGTCACAGCTTGACTCATAAAACTGGTTTAACACAATCTGCTGATGTTTTCTGCATCCAGATGGAAACCAGATTGATACATTAATACACTGTAATGGTTTCTACTTGTCCTTAAAGTCAATGTTTCAGGGATTTATAGGATACATTTAGTTTGAGTGTTTATTAAAATGTGAATTCCCTTCTGAGCTGTTTTCCGTCATTCGGCAGGTCTTCCCATCAGCTTTAAATGTTTAAGATGTTCATTTGAGTGAAAACACAACATATCTAAACTGCACTTTGACGCTACGGGTCCCACCACCAAACTGGCAAACTTTATTTAGGCAATGCCACAAAATGAAGACTACTGTCCAGCCAGTAAAAGCAAGTCCAGTCTTTACTCGGTCTTCCCTTTTATGGCCAAATCCGGTTCTTCACAGGGTTGGGAATGACCAGTTTATTTGAATCAGTGGTGTTGCTGCAAGGACACTTCCAATACCAGCAGGACACTGGTCCATGAGGGCTGGTTTTGGAGATCCCTGCACCAGGCTATTGAGATAATGTTGAAACTTGTCTCATATCTTACTCTGTCCCTTTCTTCAGTCTTTAAAATACCTGTGTGGTGTCCAACTTGCCTGGACACGGCCCCAGCAAGTCTAATGTCTGCTTGTCTTTTTATTCAGTCTGTGGTGCCATTAAAGTCCTCGGCATGATTCAGACACACTGCCAAAAACTGAAACGTTGTGAAAAACAAGATCTAGCTTCTTAATATTTCATCAGTAACTTTTCTGGAGAAAAGAAGCAATCTGAGTGAAAAGCTAACAATTACTCTTAGAGCCACTGGGACTTTCTGTGGAGAGCGCTGTTCATATCGTCACAAGTTCACAGGAGATAAGGCCTCCTGCCGTTCCCCAGCACCACCTCCATATCACCAGTCAAATCTCAATTGGCCCTGCTCGGTCTGCCTGGAAACACCCGGGGAGAGAACGGAAATCATGGGCCGTGCTGCTTCCTGCACATTTTAAAGCTTTTCCATTTGATCTCTATCACTTGATAAAACCTTATAAATATAAATACATTTAATCCCCAGCAGTGCTGAAATCAATGAACAAACAAAATGAAGGCATTGTTGCTTGGATCTTTTGTATTACAAAAAGTGTTTGGTCTTGTTTGGTTTCAGGGAACAAGGTTTGTTTATCTGTTTTGCAGGATTCCTGGTCCGTGGTCCAAACTGGAGCTGCTGGTGGATGTCCTCTTCAGTTGTGATTCACAAGCTAACCGTCCACATTACCGAGATACAGAAGGATGGGATGAACTCAGTCAGTGAGAAGGAAGCGATGATGCTGCACAAGAAAATAGCTTCATTGTGTCCAGCCGTGTCAAGAGAGTAAATAAAGGATTTGAACTGGTTCCAGCAGAGCGGGGAAGTGCTGAACAGGTCCATAAGCACCTGGACATTTCCATTTTAGGTGCTGTCAAAATAAATGGCACTGCAGATTTTAATCTAAAGTCCTTCCAATCATCACAGAATAAATAAATAATTCAGCCTGTGCATCAGAAAACTCACCCCACACACACATATGTAAATGATCAGGTGTTTGTGTGAAACTAATGACTTCTTTTGCTCCAAAGCCATTCAAATGTCTTCTTACCCCTTCAGGTATGTAATGATTAATTTCCAGACTGTTTTAATCTGCTGTAATGCTGCTGATGTGTTCAGCTTTCTGCCACAGGTCAGGATTGTTCCCTGCTGAGCCAGAGGCGGTAACAATCAAACCCATTTGTGGCAGGAAATGTTAATGTGCTATTTCCTCCTGCATGTTGTATTTGTGTTTTCTTTCACATCTGCCATCAAAGCACAAGTATTTAGAGAAAAGTCATTTAAAAAATTCGGATCATTTAAAACTGACAGGCTTGAGTTGTGAGGGGAACCTGTCTCTGCATCCAGTGTGGGTCTCACTGCGAGGATTTGGGGGATGGTTGTGGTTGTGTCCTCAGCTGCAGGCAGAGGCACAAACTGTAACACACATAAAGCTGCCTTAGACCCTGTGGTGAAACTAATCCTGTTACAGTGTCTGGAAATGTGCCTCTTCTTGCAAGCTGTAACCTTGATTCTGCTGAGACACTGTTGATTTTCCTCCCCTCTTTCGTTTCTACTCTTTTTTTTTTTTGTCCTTTTACTTTATCTACAATGGGCATTCAGCTCTTGTCCCGTGGATTTCTTATCAATGACTGGCCAGAGACCCACCCACTAAATCCCCTTTTGCCACCCAAGTGAGTTACAAGGTATGACTGCAAACGTGCACATTGATGCACACTGACCCACATACACAATCACAGCTGTCGTGAGAGGTTGAGTTGAAAGTTTTAGTGTAAGGTTTTGCCGAAATGAGATCAACTCCTGGTATTACATCATCACTTGCAGACTGCTGTGACGGAAAAGCTTGCAGTAAACTTTATTTGCATGTATTGTTTAAATGCAGGTAGGTTTGCCACCAATAAGCAGCGCAGCTAGGAACTTATAAAGACGATCCAGAAAAAGTCAACACAGCATGGAATAACACAAATGCATCTTAATAATTGCAACAGAAACTACAGAGGAGACACAAGTTATTACTTACTGTAGGGAAACTGGTGAACATGGATGAAAACGGTTCTGCAGTCCGTTCAGCGCGTTAGGAAACAGAAACATGGAAACAATGCTGTTGGTGTTCAAGAAAAAACACTCCAGAAAGAGATTTTAAAATGCACTGCTACTCTAGCCTTTTCGCTGCTGTTTGTCTTCTTTTGTTCTTCCCCCTAAAACTCCTTGGTATGGTTTATATTTATCCTCAGTGGACACAGAGCAAACTTCAGTTACCGCAGAGAAAAACACTCTGATACCCGTCGTGTGCTGTTTTTCTTTACTCTCCAGTCATTTACTTGTGACACAGATGGAAAAATTAGGCTTTTTATGCAGCAATTCCAACAAAAGCATATGAGTGTTACATTAACGGCCTCCTTTTCCCCTCACTGGGTGTTGGGCACCTGTTGGAGCTTAGTGCGGTAATGAAATTTTCAGTGAGAGAAAAGCAAAAAGCTCATGTTTTGAATATGAAAATGTGATTTGAAAGCAAAGGGAGAGTGTGGAAATGGGAAGCAGCCACATGTTTTTAAGTGAGCTGTCAGTGCAGGAATGTAGAGGAGAGTTTCTGCCAGCCTTTACTGACCTATCATCAAGCCGAGTCCAAATATACTCAGATTTTTACCCACCTTAGTTGTGTCTGGTATGCAGGTTGATGTGTCTCTCTGTTTCACTTTATAGGAATTATAGAAGAAAACGATCAGGTGTTCTTCTTCTTTTAGAGACTCCGTGGAAAAATGCTCATATGAGAATGATGGGAGAGGAATCAACCATGTTTTCTTCTTTTGGTGATTCAAAATGCATTTCCTCTTACAATCATCCCTGATTAACAGGTATTTCATGACCACAATGTAATTTAAAGTCTCCCAAATTCAATATTAAATCCTTCCCCACTGAAAACAAATGACCTTTAAATAAAGGATATCAGTCTCACTGTAGTGCATCATGAACGTAGCACTACCTCCCTCCCGAAATAATCACAGTTGTGGGTGCATGATGTAAATACTGCAGCTAATATGTGCAGGATATCTTTTGGTTCCTCGTATCAGCTAATCTTCTCATTTTGGAAAAATACTTTGCCACTGCCAAGAAATAATAAGGATGGCCCCTGTGTTAATTGCATTTTCAGATTCAGAATTATACATCATATGGAGTCTCTATTAAGTTATTTCCAAGCAGCTACGGTGAGGATTCCTTGTGAATATTAAAAAGTGTATTATGAGTTACACAAAATGGCACATGCCACTGGCTACAGTAGGTGTGGGTGAGATTTTTTATGCTGTGTGGCACATGAAAAAACAGCTAAAACTACATAAAAAAACAGAGAAGTCGAACAACAAGTAGAAAATTTCAAGCATTTAAAGGTTTAAGTAAGAGATTAAGGGATAAAAACCATTGATGACAGACAAGATAATAATGTTTAGAGAGAAAAAAGATGGAAAAAAATTTAGTACGAAGCAAAATTATACATACATGCAATATTAAAATAATTAAAAATGTATATTATCGTATTTTTTCTTCCTTAAGACTAATAAAAAATGTTTCTGCCTGTGTCTGTTTGCATGTTTTAGGCATATTTTAAGGATTGGATTTCCTTACTGCAAGCAATGCTTGTATCAAAGTATCTGTTTGACACGTTGATCCAAGGTAGCTTCAACGCTAGAGGCACTTATGCTAACATTAGCATGAAGGTCACAGGTAAACAATGGCAGATCATTTTGAAGTGCACGTCTCAAACCCTGTCTGCAACTAGCAGCATTGTCATGATTTTATCAATAGTTGGCAAAAAAAAGTGGAAGCATTTTGGGTGGAAGAAGCCGCAGGAATACACAGTGACTGGCAGATTGTCACATTGTATTCTTTACTGTTACAGAGTCCAATGCTGCCTCCAGTGGTACGTCCACTTTGGAGTAGTTTGGCTGCGTTATGCAGCTGTTATGCTGCATCACGTACATGCACAGTGCAGAATGTTAATG
>JBAMIG010000012.1:6947096-6957501 GCA_037177335.1 Kiunga ballochi
GCAGGCACTTCCATGCTCACCTTCAGCCTTTATAGCAGCTCAGCGCTTCATGCATTTCATGCATTTCATGCATTTCATGCATTTCAGCTGAAAGCGGCTCAGCTGGTCTTGACTTCTCGTGACGCCTTGGCTGTGCTGTGCTGTCGTAAACCCCAATTTTCTCCCTGTGAAATCTCTGATTTAGACTGATGAAGCCAAAATGCTTCCATATATGTTGCTTTGCACAATGAATCTATGTGCGTGTGGGAGTAGTGCTTTAGCTATTAGAGAGGAAATGAAAAGAAGACCAATCTGAGAAACGTTTTCATGAATTTTAAAGGTTAGCAGATGCCAAAACACGAGACAACCGGGTACAACCCTGTAAGACCGGATTTTCCTACGTTGCTGCGCCTGTTTCAGATCACTAAGCTTAAAAGAAATCGGCTCAAGATGAGTCCAATAATAAAAGAACTACATGTCAGAAGAGTTTAGAGGACCTTGTCTGCAACTTTACCTTCTGCAGCTTCTTTTCTCTTATGACATTGTGATCTTGCTCATTGATTGCTGGTTTACATTGAACTGGATGAAACGGGAAGGAAAATGGATGTTATTGTAATTAATCTAAATAAGTGGTTCTCTGACTGCTTGTTGCCACTTCCTCTAATAAAACCCAGTAAGAAAGGCTGGGAAACTGGATGAATCTAAAGAATGGAGGAAGTCTATCTTTAAGGATTTAATTCCCTGGTGTGACAAAGGAGCTACATGACCAACACAAGCGTTTCATCCTGAGATAATGCCAACATGTGCACTAACTTTGTGTTGTTGCACTGAGATATTGTTGTGTTCAAAAATATAGGTGCTGATTTAAAAGATTTAAGGGTTTTATTGTGACAGCCCTGATTTAAAATGACTCATTTATTTGAAGGAGCAAAAAGCAAAATGGTTTCACCACGAGGTTTGTTACTGAGCACTGCTTGTGGACCAAAATAAAGTGTGACATAAGTCACACCTCCTTCCTCTTACCCTGCCGCTCCTCATCTAAACGTGCAAAAGCACTGGGAGAAAAATCACTTTTTTGTTGTAAACATGGAAGAAACCTGTAATTTATTGTTCCTGTTTAGATGATTTAAAGTATCCTGCAAAGAGATAAGTCACAGATCTTGGATCTGTGATGTTAAAGGGTTCTCCAGATCGACTGCTCAGAGACCCATGAATCATGTAAAGTGCATGACTCATGGTCCAAATGCTTCACAGTGGAACTGCAGCCAAAAACTCAGCTGAAGAAAGCCAACAAGCAGAAAATCGTTAGCTTGAGCCAAATAAAAATCATGAGGGATGGACATTAAACCAGAGGAAATCTATTCTCTGGTTTAGTTTTGGGTTAAATCATGAAGGTAAATGAAGCTCTCATCTCAAACATCTCTGTAAAAATAGTTGAGGTCAGCAGAAGAAGGATTTGCCTAAAAACATTTTAAATGTAATCACATGGCGCCCAGCTTCTGCTGCAAACGGCGTGTATTATTTATGGAAATGGCTAAAAAGCTACATCCATATCCAAATACTTTGTCTCAGTTACAAAGTGCTGCCTGAGCGAAGTCTGCTCTGCTCAGGAAAACGTTTGTGCTTCGGATTGTTTCCTTGCTAATCGGCCCGCAGGAGCAGAATTCAGCAGAGAAATGAAGTATTAGGAACTATAAGCTTCGACTCTGAGCTTCTTCCAGACGCTCTGAGGAAGAAAGAAAGAAAAGTAGTTGATGCTGATAAGAAAAACAGCACAGAGAAAAGTCTTTATTTCTGTTGAATAGGTTCAAACACTGTGAGAACTTTATTTTAATGGGTAGATATTTAATCACACCTTTTATTAAAAAGCATCTGTTCCTCAGAAAGATGGGTTGAACTGAGCGTTTATCATAATGTCGGTTAATGTTCCCAAATCTCATTTTCATTCCTGATTGTTTCACTAACCCACCATTCCCAATGTGGAAGCATCAAAAGACGCTGGTTCTACTGGCAAAGGAAGCAAGGCCAGAAAGCTGGAGGTGTTAATGAGTGACAAAGCTTTCTCATTATCGGGAGAAGCTACTTGGTCTGTCTAATCAGTTCTAATAGAGTTCAGTTCCTAATGCTCCCAAACTGCCGACCATGCCGAGCAGGGTCATTTGTTACAGGACGACACTCTTCTGCATCTATTGGAAAAGCCTCTTCCTCAGCTGGTGGTCACATAAATCAAGGAGTGCAGTCACTGTCTGATTCGTTCCTGATCAAATACATGTCCGCTTGACCTTCTGCTTGTGTAACATGGAGGTTTGTTTCCTTCTTTGACAAATAAACGGCTTTATTTACCCTCCTGAACAGGAAGGAGATTGTATTATAGAGTTCAGAAAGCTCCACACGGACGTTAAGCATAGTTTGAGACAGATATTTAAAGGGGAGAAGGAAAACAAAAAAGAAGGATGTTATTATTCCAGCTGATTATTGATGAGGAAGAAAAGTCCCATTGAAATAAAATTAAAATTAAAAAGATTGTATTTATATTCTTCTGTTTGTAAAGTCGTCACAGATTTGAACCACCCTTCTCTGCAGCTTCTTGCCTGTTCGGTCGTTCCACCGTCTCGTGTTCAGGAAGCTTTAAGTCTGGATGTTTACGCCGAGATGCATCCCTACCCCACAGTGATGATGAACACACAGCACTAAAACTTAATGAAACTCATGAATGAACAGTTTCTGCATTTCTCACCACAGATTATGTAAAGCTCTTTAAAGATCTTTCTCTGGTCAAAAATCTTCCTTTAGGTGCCAACATGTTGTCTCTGACTGTGATTGTGATGAAATTTGATGAAGTATTAAATGATCAAGGCTCAACATACATGGAGTTTTGAGGGGAGTCTTGTTTCTGGGCATGCTCAGAGACTTTAACGTCGTGCACACCTGCATACATATCTGTGCACAGCAGAGCAGTGAAAAATAGCCCCAAAACATTCTGCCAACTGCAGCAGATACAAGCATTTCTTTCAAAAACCACCAAATAAAGCGGCAGCAGTTCTGCTGCCTCACAGCACATAAACAAATAATGCTCTTAATAAATCAATCAAAGCAATTTTCTTGCAGATTTCCAGCAAAATAAAAAGATTTTCATTGTTAAAAAACAAAACGGTGATGAACAAAGAAAACAGCAGCAATGATTAAAGATTAAACCTCATGCCAGATAGTTTTATTTTATTTTTTCCATTTAAAAGTGTAAAAATCCTCCTCTGACCTGAGAAGACATGGCTGGGAAATGCTCCTCCACTAGACTAGGGCTCAACCTAAGGAATGAAATATTTTTATCATCTGAGGACCTGAGGGTTCAGCGAGGTTCATGAGCCAACGTGCATCAGACGAACCATTTGGAATAAAACCACAGAGATCTTTAAAATCCTATGAAACGTTTAGAAAACGCTTTATAATACATTATATGCACAGGAAGCCAAAGCAAGACCTCTCCTCCTGGGCTTTCTAAGCACACGGCCAAACTAATAAATTTATGTCATTTTTAGGAAGATCAGGGAAAAAAAGCATCCCGGTAGTCGATTCTGCCACAAATAAAAGCTTGGATGTGTTTTAACATGAGAACGTGATGCTCTCCAGGCTGATAAGAGAAAAAAACAGATCACCTGAGTTACCCAGAAAATGTAATGTGTTAAATGACAAATTAACATTACTCCTTTAAAATGATCACCAACCTTATGGGTAATTAAATATAACCTGAATGATGAGATCCATCTCTACCACCAGAACCACGCTAACACAGACAGGCTCCTGTCCCAGCCAAGGCTCAAACCAGCAACCTTCCCACATATATAACCACCAGCCCACCATGCAGCAGGAAGGTTTTCAGGAGATCCAAACTCCTCTTAGCCCCTCACCCAGTATGACAGATTGTTGTCATACTCCATTCACCTATCTTGATGTGATTTATAAACCAGTAAAGGAAACCACATCAGAGAAGATGGAATTAGAAAAGGAAGAATTTTGGATTTAAAAGGAGAAAGTTTCTGTTTCCCCCTTAAATTAAATGCTGTTTCACCTTTCTGTGACCAGTAAAAGCAAATCCATCAGCGAGCAAACAGATTCAGAGATGATGTGAAACTGGTGAAACAAGCTTCTGTACAACAAATACAAATGTTGTCTGGAGCTTCCCAGTCCACACAGTGCATCCCCGACACATCATTACAGATCCCTACAGGTGACACAATTCTAAGCAACAAGCTGCTTTATTGCTGGATGAACTACAGACGTGTCCTTTCTACTCTGCTGCTGCTTGCAGGCACTCCTTTGATGAGGACTTCCTCCCTCGTCCCAAAGGGAAGAAGAAAAAGAGGAAATCTGAGCGAAAGAGGAAAAGAAAAAGGTCAGTTCTCCTACGTAAGATGGTGCTGCTGTGAGATGCTTTGTTGGAAGCCTTTGTCATATCGGATCATAATCAGAGTTCATCGTGTCCCCTCAAAACTTCAGGTCTCCTTCTTACAGCCTTTCTCCTGTGCGGAAGAAGAAAAAAAAGAAGAAGAAGAGCTCCAAAAAAAGCAAGCGGCACAGGTAGTTCTCATATGTTTCATAATACTGGAAGCACGATAAGAGTTGTATTCCTAGATAACCTGAATTGTCCTTTCCACATTCCAGGTGTTCCTCCAGGAAGTCAAAACACAGGTATGTGCAGGAGCCTTTGGTTTTTAAATGAGCCCATCATGCAGCTCACATGATGTTCCTCTCTGGATGTGTAGCCGATGTAAATGTGGTGGAACACTTAGTGCCTGCTTACAGTGAGATTATGGGATTTCTGCATTAAAGATGCTTCCTCTTTGGGCTGGCTGTCTGTGCAGGCTTTGTGAGTATTAACACCTCCGCCTCATCATTCTGCTTTCTTTCATCCCTTCAGCTCTTCAAGTTTAAAACATAAGAGGAAGGATGAACGCAAGCGCAAGAAAAGGTCAGTGTGTGATTATTGTAACAGAATCATGTACGTTTGTCCTTCGCCTTCCTCCTCCAGCCCCTCCACCCTTTGCGCAACACTTTCCACTGAAGAGGAAAGAGGATTTTCAATAAATGACATAAGACAGGGGCACAGTGGCGAACCCAGAGACGTGCAACGCTTAGGTTTTTTTTGCTAAAGGGGTGAAATACCTCCCAGAGAGGAATGCTGAGGACTTCAGCCACAAAGAAGAAGAAAACGGAGGTGAAAGAGGTTAAGAGAAACCAATTTCATGCTGTGATCTGGTAGCATTTTTATAATTCAACTTTGAATGAGTGTGTTGTTGTTTGTGGGCACAGGGCCGAGTTCAGTAGCTGCAAGCTTCAACAGAAAGCACAGCTTTCCTCTCACAGGGAGTCTGCTCTGCTTTTTATGGTCATTTCACTCTGTCATGCTTTTCCTATCTCTCTCTTCCTCTGATGTTTGAGCTTCTTTTCCAAACATAAGAGTTGTCCACATGCAGAGAGGGAAGATCTAAATAACACTCACCATTAAAATTACACCTAAAGACTTCCTCATCAAGGTTTTACGATGCGTGTATTTTAAGCAGGATTGTAGACGGAGTCACATCGTCGACATATTGATAGAACTTTTATCCTTTAATAAGGCAAAATGCCAGATGTAGAAGGTCTGAACCATGAGTTTCAGACTTTAACCTGAGTATAAAGACGTTCCTGAGGCTCCAAACTGGTTTCCTAACGGCACACTGGGCCAGAGCAAAGAACCACTGCTCACTGGTTGGGTCAACAGTAGGGTTACCGTATTCATCACCAGTAGCCAGCATTTCTGCAACCCGGCTGCTGATTTGTGTCTTCTTTGGACGTTTGTGGCTGGTCAGATGTACTGGAAAGCCTCCTGGGACACACACAGCATTTGCACAACCTCACTCAGAACAATGGAGTCCACCTTCAGCATGGACGTACCCAGATGATGCATCAGCTTAATGCTGTCTAATAAAATGGCCATAAAAGTCTCTGTTTGGTAATAAATTGTTGATGAACAGATGACTATAGGGGAGAAGTGTCCCCTATAAGGACAGACACTGTGCTCTGTGTCTGGAAACCATCATCTAAAAACCTCATAAAATCCTGTTGAGCACAACTAAACACATTTCCTGTCCATCCTGTGGATAAATATGTTCAACATTTCCCTGTTAAGCTCTATTTTCAGAAAAGGTTTAAAGTAAAAGATTGTTCCAGCATCTCTGTCTTTAATCAGTATTTGTGTCTCCATAAAAAATATATGTTTTTATCTTTATTTGTGAGCTTCCAGTAACAAAAATGAAACTATACACACCATTGTCCTGTTTTCATTGACCCATCTTGGGGCCATTATACCCTTTGCTTCGATAGTTTTAGGCATCAGGATCTCAGAATAAACAGAAACGATGATTTACCACACTGTAAAGTGTGTGTTCTTCTGGTGTCAGCTTTTCTTAGACAGCACCAATGTTTAATCACATGATTTGCAGAGAATCAACAAGCATAAATATGATCTGCATTCAGAGATGAACTGGGAAACAATAGCAGAACAAAAAGCTCAGAAAGCAGACCTTTTGGAAAGACAGGGTTCTTAGGAGACAAATAAACGTGTTACATGACTGCTTGATTAAAACCAAAGATGAGAGGGTGGAAGTCTTTGCTGCTTGTCCTCAAAGACATGGCTGTGCCACCAGTTCAGCTACAAACTGCATCATACTGAAGGGTGCTTGAAGATGATATGCAGCAAGCTGTTGCTTTTCCGGGCGACCTGAAGCCCCAAGTGAGATCAGATGTTGTGACAAATATGCATGCAAATGAACAACATGACTATTTAACTTGTAATGAGTTGTAAGGGTTCAATTACAGACTAAATGATGAAAACCCTCCTGCACGTAGCAGATGGTGGAATTTAGCTCAGTGAAGTGAAAAAAACATAAAGTAACTAAAAGCAGCAATTGTTCTTTTATAATAGTCTTACTGAATGACTAAAAATCAGATCTTCTGTAAAGCAGACACAGTTTTACTCCACAATTAAGCTTTGTTTAAAGAAAGTAAAAGAAATAAACACCTAAAACCTGCTGAAAAGTGTTGCAGAGACAGTGTTGTCCCCAGAGAAGTGGTGATGGTTTCTGAAGCACCTTTTAATACATTACAGCCTCCAGAGCACCAAGAGCAAACAAGCATTTAACTGGCTTGTTGTTGAGGGTGCACAAACCAAAAGAAGCAGTTTGGATCAGCTACTTTTTATATAAAGCGTTTGTCCCTGAATAAAGGCCTTCACATAATCGGGTGGAAGTATTGACTTATATTCGCTCCCCTGTTCATCTGATCAATGAGGCTCCTCTGTGTTACGCAATCACTGCAGAGCATTCTCTCATCAATATCACTAAACGTATAGATGTTTACATTCATCACCTGTAATTATGTTTGGCTTTATGAAACACAAGCAATTAAAAAGTAGAAGAGAAACATGTCCCAGACTCTGCTACGCAGCATAACTGTAATCAGATTACTGAGCAGAGTGAAGGCAGGAGTTATTTCTGTCAGTCAGACCCTTTAACCCTCATCCGCCTGCATCTTTCCTCCTCTCGTGTCCTCCAGCTCTCGGACTCGCTCGCGCCGGAAGCGACGCTATCAGAGGTCAGAGTCGGACTCTTCCTCCTGCCAATCCTTTACAAAGGACAGGTAGGGGCACTCCTCCACCCCCCACCTCCTGCCTCTCTCTCTATCTTATCAGCACTAGGTGTCTGCAGAGCTCTTGGTCAAACTGCAACTGTGACTGATAAGGCAGAGGTGACTTCTTCAACCTGAGGCACATCCAGCTCTTATCACAGCCTCACAGGAAATGGCTACAAATTCCCTCCACTGATCAATGCACTCATTTATAATGACATACAGAAATATATATAGGCCTGGGATCGAACCGGAGACGTTGTGACTGATAAAACAGCTAAAACTGAATTTTCCGTGTGCTTATTACTCAAATCATTTCTTTTATTTTACAGCAAAGTAACTTTTGTTTCTTCAGATTGAAAGGAAAATGAGTCAATTCTGGTTCTTTAACAGCATCAGCTCAACATAAGCTGTGACAAAGTACAACGCTGCAGCCAATAGGATGCTCTTAACTCTGAATTCATTTGCAGACATCATCTGCAAAAGTCTGTGGTTCATCAGGCTTTTGGAGACCTGGCAGAGACCCGAGCAGAAGTCAACCGAACGGACACAAAGTGGAAACGTGCAACCAAATCAGTGTGTAAAACGGCTCCAAAATATCGCTCCATCCTCTCAACCTGCACCGTAAGTACTCTTTAGACCGTCAGGAAGCCGCCAGCTGGGTTGGATCTCTCAGTGTGATGAGTTTAGAAGAAATAAGGAGGAATTTATTATTTAATCATTGTTGGGTTGTTTTAAAACACATTGTCAGAAAATTCCTGTTGCTGTAGAGAACTTCAGTCCTTTAATTCATTAGTTATAATCTGCACATGACCAGAATCAGAGCATATTCCATGAATAATTTATCTCTGAGACTTTTAATTAGTTCTTTTGTCCCATGAGGGAAAACTGTCACCGTTAAGAAAACATACTAGCAGTCAGCTACACTTTGTTAGGTTGTTTTTATGCCATTTTTAGTTCTTTTAACAACTTTTGCAACATTTAAATGAAAACTTCAGCATTAATTTGCACATTAAGTTTTATTAAAGTTCAGATTCATGTTTTTTCTGGTGTTTTTGCTTTATGAAAAGGAAAAAGACTTGATAAAAAAGAGGTGTGATCACAAACGGATTAGTCAGTGATGAATTAAATAACACTTTAAAGAAAGCTTTCAAATCTTAAATTAGAATAATTTCATTATGTATTTACTAAAATAGTGTATTCACAACGTGTAAGGTCTTTTTGTCTCGACAAGTAAAGCTGCTGGATCATCCACCTTTTAGAAAATCCAACAGAGCACAGATAAAATGCAGAGAGGCTGTGCTGCAACTTTAGTGTGTTATTAGGTGAAAATAAAAAACACTACAAAGCAACTAAACACACAGCAAGTGTGAATAAAGAAAAACAATCCAGCATTAAATACTAAAACCCCAAACCTGACAGCTTTAGAGAAATTATTTCATGTATTGATCATTTTACCTTTATTTAACATAAATTGGGAAAACATGTTAATCCCACGTTTCCTTCCTTCTACCAGGAGCTCCAAAACATCCTCTGTTTGTGGCACATTTTGTGTTTGCAGACACTATAAGTTAATTCTGAAACATGTGGATGAGTCCACTTCCCTGTTCGTCTTGCTGCAAGCGATGATGAGATGCTGCAGGCTTTAATACAAGTTGGGCCAGAAAAACAAGTTAATATCTGGAGAACTATACATGACATCGTCTGTATTTCTATATGTTTAGTTGCAGGAAACGGTGCCAAGAGTTTTGGATGTAATATGTACACGTTGAATAAAGGTTGTCTTTAAAAAAGGAGTCAACCCTCATTTCCAAAATCATGTTTTAATGTTGATATTGGCTTCTAATGTTTGTAAAAGCAGTCCAAGCATCCAAACCTCTTAGAATAAATGGAAAATATCTGCATAAATGAGTTATTGCTGCATTTGAACCCTAATCATGATGTTTTATGACTGTTTCATCCCAGTTTCACACCTCTGTTTGGAGGTTTTAAAGCTGTTTTCTGATTTGCAGCACAGCTTCCTGCTCAGCTTTATGTGAGCGCTCAGCCGCTTTACAGATCATTTTCATATTACTTAGATTAGATTTACTAAACTTAATCAGAAGGTTTTGTTTTGGATCTCTTCTGGCTTTAGCTGTTTCCATTTGATTGACATGATGCTGCTTATAACCCAGTTTCCTCTAATTGAACTCAGTTTAGATCATTTTAAACATGCAGTTGCAGCGCTGACTCATTAACATGGGAAGAAATCATTAAAAAAATCAATCGACTGAGGGTTCATTTCCTGCAGTCAGAGTTCACTGCCACGTTCTTCCCTGTGCTTCTCACTGCTTTTTAGTTGCTGCTTTGTCTTCTTCTGTGGTGTTTTCCTTTTACTGGCTGCATAGCAGCTATACATCGCAGCCCTTCCCTCATGGTTTTCAGTGGGAATGCTCTGTTTTCTGCATCAGATGACAGATAGCTAATCGTGCTTTCCACTTGTCCTCCGAATTCAGAGAAATTTATCTGAAAATGATGAAGCACCAAACCCGGATCCCGTTCGTTACAGCGGACTCTGAGCTTCCGGGTTTAAAGATGGCAGCTCCCCTTAATGCGGTTTTTTTTTTTTTCTCATTAACCCCTTATGGACGGATGTTGCATATGTGATACATACTGTTTGTGAGACATGTTTCATCACTTTATGGCACAAACTTCACTCATAATGTTGTTGTTTACCACATGATACTGGTCTCCTGGACCCTGGTGACCACCAGACAGCAGGAGA
>JBAMIG010000012.1:6957601-6977015 GCA_037177335.1 Kiunga ballochi
GACCCTGGTGACCACCAGACAGCAGGAGATTACACTGTAATCATTTTTACTTGTTCCATGGTAATAAATAGTAAATAAATGGAAAAAATAAATAGCCTAGTCTTTTCAGATTTAAAGTTCTTAGATTTAAAAAATGAGATGTCTCTGCCCAGTTACTCTAAATTCAGGCATTAAGGGGTTAAGTTTCCTGTGTAAACACTAGTGAATTGTTTTTATCATGAAATAATCAATGCTCATGTATGTTTGGTTTAATAATCCAAATAATTTTGCTCAACTTCACAGTTTTCTCCTTGTATACGACATGTGCAAACACATAAATTGGCTGATTTGGAAGCGTCCATTTTTTCTGTCTTGTTACAAAAAGTATGGTAACTAGTTGGTAATGATGTCACCAAATCTCAGCCCCTAGGAATCCCACCATGATGCACCCCTTTAAAACAGACTAAATCACATGCATACCCGAGTCGGACCAAACTGTCTGCGTATTCGTCTCCTGCATCAAGCACAAATGGGCCTTAATAGAGAATAACAAAAGGCTTTGACTTGAGTTAATCACAGTGCAGTTTTTACAGTAACTTACAGTAATTTATTCCTGAAAACATCAAAACGAAGCACCAGTGAGGAAAGTGAAGGGATCATTCCAGTGTAAGTCTAACTGGCTCTGGGTTTTTGTCTTTTTCATGTAATTTACGACTCTAATGATGCACTTATGTTGCCCGCTCTTCCCCTTTTTTTTTACACCTTACCTACTTAAGGAGGAAATCTTGATTGGTAAGTCGCTGCTATCCGCAGATTTAGGGATTTATTGTAGGTCGGTGCAGGCTAATTATTCATCCTATCAGGGTAAAAAGCTGTCATCTGTCCTGTTCTGAAGGCTTTCATAGTTAGACTAATGGGATTTCTCTTTATCTGCGAATCTTTTCATTTCTACATAAAACCTATTTTTGTGATGTTTGTTCAGTCTTCTTTCAACGAGTCTTTTTCGATGGGGGTTATTGTTTACTCTCCTCTCCAGATAGAGCCAGTAGATCTTCCCACGCATAGTTTTCCTTTCTTCTCTGCTCTTTTGTTCTTCCTTTCATATAATTGTTTTAGTGTAGACTTCAAGATTTGTTTTATTTATTCATTTATTTGATTGATTTCTCTGCTGTAGCTGAGTTCAGACTTTCTTTCGAGGTTAATCGCATGCTTCAGATTTGCATGATGTCTTTATTTTCCGAAGCTTTCTGTCCCACAAATAAAGAAAGAAATAAAAGAATAAACAGAGGAATCTCTTGTGTTTTCAGGGGAATGTGTGCCCTGTACTAGTAAATGCACAGTGCATCACAGCAGGTTGCAGGTTCTGGTAGAAAACAAAAAGCCTGGTTTTAAGCTGCAGTCTGTTTGTCTGTTGGCAGATTTTACCCTCAAAGCCTGGAAGCGAGCTTGTAAGTGGAAGTGGATCTCAGGGATTATCGAATCGCACTGAAGGTCCCCATGATTACGATTCTGGTAATGATACATCATCACCTCCATCGAGCAAAACTGGTATTTCTCAGGCGACTGTCACAGAGTACAAGAGGAGCCTCTGTCAACGTCCAGCCTCCCCAGAGAAGCTAAAGTTTGCTGAGCGAGACAATGCCTCTGATTCAGGAAACTCTGTGACCAGCTACGCTTCCTCATGCAAACCTTACGGGGAGGACTGCTTGTCGGCGCCCCATTTAGGTTCAAACAGCAAAAGGTAAATGTTGCGTTCAGGGTGTATGACCCATCTGAAGGAGTCCTTTGGAAAATAACAATCGTGTTTATACGCTTTTCTGTTTGGATGTATTTAGAGTAGAGGAGAGGAAAAGACAACCTGGGAAATGCTCTGTTTGGGCTTTATCATTTAAAGTAGTGAAGCATCTTAATGTATTTTCTTTGCAGTGAGCAGATAAGCTTGGGCTGTCAGGTAGAGATTGTGAGATCCCCAAAGACATCCAGCTGTGAGCAGAGGAGCAGTGGCTCGTCTCGAAGACAGATGAAAAGCCGGTCATCAAGCAGGACCAGATCCTCAGGGAGTTCCAGATACTCTGAGCGCTACTCTCGAAGCCCCTCCTTGTCATCTTGCAGGTGAATTAGCTAACATAATAACCAATATTACTAATCTGTGGCACATCTCCTAGTATCTAATTCATTTGTATTAAGATTTACATGCTATACTTTGCAGAATTATCATTCTTGATTGTGTGTTTTTTCTCATTGCAGTTCATATTCTCGCTCTCAGAGTACTTCATCCGCTGTGAGACGACGTGGAAGTAGTGCTAGCTTGAGCTCAAGAGGAAGCTACTCCAGATACAGTGTTGACAGGTGACACTTTACACCAGGTTTCTGTTGCTAATCACACTTCGGAGGTCTTATATGTGAAATGTGAACGTCTACATCTGCTTTCTCAGACTGCCAGACCGAAAGAGACCCGCTAAGTCCAGACAGAAAGATAGAAAGCACACACAAAAGGTTGGCAGTAAGAGAAGAAGACGCAAATCTTACTCTCCCATGAAGAAGAGGAGGAGAGACTCACCGAGCCACCTGGAAGCCCGGCGGATCACAAGGTACAGCTCTCTTATCTTGGTTGTTTCTGGTTTTGTGAGGATTTTTGTAAAGATGAACTTTGAAATGATGTTTAGCTTCAAGTTAAAAGCTTTCAGCCTGAGGATGAAATCACCAGAGAACGAGCGAAACTCAGCCTGCTTCACATCAACTACTGAACAAAGCATGAATGCTTTGTTACTGCTCCTTTTACCAGCAGTACAATTTCCTACAGAAAAAAGATTTCAGCATCAAAGCGAAAATCTTTCAGAGCTCAGGTAGAGAAATAATCCTGAAGATCACCACTGCTTCTTTGTTTCATCTTAAATGCAAAACAAAGTATCAGTGTTAGGATTACAAAACTGTTCCCAGTTATATGTTAGATTGCACCAGCACCACTTTCCTTCAACCTTTACATGAAACCCTGCCTAACAGACCCGAACCAAACCAAGCGCTGAATGGCATGTGGATTGATTTGATTCAGGTGTGTTGGACAGCTCACTGACCCCCTCAGTCATCCCGATCCTGTACCGTTAAGGATCCTTTGTGTTGTGTAATCTCGGATGGGCTGTACTGTATGGAATCAGATTAGTTTCAAAAGTGACAAGACAAAGTTTTTAAGATTCAAGCACAAAACAGAAATTAAAAACAAAACTTAAGCAAAATAAATTATCTCAAAATCAAAAACCATCAATTGTCATAAAAACTATGAAGTTTTTGTTTAGTTAAATTCAGTCGTTTTGTTTGCAGTTTCCTCATCCTCTTTCTCACTTATCTCTCTTTTGGTTTGCGGTTCACAGTTTTTGGTTTTGATTCTTGATTGTTTAGTTTAATTTCTGACACAAACCTTTCAGGGGCGGGCTCTTTCGGGGGTGCATTCCGATTGGCTGGTGAGTCTTTGAGTGACAGCTGTAGGCAGGAAGACAAGCCTTGAGCCAGCTTCACATTTTGTATGGACAGAACAAAGTTAATGTCACCTATCTTTAGTTTACTATAACTACTGCACTTTTTAAAATAACATGTAGTGACAAATGCTTACCTTAATTACCTTAATTTTTTGAAGGAGTTAAAATTAAACTTTTAAGCTGTTATAGTAAAAAATTGCTGCCGTCTACAGCCACTTACAGTCGAAAGCATATATATGCAAGGATTAAACAACGTCAAGGGAATAGCTGTGTCACTCAAAAACTCACCAGCCAATCAGAATGCGCCCCCCAAACAGCCCGCCCCTGAAAGGTTTGTCAGAAATTAATGAACCGTAACCAAAAGAGAGATAAGTGAGAAAGAGGATAAGGAAACTGCCAACAAAATTAATGAATTTGACTAAACAAAATCTTAATAGTTTTCATGATGATTAATAATTTTTGATTTTGAGATAATTTATTTTGCTTGACTTTTAGAAAGTTTTTGGTTTTAATCTCGGTTTTTTGCTTAAAGTTTAAAAAGTATTGCCTGGAACTTTTGACACAAATCTGATTCCATAGTACCAGAAATTAATTCTGTCCAGATCTCAAGGACGGGACGTGGTTGGACTCTTTACTTCCTGTCGCTATACGAGAGGTTTCTGTCGATGCTCGGACCTCACCTGTAAAATGAACGTCTGTAGCAAACCATAAAGCAGCACAAAAGGAGCCAAATTTACATGTAACTATGTGAGGAACAAGTTCAGCTGGAATACTGTAGGACTGAACTGAGAGAAGTGGTTGTAGATAAAAAGTATTTTAACCTTTGCAATTGAAACCTGGGAGAGAAAATGAATCCTGTAAGGATTTTTGCTGCCAGCAGCAACAGAAAAGACCTGGATGTGATCAGGATGAGAGCTATGAGCGAACGAGTGTTAAAAAGAGATAGTTATCATTCACATTTATATTAACATATAGATACAATATTCTGTTCTACGCAGGAATATTTCTGAAATGTACAACTATTTTTTATGGCACCGCTTTTCTTTTGGATCTCCACAGCGCGAGGAAGAGGCCCATCCCATACTTCCGACCCAGCCCTTCGTCGAGCAGTCGCTGCACCAGTGTGTCGTCCTGGAGCAGCCTCTTTACGCGCAGCCGCAGTCGCAGCCGCAGTCGCAGCCGCAGCCGCAGCTATTCCTCCTACAGGAGCTACAGCCGCAGCTCCTCCTGGAACTCCATCTTTGGGACTCGCAGCCGCAGCAATTCACTGAACAGACGCAAGAAAGCTAGACATTAGTCTTTCAGAGGACATAGAGAGGCGTCTTTGTGCTTGAGCTGAGATTTGGCCACTTTTTCCACAAAGACATTTGTGGTCTTTCTGTCCACACAGACCGCAGGAGCAGAGTTTTGTTCATGCATTCACTCGCATCAGCAGTGACTGTCTGCACATAACAGGAAACACTCATCTCCTATTTTCTTGCTCCACAATATTAACTCAATATGTCTGCACTTAGCCCATTCATTTATCCTCCTAAATGATTTGAAAGAGCTTCATAACTTAATATTTGATCAGTTAATGATGGTACTTATCGGCTAGCAAAAGGTCTAAGACTCTGAAATGACTGAAGACCAGCGTGGTTCCAACTCATGATGCAAGTAGCCGTGTTTAACAGGAAGTCAGATATCTGCTGTGGTTGGTCAGGCCTCAGGTTTTACGGAAAAGAAAGATGAAAGATTGAGGTAACGTTTGAGCCGTTTGATCCCAGTGCTTACAAATGGCTTCCCGGGGATCGCTATCAGGAATCAGAGAAAGGTTGATCTCAGCACTTCACAAGGCGGAGAACAAACATTTCCTGGATGAAGGTGGTCCGGCTGATTAAGTGGAAAACAATTCAAATGTCAGTGGGTGTGATAGAGCCGATCAAAGCAGCATTTCTGTTGCTGTGTGGGAGGTTTGGGATGAACCCTGATGGTGAGCCAGATGTTTCATCCTGTTTTCACAAAATGATGCATCAATCTTTTTTAAGTGTCTAATTTCCTACTGTATTAATTGTAGGAACTTCAGTTTATGGCTCATTTGGATGTTAAGACATAATTAATGTTTGTTTATTTAAATTAGGCTGGATGGGGGGGGGGGGGGTATCCTTTCTCTGAACTATTTGTTAATTAAATATTTTGGTACCAAACTTTCTGCATGTCCTGCAAATGTTTATATTTTATTTAATAATTTATCTGATTTTTTTTTCCCGAGTTGTGATTTTTCTATGCAAAATATCATTTTATTGTTTTTATGAGGCTGCTGTTAGATATATTTATTTGTTGTAAATCATTCTCATAAAGAGACAGCTGGGAGAAAACCTGGATGGTTAGAAAATAGATCAAATTCAGTCTGTCTTGAAAAAAACTAACATTTTGGGGAAATGCACCTGCTATTTTCTCCATTCATGTCACAAAAAGTCCAGTTCTCTTCATTTCTGTCTTTTTCTAACAGCTTACTGGTGAAAACTGCCACAACTTATCAGAGCAAAGAAAGCTGCTGTTACAGGAAGCCTGTGGTTTCACTGGAGTCTCATTGTGTTAAGAAAGCTGCAGATTCAGACGGCTTCACCTAAAAGCTGTGATTCTCTGCATTTAGCATCCTAAGCTAACGCTAATGCTCAGTCTTAATGAGAAGATGGACAGATTTAGACATTTTCTGGGAAACAGAAACCAGTTGAACCAGTTGTTCTTGTTTCTACGTTTATTTCTCAATTCAGAGACTGCATACTTCTAAGTACGCAGACTACGTAGTCCACAAAATGTCCTTCGTAGTCTGCGTACTGCAAAGTGCTCTGTCCGTTTAAAATGAGACCACCACGACTGTACGAGAATTACCCATAATGCTCCAGTCCTCTGTTGCCTAGCAACATCTAATGCTGCAGGCTATGTATCATCCATATAATGATCATATTCTTCCACAAAAAACACTAAAATTTCAATTTATAGGACAGAAAATGAAGCCAGACATTTCAATATTTATTTTTATTTACCTTAACTTACAAACACATGGAGGAGGCGGCCCGAAAGGCTCATGTGGAGAGTATTCAGCTGTGAGGTGCACAGGCGGACTGCAGAGCAAGGCCAAACCCGACCTTTTAAGACATTTCTCTGAGTGGTGAGGCCGGTCAATGCTGGGCAAAATGGAACCAGATGCCCTCCTCATCAGGAAATCCAACATGCACTCATTGTGTCTGTCTGAAAGCTGTGATGATGTTTGTATTCATGATGAAGATGGCCATCTCAGAGCAAAGTGCATTCCCCCAAATGTCGTGCCGTTCCTTTAAAGCTCATTTTGACACCGCTCTAAAAACAGCCTTTGCTTATAATTTAGTCATATTTCTCAACCAACTCCGATCCATCATCCTGTTTGTGTCACAGCTCCAGGCCTGACAGACTGCTCTCTATGCACTCAACATCCTCAGCTTGTTTCCCTGAATGTCAACTAAACCGGACAAATGAGGGAAATAAAACATGGAAAGAGGAGAGAAATAGGCAGGAAAAGTCATCTATGAAGTGATAACGACTGGTACCAACCAGTGCGGACTGTGTGCTGGGGAGATTTGAGCAGGAAGATGGGCCTGCAGGGGAGGGACCTCTGTGCCCACCTGAAGATGTAACGTTTGCATCATTTTAACATGTAAATACTGTGGTGTAAATAAGCATTTGCTTTGTAAAATTATACAGAGGTGTGATTATTATTTAATGAGCAGAATGTGATCCTGTTGGAGGTAAATACATAATGGATAAAATGCATTGATAAATGAAGATTTTGATGTTTGTATTATGATTTGTGGTATTTTAAAATCCAATAACACGGTCTTAAAGCAACAGTGACCCAGTCTTTTGTTGTTAAATCATAAATAAACAGGCATCGAGCGAAAATAGTTCTGTAAAAGAGAAAATACATCATCACATAAATACAACCTTCTGGTTCTTTCCATCTTTAGATCAACACATGTAACTATCATTATAAGGAAAACAGAAGAAAAGGAGCCAAACTCTGAAGCAGGGAGGCAAAACTAAACATGACTCAGCATGTTGTGGAGCCACCTTTAGCACGATTACTGGAAGTAAGATGTATTTAGACCCAATTTAGACCAAGCTTTGGTTATCCAACGAACGACTTCACTTAACCACTTTGTCACGACGAGAGGTTGATGGTCGACTTCCGTTTGAGAGTCAGGTGATGAAATAGTGACCAAATATCTCAACCTCTGGCTCATCTGTAGCAAATATAAGGATGCAGTCTGTAAAAGTATCAAAGAAATATTTAATACATCCATAAAAAGTGTCATAATATTTAATAAACTTAGTTGTTTTTATTCTTTTACAATGAGTAATTTTGGTTTATTTATCATTGGTTCAAGCAGCTCCATTAGTGCCATCATTTTACTAGGGTGATTCTATACATCTTACCTTTAAAAGGCACATAGAGGAAGACATGCTTAAACAATTCAGAAGTAGCTAGCACATTAGCCACATTAGCCTCCTGGTAGCTGTGGTGTAGTCGCTGCAGTGTTTGCAGCCTCTAACCAGGCGTAAACTGTAACCCTGCAGAGTAGATTATTTACAACGGAGGAGTAAATAATTACTTTTCAGAAATATGAAGCATTAAACACATCATCCAGGCCAAAAGCAACACTGTCGCCGTAGCAACTGCCAGAAAAGTATGCTGGCAGAAAATATGAGTGTGTTAATGTGTAGGTTTGTCAGACAGCTGTTCATTCATTGGACAATATGGACATATGGGACACTTCATTACAGCCCAGGTGTTTGTGGAGGTGCTTCCTTAGTTTCTTTCAATTCAATTCAAACTTTATTACAGACTCAAGGTCCAAATAACAACAGACACCACAAACATAAACATTTTCTTCTCTGTTTCAGATGCAAGCTGGTGAATCTAAACAGCAGGGAAACATGCGTCCATGTGGTTTTATCTCTTCATGCAAACGTCACCACAGTAGAAAGTGTAAAAAACACAGAGTTGCCTGGATAAGAAACAACATGCAGCTTTGATGCACAGTTCTCCCATGTTGGTTAAAAGGACTTTGTGTCCACTGATGTCCACTGTCCAATCACAACCATGCTTTGCATTGAAGTCATTTCTGTACCCATCTTTACATGTCAGTAAATCTTTAAGCTGTGGTGTGTTTAGGTGCTTTTTAAAGCCTTTCTCTGCAACAGATTTACTAACAGGCAAAGTGAGGCTTGTATCTGAAACGTTTCTTTCTCTGAGCTTTGCATGGTTGTTAAAAATGGCTTCATATCCCTTCCTATGAGCCGCAGCTTTGCTTCTCTGGGAATATTACACACACAGTTTATGGCTGCAGTCTATCCTGATATTCCTTTGAAAGCAGTGAGGACGTTTTCATTTTACCTGAATTATTTGAACAACACTCACATGCGAACAGCTGTTTCTTATTGTAATGGCCTCGTTCAGGACATTTACGCCATCAATCTAATAAAGAAAGAAAAGGACAACTTTGATTGTAACAAATATTATTGTCCTGAAATGTAATACCCTTGCCTTATTTTTAAGGTGCCACTGCTCCTGCGTGGACCTTATGGAGGTCAGGAGATGTCTTCACCATAAAGTTGTCTTCTTTAGACTTTCTGTTTTATCCGTGTTGTGACATCAGTGAGTAAAACTTGAAGCTCTGAGTTCTTTTCTATTAAAAACCTGTGAGTCATAAAGGGACAGAGAGGAGGAGGAGGAGGGGGGTGCATCTGAACATGACATGTGGACTAAAAGGTGGGCTGGTCCTCGGTCAGCTGTTGCTTCTCCACTGTAAGAAATGTTCAATGGAAAATGTATTTGATATTCATTTAAAAGTCTGCATGTTGCTTAATTCAAAGCGAAAAACTTAAAAAGGGGCGTGGCTGCTGAAACGGTGCTGTTTGTAAAACAGAGGGAAGATTTTAAACTTTGGGAAAAAGTTCTGATGTTGGTATTTTTTGCAGCGTGCTCTCCAGATCCTCCCAGCACTTTCTTTGTGCTGACCCATTCGTAGGAAAAGAGCCGCGTATAAAAGCCTCCACCAGAGGAAATGTCAAGTTTACTTTGTGCTTTTTGAAAGCTTGGAAACCACTGCGGAGTTTGTGGAGTAGCAGGTTGCTTTGTGCGCAACGCTGATGCGCGTAAACCAAACGAGATAAAGTTTTACCAGGCAGAGAAGAACAGGGTTATCTGTGAAAGGAAAGGCTCAGCAGGTCTTTTTTTGACTCTGAGGTTTGGAGATGGCAGAGGGAGACTTTTACACCATGGGAAACCGGCAGCGCTTTCCCAGAGATCCGTTTGCAGAGTCCGCGTTCAGGGACCAGTCCGCGTTCAGGGACCAGTCCGCGTTCAGGGACCAGTCCCCGTTCAGGGACCAGCTGACATCTCGGTTTATTGATGATGACTTTGGGATGCCACCTTTTGCCGATGATCTCGGAATGGACTGGCCCGGATGGGCTCGCCCGGGTCGGCTCAGCACGCGCCTCGGCACCGCGCCCTTTGGCACCGGTTTACGCCCAGGCTTCCCCGCGCGCCAGTCCACGGGGGGCCCCACGCTGTACACCAGATACAGCGAGCCGTCCTCGCGGAGCTCCCCCATCACCACCGGTGGGGAGCCCTGGAAAGTCTGCGTGAACGTCCACAGCTTCAAACCAGAGGAGTTACACGTGAAGACAAAAGATGGATTTGTGGAGGTGTCCGGTGAGAGCCGCACTTTAACACGCCCAGCTTTACTGGGTAGATCATACTGGAACGTGGGTAGATCATACTGGGACGTGGGTAGATCATACTGGGACGTGGGTAGATCATACTGGGACGTACTGTTTGTGACTCTTGCGTAACGACTGGAGGCCAAAGTGCGCCAGCTTTTTCAGTTCTTAGAAAATAAGTTATTATCAACACAAAACCTGATTGGTCTCTGTTAGAACTAATAAAATAAGAAAAATAACGTGTATTTAACAGAAAACACAATATAAATATGTTTAGCTGTCATCAGCAGACTGCCAATGATATGACTTATCCCCAAAATAGTTTCTACATATAAACTTTATTTTATTTTAAACATTAAAAGTGGAAAAACTTAAAGTTATTAAATACATAAAAAGATATAAAATACCAGGAATGTATGCACTTAATCCAGACCATCATTTCTTGAACAGAGTACATGTTCTGATCAGGCTCTTTCATAAGGCCTCAGTAGCTCAGCATAGTGTGGATTATGGAGGAGCAGGACAGATTTTAGGGGACTTGCAGCTCTTCAAACTGAGACACCTGTTCCAGATTCTTGGAGACTCTCTCAGCCACTCATGAGCTCGATTTAGACTTAAGGGAAGGCCTGTGACTACAGGGTGTTTACAATAGGAGAGACGGCTTGCTGCTGCAGAGAATATTCTGGAAATCTTCACTTGAACCCAGCATGCAGGTTTTCTCTCAGCAGTCACTGGTTACTGGTCTCAGTCGTGGAAACCGCTTCCATCCTCTTGATGCCTTTCTGAGACAGATGAATTCCAGGGATGCCCAAAGCTTAAGAGGGCGCAGAGGACATCACCCCTCCACCCCACATTCAGCTCTGAGTTTTTTTTATAACACATTGTTGGTATGCCAGTTGGGTGACTCAGTCATGTTGGGCCTGCCTGTCAATCTGCTTTAAAAGTTTGGCAAAAAAAAATGCTGAAGGATGTTGGATGAAAATGAAAACTTATAAATATAAACTTAGTTTTGAAGCAGGACTCTGCTGTGGCTGAAATGAAATGGTGAAGCTAGTTTCTGCTAAATCTGGAATTTGTTGTTAAGCTAATGCTTAATGTTGCTTAGGAAAAGTTGGAAGTTTGGGTTTAATGGATCAACAACTATTAGATAAAAAACCTGCAAAGTTATTAGAATATTTGTCGGGAAGAAACGTGCCGCTGCTGAAAACCTAGGAGGGTACAGACCTTTTTAAAATGTGTTTTGGGTCAAAATACAACCTTTACAGAACAGTCTTGTGCATTCTCACTAATAGCAACATTGGAGCTTTTAAACAATGTTGTCACAATTAGCTGTTCTTCATTCAGTAGCTGATGGGTCTCCAGACTGGCCAGGAAAGTTATAAATATCTCTTTGAGTATATTTTGCATTTAGATGGGACACACACGGAGCAGTTTTATTAAAAGATGCTTCTTCATGTGCCCTTTATTCCCATGCTGTAGGTCACTGCAAAGAAACAGGCAATGTTGATAAGTAGAGGAGGAGATTGGAGTCTTTTTTCAGATAGAAAAAAAATATTATTACAATTTTTATCCAGATACTCTGTGATACAAATACAGTTCAGGGGGTGCTACATCGACTGGGACACATAGGAACCTCTGTAAACGGTGACATTAATTCAGTTATGTTTGTTTTATACGGTATGATAGAAATGAGGCCATAATTTACATAATAAGCATCATGTTGTAATAAATGGGCCAATAAACTGGTAGAACTGGTGAATAAACCTGTCAATTTATTAAGAAATAGTTATATAGATTTTTTAAAAATACAATAGGTAATCTAGTGGATATTGGCCATCTTGCATTTCACCTTTTTGAAAAAAATTCAACCATTTCTCCCTTAAAATCTTCTTTTAGAGATATTTTTATTTAAAAATTAATGTTTTAATTAAGAAAAAGGCTAACTGTGTTGATGAGGCGCCTCAATGATTCAAATGAAGAATATCAGAAGTAATGTTAAAATAAATGCAGTGACCCACGTTCTGCGTCTGAGGAATGATGGTATTTCTTACCTTAAACACACAAACTATTAATGATCAACCACATTAAATAGCAGGTGAGAATAAAAAATGCACAGTCCTTCATGTGCATAGTGTGAATTACATCTCAGGCCTTTAAGTCACAACTTTCCATCACAACACATCTGGAATATGCAGATATGGCCTGGAAAACATGGAAAGTCAGCGCCATGTTGAACATCTCTCTGACTACAACATCTTCATTCCTGAATTACCTCTTGGGATCAGTTTTTACCCCAGACCCCACCATAAGGTCTTCATAAAAATTTCATGACCTCACCAGTGGCTACAGCTCATTTCTCAACTGAGCGTCAACCTCGATCTCTTCCAGCAGGCTAAGACGTCACCGCAGGGGTATAGGATAGCACATAGCGAGCCTGTAGTCCACAAGGGTTCAACGGGTGGGGCAGGCCATGATGCCTGCTGTGGCGTTGACATTTAGCAGCTGCCAGTAAGCTCAACAGGATGGCTGGTAATGAAGAGTAGAGGGAGAAGGTGGAAATGAAGGACAGGGGCTTTCCAGGACATGCTGTCTTTTGCAGTTTTAGATCTGTGTGTCTCTGCAGTCCAGTCATTCATGGAAACAATTAAAGAAAACTGGAAGTGGAGGCGTTTTGACATGTGCAATGCTCTCCCCAGGCTTGCACACTGCAGGGACTGAGCAATGGAAAACATTGTGTGCCAAGTGAAATGTACGCTGAGCTCAGATTGACATCCATACAGAGTTTAAACAGTCACATGTGTTTGCTCCATTGCTTAACTATGGCACATTGTTGAACTTCCTAGCTTATTAGGTCATGCAAGGTTGCTCAGCTTCGTCTTATTGGTGGTTTTTTTTATCAACAGGAAAACATGAGGAGAAACAGGAGGAGGGAGGCATCGTTACAAAGAATTTCACAAAGAAGATACAGTGAGTATTTACCTGTGCTCTTTCTCCATTCCTGTACCCAAATAGAAACTTTGGTTTTAAGACCACATATTTTAGAATCGGTTAAAACTAACAAGTGTTGTGTGTGTGTGTGTGTGTGTGTGTGTGTTTCTTGTCTCATTAGATCAGCTGCTCCATATTGTGCAGAGATTTTGAAGCTGCTATAAGCTTTAGTGTTTTTCTGTAATGGCTTTCTACCAGCAAAAATAATACTATGAAGCATCTTAATGTGTGCTATAACTATATTAAGTAATATATTCACTATCATATCTGTGCTAGTTCCAGGCTATATACACAATGTTAGATGTAGTTTTCCCTAATCAGGTATGTTCTCTCATACAATAATTTATTACAATTTTGAGAAGTGTGTGTGTGTGTGTGTGTGTGTGTGTAAGGCTTTATATTTCCTTTTTAAAATTGTAAAACAAGGTATTGACCTTGGCACAGAGTGTTCTCTCAGTGTCCTTCTTAAAGTGTATAATTGTAATGGATATAGTCTAACTTTTTCTGTGCCCATAGGGTGAAAAATACCTTTTCAGCTGAACCCTTTACACTAGAGGCACATGGAGAGATTGTATTAAAGTCTCAGTTCTGGGGAAATAAACCCACAGATTCAATTTGCTAAGACATACAGGAGCTTCTTCAGAAAGCTGTCTTACAGCTGCATACGGATCAAATGGTGTCTTTTTGTCTGTATTATTGCATATGAAAGAAATCTGCATGTTAACATCTTCAGTGTGTTAAAGTTGCAGTATCCAGTGGTGTCACTACATTAGTTTGAAGTAATCCTGAAAGTAGTTTCTTATTAATGTTCAAAACACATCTAAATTTGACTACACATTTATAGAAAATATTTAGTGAACTAAATATTTAGTTTAACTATCTATATGTAAAACTATTAGTCACATTTTAGCTAAAGCTATATAATGCTAATCTTGTTAAATGTCAGCATTAGTTTGAAGATGTCAGGAGTCATATTTACTTTCATTGAGTGCATTAAAGAACTAGACATCCATCTAGTTAATAAATAATTTATGTGATTAGAGCTGAAACAAGGCATTATCCATGTTAGTGCTGAGTAATGCTACGTTAGCGCTACACTACGTTAGCGCTACATTAGCGCTACGTTAGCACTATGTTAGCGCTACGTTAGCACTACGTTATCCAGTTTAAAAGAAGCTCGAAAGGTTGCTGGTTTTAAAGTCAGCTACAACATGATGGGATCTTATTTTTCTTCAAGAAAGATAAAATGTGGAGGATAAAATGACATGGAGATATGTTTTACTTTTATGTGAATATTAAGTACAGATCAGGGAGAAACAGTTTTAGCAATTTCAACATTTTTTTGGAAGAGTTCAAGGACAAAAAGTTTTTTTTTTAACAGATGTCAAACTTAAGACACCAAAGTTTTACATGGCTCATCTAATCTGATTCTTTAAGGTTTTTACACTATTAACTGTTTGTTTGGCAACACTTTTCAATTGCATTTAATGGGAAAATGTCTTAAAACCTATGATACAGAGTGTATTTTGGCACTGGATGTCATGTGACTTTAAAGCCAAGCATATATTTATTTTTAACCCTGCCTTCCCACAGGTTACTGCTGTCATTCATAGGGTGTAAATTACATAATAAACAGAAAAAATAGCAGCTCAGCCCAAAGTCACACATTTATGCAAACGTGTTACTCTTTGTCATAAGAGTGTGTTGATAAGAGCATATATAAATACAGCTGTCTCACTTTACCTTTAGAGAAGGCTGTGTGACAACCTCCATAAATAACCTAATATACTGCACTCGCAGATCCTCCCACAAAGATTAGGTATGTGAGGAGGAAGAGGAGGAGGATCTCTCATAACGGGACTCATCCTGTAACTCATCCAATTCAAACTGGCTGCGCAAATGTTTCCACAACGTCCTCGTCTGTGTCTTAGCCTCTTTAATTGGACAAAGGGAAAACTTCCAGCAGCAGCCCTAATTTGCTGGCGTGAATCAGTTTCTTGTCGGCTTGTCAGTCCAGTGCTGCTAATTTCCTCTTTACTAATGAGGGAGCAGGTTCCTGTAGATGTGAACCGTTGGGGTACAATGCAATTTAATGGAAAAGTCACGAGGTCACGTCTGTGCTCCCGAGTTAATCAAAACCAGAGGCAGTGGCAGCTGATGTGCAGAGGGGGGAGGAGATTAGAAAGGGATATGATGCTAATGGGTCACTTATAAATAACTGCCCCAATAAACAAATCCACTGGTTGAGTGATATTTAAATAGTAAGCACATTTTTATTTCTACAACCTACAAAAACTATTTGTACTGTTGTTTTTATGCACAGTGGCAACAAAGTTTTATAAGCAAAGTAAAATGTGACTTACTGCAGAAGGTTGGGGAAATAATCAGGCTACATGTACTGATACTGTGTAGGGGTCTGGTAAAAATAATTATTTAAGAGAAAAAAAAATCAACCACATAAACATTTTCTGCTGAAACTCTTCCTGGAGTTGCATTAAAATAGTTTTTATTTGCTGTAGGATTTAGATGGGAATCTTTATAAGTCCCTAAAACACAGAAGATTTGTCTTTTTTTAAACAAAAAATATTCAATGCTGAGGGCAAAGGTGATGTTTCAACCTAGGGTCATGTTGCTCAATAGTAACTCTTATCCGTTTGCAACAGCGTGAGTGGTTATTAAAAATTCTCTTCTACCTCATTAGCTGCATGGTGGACCGGACTGAACCAGGCCTGGTGTCCATGTCTCGTCCCTGTGCTTCAGCATGTCTGCAGGGGGAAAGCATATCGCACAGTTTTTTGGCAGTTTTACTGAATCAATGCCTGAGATAAAGTGTGTGCTCGCTGGAGTTAAATAAACTCCCGACCTGAACAGATAATGTTTTTGCTTGAGGCTCACGTAACTGGCCGTCTGATTGCTTTGACTTTGTCAGAAAGGGCAGCTCTGCTCAGGTGAAACTGGCTTATTGAAGGAAAGGGAGGCTGCAGTGAGCTGATTAAAGCTATTATAGGTTAATACTGACACCATGACTTAAACACTCTCATTATAATGTATTATTTTACTGTGATTACAGGAAACCGAACAGCTGATTATATTTTTATTGCTTCTTGGTGGGTCTCTTTTGGGTATAATCCCTGTGTGAGCTAAAGATGCAGCGGCTACATTTCACACTACCAGTCATAAGTTTGGAAACACTTCCCCACAGGAATTAACAGGAAGGTTTTCCTAGATGGTTTGATATTATGGAACCTTTAGACTGTTATATGTTTCTGAGGAGCTAATGTGAAGCTTGCTGCGCGGTTTCCACCTTTGCCATCTTGGCAGCACCGCACATGCTGGGTTTTCTGGAAAGCATGAAATGGACACACAGGTGGAGCTGGGGGTGATGGATGATGATGTCTGTAGCTAAGAGCTAACTGAGCTAACTCAGATTAACATGTTTATTTGTGCTGTGAAGTTGATCTTCACATGGGAGACTATGAGACCATGCATTTGGGATTGGCTCTGTTTTGGAGCCCCTTGTGGATGAGGGTGGAACTGCAGGGTTTGTCACTTCTACATAGGCTTCACTGTCTAACAGAGGTTGCTACTTTGAGGCATTTTGTTTGTATTAAAGGATAATATAACTAAAATTTAGGAGGAAATCCATCCAACGGTTTGTGTTTGTTCTTCTTTCCATTTTGCTTTAAAAAAACATAAATCCATTTAAACATGGCACCATTTGTGCTTTGTTGGATGGGTGTGTGGGTTGGATCAGTAAAGGTGGGTCTTCCTACATCATGCAAGTTTAAATTTTACAGTATGAAGTAGAAAATCTAAAGTGCACAGGAACACTTGTGTGGATGTCACGATGAACATAGTCCAATAATGTGCATGCTAACTGGTACTGATGCTAACTGGTTGATTTGTCTCTGTTTTGACCCTGCAATGGACTTTTGACCTGTCTGGCACGTCACTAAATGTAAATGAAGTGTTTCTAGAAAACAGATATGTTTCTTTCCTTTTTACTTAAAGCCTCTTTCCAGCAATGGATTTAGAACATTAGCATGTGAAATGTGTTTATGCTAGCAGCTAAGCCTGGACGGTCATGTAGCCACCGCTTACATTCTTCCTTATTTACTAGTACTTTCAGGTAAATTGGTTTAATTTATTTTCCACCTCTGCAAGTTGTTTGCTACAATCTATTGGATGTAGTAACATAAGCTTGCTCATACTCACATGCTGCTGTGTGGGTTAGTTACAGGTGATTACAAAGCTGTGAACCAACAACAAGCTTTTTGCTTTCTGAACCAGCCACACTGTAAAATCCAGTTAGATGATCTTATTTTGAAAAACAAACAAACAAAAAGAAATATTTTTCTTTTAGAAAAAATGGGAAAAGTAATGATTTTCATTGTGGGATAGATGCCTTCTCTGACAGCCTCTGGACCTTCATTTACACGCCCACCTGACCTCAGAGCGCCCTTGGCCTTGCAGTTCATCTCTTTTGGCCTAAAGCATCGCTCATTCTGTCTGAATCAACATGCAATAACCCTTCTGTTGCACACAGGCTTGTTGTCTTGCCTCTTTGTTTCTCATTGGTGCTGTTAGAAACACATGATGTAGTTTTTTAGTGATGGTCTTGAACATGGGAATCATTAAATAAGACTCAGTGATGTCTGAAACACAAATAGAGCTGATGTGATGTCTCTGTCTCGCTTGTTCACCCTGACTTGTATTTCACAGTGGAGCTGGAAGCGAGCGGAGGCTCCTCTCTAATTAAATGGAGGGTAGAGCTGCAGGATCCTCCTCTGAACATGTCAGCCTGGTGTTTATATTAACTCCCAAAGCACTTGGCTGCTCACACAGAAAACTTACACCATATTTGGTCACACTGACAAAGTACAGAGTGTATCATGAGTGAGTGTGTGTGTGTGTTATCTCCTGCTGCAGCTATTGTTGTGTTTCTATTGTGGTTTTTTTTGCAAAGTGGGGGACATTGATACTAAAATGTGAAGAGTGGCATTGAATAAAATCATTGCAGTTTGCAACCCAGGCAGGATTTTCAGTATAAAAAGTCAAAATGGATGAGGACTCTACAACAGATGACCTCTCCAGATAAGGAAGATTTACTGGTGATAAACTCCTGTTTAAGGATCTGGAAACCTCCCCTTGCAGGATTTTTATCGTAACCTGTAACGACTCGTTGCAGATTTTTGTTGCAGCCGGTGCTAACAGCGAGGACCGAGCGCCTGTTTTTTAACACTCTCCTAAAACCCTCCAGCTGGAGAAGCCTGTTTATTGGTATCGAGAAAGTTTCAGTAAAACCTGCAGGCTCTTTAATAATGTTTGCGCTGCAGCTTTATAAAAGAAAATGTCACACGGTTTTGCATGACCTTTGAGCGCGAGCTGAACTCTTTCGCTCTCTCGTTCTCCTCTCCTCTCCTCCCACACACGCTGAACTCACAGCAGCTTAAATATGTTGTTTGTGAAATAAACCCGAGCACTAAACTGAATTGAAAGTTTCATATGTGCTCAGACTCATTTCTCCTCTTCTGTTTTATCAGGATCCCAACAGACGTGGACCCCCTGACGGTTTTCGCCTCCTTGTCCCCTGAGGGTGTCCTCATCATCGAGGCTCGCCAGACACCTCCATACTACCTCGTCAGTGAGGGCGCCCAAGGAGGAGAAACGCAGGATGTGGAGTCCCCCAAGGCTCAAGAAGCCCCCACGCTCTAAACTAAGACACCATCCTGCTCAGTCGATATGCTATGAAACGTGCAGCCTCGTCTTCATGTTACTGTTGACACCGGGGATTTAAAATCCCCACCTTCCCAGTAACAACTGCACCAGGATTTTATTCCTCTTTAATTAGTATTTACCTTTTTATTCAGACTTTTGTCCACCTAATGTCAGAGTATTAGGACGATATATGACTTCCTAAGGTTTGCAAACTAAAAGGCAAATATCAACAAAAAGGAAAACAAAAGAGGATTTTAAGGTATTTATTTTAAGTTTAACAAATTGACTTTTTGTAAGACTTGCTGATTTATTTTCCACTCTGTTTGTCTTTTAAAAAGAATAAATAAAAAAAACAAACAAGTTGTTTCTGTTTTACAAGAGTTTTACAATTTTCAAGTTTTTCTTTTTAACCACAGTAATAAAAAAGTTCATGAAAACTATCTATCTATCTATCTATCTATCTATCTATCTATCTATCTATCTATCTATCTATCTATCTATCTATCTATCTA
>JBAMIG010000012.1:7008700-7022066 GCA_037177335.1 Kiunga ballochi
TTACTATACTATGCTATGCTTTACTAAACTATGCTTTACTATGCTATACTATGCTATACTATGCTATGCTTTACTATACTATGCTATGCTTTACTATACTATGCTTTACTATGCTATACTATGCTATGCTTTACTATGCTATACTATGCTATGCTTTACTATACTATGCTATGCTATGCTTTACTATACTATGCTATGCTTTACTATGCTATACTATGCTATGCTTTACTATACTATGCTATACTATGCTATGCTTTACTATACTATGCTTTACTATGCTATACTATGCTATGCTTTACTATACTATGCTATGCTATGCTTTACTATACTATGCTATTCTATGCTATACTATGCTATGCTTTACTATACTATGCTAAACTAGACGTTTTTATCCAAAGCGACCTACAAAACATTCATTTTAATCATAGTTATAGTTATTTTCCTAACATGCATGTCTTGTGGAGTGTGAGTGTGTATTGTTGTTCGTCTCTGTGTGTTAGCCCTGCAATGGACTGGCATCCCGTCCAGGGTGTCCCCCGCCTCTCGCCCGTTGGCAGCTGGGATAGGCTCCAGCCCCCCCGCGACCCCGTTAGGGACAAAGCGGTAGATAATGGATGGATGGATGAATGGATGGATGGATGGCATGTCTTGTGGTGCAGAAACACCAAACCAGGCTGCAAAAAAAAAAAAAAAAAAAAAGCAAGACCATAATATAGATGTTACCAAGTTGGATCCTCAAGCTTTACCTTCCTGCAACCTTTACATCCAGCCCATGTCTAACACACCTGAGACAAAGGATTGTCTCATTACTGTCCTCTGCAGAGCTGGGGACATGCAGACGTTTCATGCAGGCGTGTTGGGGAAGGGATGGATATATAAGTTGCAGGAAGGTGGATCTCCAGGGCCAGATTTGGGCCCCCCCCTGCCTTACTACTACTACAATTTACGCCTTATAATATCTTTTTGCCTCTCTGGCTAAACTAAGTCTATGTGGAACTGATGCTGCATCCAGTATGCCGGTACTAACTGGATCTCAGGTTCCCAAATAAAATTGATTTGGACTTTTTTGTAGAGCTGAACCACATCTCTCCTGGTTGAAGTAAAGTAGACTTTAATGCAGATGCAGATTCTTAGATCTGTGGTGTTGGACAAAAAGCTGGTAGACAGTAAAAAGTTTCATCTTATGCTGTTGACTCTTGGCTCTTAGTCTCTGAGGGAGTGTTTAATATTACAACAGACTCTGCACAGGCTGTGACAGTTACTGTTTATTTTCTCAGGTCATCCTGCTGAAATCACATCAAAGCTGAAAGTTCTAACAGGAATTACCGTACTTGGTTTGCATATGTGTGCACATTCCTGTCTCTCTGTCTGGGATCTTATTTCAATACTCTGTTGCTGGTAAACACAGGGCTTTTGTATGAAGCTTTAAACTCATGGGGGTCATCTTGGCAGCAACGAAAGGTCATCCAAAAGTTCTGGTCTACTCTGAAAGTTGCTGAAAGTTTGGACTCTTAATTTGAAGGAAAATGCAAAGTTGTGTGAAGGTTAAAGCTGAAGTGTTATGAAAGGAATCAGACAGATAATTCATAATTCGCACTTTTAATCCCTTTGATCTGCACTCTATCTTCATTACATGGGGTTTGCTGCTTTTCAGAGACCTTCAAAGAGAGTGTCTGACACACAGTGTAGGAGGATTCACAGAGATTAATGTTTCCTTTCAGTTGCCTCTAGCAGACCTGCCACATGTACAGGAAGTGAAACCATGGCAATGCAGCCTTGTGTAATGTCTGACGCCAGTGCTCCTGCAGTGTGCATCAGCTTCTCCCCATTAAATTAAACATCAACAAACCTGCTGTCAGTGTTTTTTTTACAGAAGATGCCTTTTTTTTTTTTTAAGATTTTGTGATACTCAACAGATTTGACGGTAAATATGAGCCATAACAGAAAGCCATTGAGAAATATACGGCCTCCCAGTTGCTTTTACTTAAGCAGAAGATGATTTAGGACCTCGCAAACATCTGGACCCTTGAATGGAATGACTTAGACCTGCATATATTTGATTTCCTGGCACAGACACCTGACTCCCTTTAGAGGCCTCTTTGGTCTCTCAGTGGGTTTCGGCTCAGCGACGTGGATCAGACATGCATTAATACACTCCACTGACCATCCCTTGTTGCCACTGGTAACTGAGAATAAAAACCTCCTCCACCAGTCCTCGAGACATGGCCACCCTGACGGCGCACGAACAGCCTGTGAGTGCCTGTTCATGCGTGTGTGCTGGTAAATGTGCGTCACTACTCGTGTTTGGCCCGGTCCAAGGACAAGGGTTTTGTCATTATCCTTCCATAAACAACAACAGGGGATAATTAAATAAAACAAAGAGTCGACTCAAGTGGAAACATTTATCTTTAAATCAAGGTGGTTATTAAATTAATTCAGGTTTAACATGCAGCCTAACAAAGTGATGCAGAGAAACTTCTGAAAAAGTCAACTGTGGTGCAAGATTTCCAAATCAGTCCAATAATGGACATAAATAAATACTTTGGTGCACCAAAGTATTTATTGGGGAAGGTTTGACAAGCCGTTTGATCAGCTGTGGAAGCAGCTCACAGCTTGGTCTTACTGCTTATTTACCACCTTTCAAATGGTAAGCTCTGAAAATGTGCTATGCCACAGAGGAAATAGTGATATTAGGGCTTAAAACTGTTTGTCTGGTTTGATGTTTTGAATAACTATGATTGTTACCTGCACTGCTGAGGCAGTTCTTTACCTGCTGCTGCTTGTTCTGCAGAGAGGAAAGGAAATGAGAGGGTGTGAGGCATAAAACCTACAAAGTAAAGAGACTCTACTCTGTTATGAAAGCCGACTTTGAGGTATGTTAAAACCTCTGAGTCAACAGTGCTTCATATCCGTCCACCTTCAAACTGAGCATCTTTAGAAAGATCACTTTGCTGTATGTCAGAAGTTATGTGTCACTTTTTTTCTGTAATTCTTGGTTAACTCGTGTTTACTGAAGCTTTCATTGGTACAACTGAATCCAAAATGGATGGATTTAAAGGTAGACTTTTGTTAGTTTGGCGTCCACCACTAGGGGGCAGAGTTTTACCGGGAAAAGTTTGTTTTTCAGTTCCTCTTTGCTTGTGTTGGATTTTTAATCTAACTACGGTTTGTGTGCAAACAGCTCCAAACAATTCACTTTTTCCATGTCTTTAGTTTAAAGTATACTACCTGATTTTCAGCACAACCATGAGCGTAAAGTTTTACACCGTAGACCTCTTCATTTATCTGCTGCAGCTTGGGCTTCATAACTCATGTAAACTGGAAAAAGATGAGTGTGCAGCTGTATTCTGAACATGCAATATTTTCCTGAACGTAACGATTTAAGATCCTCAATCACATTGATTTCAGATTCACTGCCATCAAATGCTCTCAGACTTGTTTGATTGTTTCTCAGTTGGAACAAATCGAGTCTTTGGGGCAACGGTTGGTGACGGAAAGCTGTTGTGTTTGCATTGACAGCTTTTGTGTTACATAAATGCTTGGAAATGTACGACCTGATTAAAATCCAGAAAAACAAGCAAGTATTTTTCACTGTTAATGCTCCAGAAACAGAAACACACCCTCTGGAAGTTGAAGAGGCGGTCATTATCAGGTGTCTGAGTTCACCACTGAGCCTTTCTAACAGGCTGCTTTGCTTAAATGCATGAAAACGAACAGACAGATGTTGTTTGTGGATAGTTGCAGAGTCATTCATAAAGTGTGTTGTCCCCCTCCCCTTCCATCCCACTTCCCCACTAATGACTAAAGAAAGGGATCAATCTTTAGTTCTCACATGGGTCATGTGACTGAACTCTAACCCGGGTCCCAGCAACGCCATTAACATCATCCCTCACATGAGAAAACTCTCACATGATGGCCACTTCTAGCTGCCTTGACCCCTTGTTTGCTTTACACACGCCTCATTTCTCTTCTTTTCTGTGTGATCAGCTGTTGTGCTTCTGGTTTTTTCTCACCTACATCTCACATTTTAAATTGTAAAGCCATTTCAGGGAACTTCAACACCTAGGCTTCCTGGTAGGGCTTCAGCTTTTGGTAAACTGTTTACCAGGAGCAAATTGAGGTGTGAACCTGTATATATGTTGAGGTGGCAGCTGCCAGTGTAGGCTTAGCAATCCCCTTATAATACTGCTGAGGGTAGTAACTGGAGACGTGCAGCAGGGTTTATCCAAATCCATGCATAAGTGGCCGCAGTGTCATGTTAGCATGACAGGTCTGGCTCTAATTTAAGCTCGAACTTTGACATCCAGGACAAAGTTGCTCTGCTGCTGGTGGAGAAGTTCAGAGCTTTTCAGCACAGTTAAGCCTGAGCAGCAAACTGAAAGGTGCCAAATATTTCTTTTTACACATGTTCCTATGCAGAAAATCCTCCATCCATCCATTTTCCATACGGCTTCATCCAATTCAGGTCGCAGGTAGCTGCAGCCAATCAGCAATCACCGGGCAAGAGGCCCTCGTTCCTTCATGCATTTGTTACAGACTGTGTTAGACATTGTAAAGGGTATTTTAGCCTTATTTTGGGTGACAAATAGCAGAACATATTGCGTCTGAACACTGGTGCAATGACCCCATTCGTGCTGTAGCTTTCTCATGGCTTCACAAGCCAGTCGATGCAAACAGCAGAATGCAAATGTCTTTTTTATCATGATGCATATGATGCCGTTTGTCAGCCGTCTTTGGGTGAATAGTATTTACAATGTGGCAGGGCATGTTTTCACCCCATAAAGCAAAAGAATATGGTACATTTACCTGTAAATTTCAGGTAGAAACATGGTGGGTGAATGAGCATCTTGCTGATAGCAGCTGCTAGAAGCATCTGGAGTTTAGAGAAGTTTGATTAGGTGGAAATTAGGTGGATAATGGAAAAGATTTAAAAGAAGCTCCTGTTTTATAAGCATTGTTGTAGAACAAAGTCTTTAAAGGGGTTAAATAGTTTGTCACATTAACTAAAATGTTGTTTTTGCATAATGCATGAAACAGAAATGTTAACAGACATGCAACGAAACAGCAGCAGAAACTGAAATTAGCTGCTTTTCTCAAAGAAACCCACACAGACATCTGTTTCAGCAGCTGGAAGGAAGTTAAACCTTTGCTGTGGTTTCTCGTACGAGACCGGAAACAGGTTTTACCACCGCACTCAGGGTAGCTGAGGCCGTTACGTCAAAGCAGCTGTGGTTTACTTCCATCTACCACAAGATACTCGAAATGAACAAATCATAAGAGTAAAAACAGTAAAAGCTGCCTGGATGAATCTTTACCAGTACTGTTGCATCACAGAAGCAAAATGATCAGCTGGGCTTTTGTTCGATGGGTGGGTCTCAGGATCCGTCTCCTTTACACAGATGCTGAAGGGAAGGACTCCTCGTCTTCCTCATCAAGCCTAAATAATACTTTGTCCCATTTTGGTTGGTAAGCAGCCCGTCTCAAGTTCAGCAAGCAGGAAACTCCCAGATGCAGTGTGTTATGCAATGCATGATGGCCGCTTTCCCACAAGAGCAGGTTGTGCTGTATAAGCAAACCAACACACACCAAAGTATTCAGCTTTAACAGTTCTGAAGGCTTCATAATAAAATAAATCTTTACTGAAGCTACTAAAAAGACCTTCAATGTAGTTTGTAAAAGTTCAAGCAAAAACCAGTGCTCCCAGTGACTCCTCCAGTCAGCCCCTTTACACCCACCGCTACACAAAATCAGACAAAATGCGATGCAAAATATTTTTATTGCATGTTGGGACTACGAGGAGAGCAGTCAGAAATGAGAATATTTACATGGACGTAGAACTCTGAAGCAGGATACACGAATAAATAAAGTCATATTTAAGTGACGGGTCCCCATTAACCCACAGAAAATACTGGAATCCACACACATTTCATTCCGAACAGCGAGTGAAAGATTTGTTGGCAATCTTAGATCCTCTATAATGAAGTTACAGCAAAAAGTCATGAACTCCTTCGATTCAGCATCAGCAGTGGAACGGACCTCAGCCTTTAAAAGAGTAGCATGACTGAAGCTCTGGATGTTTGTGGTTAAAGCTACACATTAGCCTTCATGTGTATATACAGTATGCACATTAATAGAACTTCATGGGAGGAGTTGGATTCAGACACTGATAAGCTGGGGAAAGAGTTCGTTAGCAAACATGTCCTCCCAAGTGCTGTCGCAACACAACGGAGAGGACATGTCGCTGAAAGGGGAAGGAGACCCTTCGTATCCAGAGTCGCTGTAGGTGTCCACCAGGCAGGCTTCCTTACTGAGGCTGCAGAGGGCAGGAGAGGAGGCGCCAGAGAAGAAATCATCCACATGACCGCTACAGGTGGGGATGACCACTTCCTCTGGTTCGTCTTTAATGCAGACAGTCTCCTCTTCTACCACCACCTCAGCTACGGGGTAAGCCACCTCGTCATTCTCATCTGTGCCGCTCTCCAGGTCGCCGCTTTGCCCGCCGCTCACCTCCTCCACGGGCTTGGTGTAGATGTGATCGAAGTGAATCAGTTCATTAAGGGTCTCCAGCTTAACTGATGAGGCCCCCAGAGACGCAGGTGCGGCGGCAAGTACTGAGTCGGCCCCTCCGACCAGCAGCACCTGCTGCTCCTGGCACGCCTGCTCACAAGATTTGAGGAACAGTTCTGGGTCAAGGATGTCCAGAATGCCCAGGAGCAAATCAGACTAAAAAAGGCAAGGCGGAGAGATGGGATGCAAGATTAGCCCGGTGACCTTTGACCCACCATTAGCATTACTGCAAAGCTTTACTCAATGCTTTAAAACTCACCTCATTGTCTGTAGAAGCAAGACTATCTGTATCCACTGAGAAGTCTTCAGACTTTGGGACTGCTGGGCCTGCACCTGCTGCGGAGGCACACGTAGCCTGAGTGCTGCGGACTCAGAAGACCCGATCCCCAAATCTGCTTCCTTCCCCGTTGACATCACAGTCTGAACCTAAATATTACAGACAGTCTGTAAACAGTCAAATAAAAGCTTTTCACAACAATGCTGCGAACGCATCAGCCGCCTACCTTCGTTTTAGAGTCAAGGGTGTCCAACCCAAGTCTCTGTCTCAGTTCCTCGTTTTCTGTCAGCAGGCCGCTCGTTTTTTCCCGAAGCAGCCTGTTTTCAATGTGTAGTTTCTGATTCTACGGGGGGAAGAGGGGAACTTAGTTACTGTATGATGTGAAGGCATGCTTATAAATTAGAAAAATGAAAAGGCAAGAAAAAAAAAGGCTGGTTTGATACATTTTAATAATATTTATCATGATAAAATGCTTTATTTCACATTAAAGCATCAGGGAATTGAAGGCATTTAAATGGGGGCTTTGTATGTAGGACATACCTCTAGCTCCAACTCAATGACTTGTTGTTCCAGTTCCCCCATTTTGGCCTTTTTCCTGTCTCTGGCTGTCTGGGCCGCAACCCGGTTCTTAAGTTTCCTGGAAAAAGGAGGAAAATAAATAGATTAAAGTGAATCACCACAGTTTCCATCACGCTGACTCAGCTGCTGGACAGGACTGGTGCTCATTGTACTGCGCAATCATCGGCCATGTTCCTGCCACGCAGGCACACTGGGAGATCACTGGTCTCAGTGGGAGCGGACCGGGACCGAACCAGAATCAGCTCAAATCTCTGATAACAGTGTGACAAACTCTAAAGTACGGAGATGACTAGATAACCCCTTTATGCGCACAGAAAGCCTGTTTAGATACAGTGATGAAAT
Organism: Kiunga ballochi; assembly: GCA_037177335.1. NCBI lineage: Eukaryota > Metazoa > Chordata > Actinopteri > Atheriniformes > Pseudomugilidae > Kiunga > Kiunga ballochi. The sequence goes on from JBAMIG010000012.1 coordinate 7,016,466, forward strand.
ATACAAATAGTCTTTACATCACTCGTTACACCAGTTTGTTCTGGTTCCGCTAACCGGGAATCTTTGGGCGGGTCTCCGCAGAAATGCCAGGAACAATGGCCTCATTAGCGCAGTCATTTAGAAACGGGGTGTTTTCCTTAAACCAACCTGCGAAGTGCTTTTTCCTCCGGACTTAAGTGTGTGAGCCTCTGTCGTTTTCGCACCGGCGGCCCCACAGACGAGTTGGAGTCGGAATCTGACGACACCTGGCTGGTTGTGGACGGTAACACGACAGAGATGGGTCGGTTAAAGGCCGGCTGCGAGCCGGTCGAGGAGCCGGACTGCTTCCCGGAAATCAGGAGCACCTTGTGTGCTCCGCCGGTCGCTGCTGCTACTACCACCATGTTAGAAAATCCTGCTGGCGCTACTAGAAATTAGAAATCACCGGGTATTTGTGAAAAGACTCAGTAGAAACCTCAAGGTTTCTCTGTTCACCCGATGCCTGTCTCTTCTCAACTGCTTGAAAAGTGGGTTGTAACTGCGATCTTTTCTACGTCGTGGAGATCGCTTATTGGCTCTTGGCGGTTCTGACGCAGTCAAAACGTGAGCTGTGATTGGTTACGTAGCTGACGCAATTTTTCATCTGCTTTCTTAGCCTGTGTACAAAGAAAAAGTCCCTTTAGATCACTGTTTTTCTCTTGTACATGTTTTAGTTTCACGTCTCTCGCATGAGTTGCATCAGAGCTTACACTGACTAATAACACAGATCACCTATGCGACAATTTCCTGTATCCTAAATGTACTTTTTCCATTATTGTCTGCAATTTCCATCTTCACCATCTAGTTAAAGGCTTTGGTCATGATTACTGTTCACTATGTACTAAAATCTTTTTGGAAGCTAAAAATATTTTTCAAACTAATACTTAAATTAGTGTAGTTCTCATAAAAAGACGTGTTCCTCCATCTGAACACTATTATTACTGACTTGTTAATTTAGTTTTATTTTCTACTTCTTGCTTGTAACAGTTTCCTCATTCTTTCTTGCTGTCATTCAAAGAAATACAACACGTTTTACTACTCTAATGATTTTCCCCTGAATGTTCATTTTCCTCATCCTGTAAAGGATTGTCACATTCGAGAACTGTGTCAAAGTGTCAGAGTTCTCTTTAACACTTTCTAAATACATCTGCAAATGATTTAATACACATTTATTTTAGGTATGTGCCATTTTATAGACCCCATTTCACTCTAGTGTTTAAACATAAATGAAAACTATAGCATGAAGACCAAAAATCACACAAACAACACAGAAAATCAATTTCACACAATCAAAATTTTAACTAAGGTTCGTTAATTTTTTTATTGGTAAAGGTTGGAATAGATATTTAACACATAATGAATTGTTTTTAACCATAGAACTAAACTACAGGATGTGATGGCAACATTTCAGAAGCTTTAACAACATATTTGGTTAGTTGCAGCTCAATAAAGAGCCTGCAAATAAAATAATAAAATAATAAAGAAAAATCATGTTTGCAACCTTTAAGATGTCTCAGCTGACTGTTTGCAATGTCAGCAAACATTCAGTCCTTATTACAAATTACATTAAGCTCTAAAGTGAACAGAGACTGGAGTAAACACAGTGAGAAACATCATAGATAAACTATCATTTGCTTGTAGCTATCTGACCACAGTTAGTTTTGCCGCTCGAAGCCGTTTGCCCTAAAGGTTTGTTACAGCAGCAACGCAACAGAAAAAGAAAACAGGTGACTGCTTGTGAAGCTCTATTAGCACTACAGAGTCAACAAGAAAGTGAGAGTCCTGGTTTATGACAGTGTGTGCGGTATTGATGAAGGACAACAGGATTTAAACACAGGATATGTTTTGTCAAAGTGCAATAGGTCAGAGCAAATAGGGAAACAGGCGTATTGTGCTCTTCCTTCTTTAATGTCTTACTGTGTGTGTGTGTGTGTGTGTGTGTGTGTGTGTGTGTGTGTGTGTGTGTGTGTTATGGAAGTAGATATATAATGGCAGTTAATGCCATACCACCCTAAAATACCATAAGAAGAAATACACAGTTATTTCTGGCTTGGAAAGTCGGGTGGGGATGTCCCATTACAGATGAGACAAGTACCATATTTACCATCAGGAAAGTGAGACGTTATATTTCTGTTGCTGCTGAACCTCAAGTGAAACATAATAGTGACAAATTTAGAGACAAAATTATTCTACATGTTTTTGTTTCTTTATTCTATCAGTGAGTAAACAGAGATGTGTGAAAAAGATACGAGGCTGTGTTTGCAGTTAAAAATGGTCCTCGTGTGTGTTGGAAATTCAAACCAGTTTCTACACACCTGATAGCAGAAAGACCTTAAGAGCTCACAGCATTGTTGTAGTCTATACAACACGGGTGTAAGTAGCCTGCTTAATGGAAATCCTCTTACTGCACGATTTGCTTGCATGGATGTAACAGCACGATGTAAGCACAAAGAATTACTCTTCACTGAATGTATTTTCAGTAAAGGGGATTAAAATACGCTATAAATGTAAAGGTTTTTGCTGCCATAAGGGTTGCAAAGACAAAGATGAGCTCTAAACTTCTTTATTGAACTTACCTGTTTAAGATAAGAAATGAGATCCTCAACAGATAGACGTATTGAAGCTTAGTCAGAACAGGTCCCGTTCACATACAGCCAGAGGCTACCGTGTCCATAAAAAGGTTATTAAATACATCAGACATCATTTCCACTTGAATTGTAAAAGGAATAATGACGTAATGAGCTCTAATGCTATTTTTCTAACCTGTAGATCTTTATCTAAAGGCATTATGTCATGCTAGCACCGGGCTTTACTGTTAGAGTGAAATAATCTTCATACAGGTTAAAATGATAAAAGTGAAACTAAAAGATGTTTTTCTCCTCATTGCCACAGTCTGATTTCTTTTCTTATATTTGTGTTAACTTTCTGTCATCATAAACTCCCAAGATGCTAAAGTCAGTTCCATTCAGCAAAGCTTAAAGAGTAAATTATTAATGAGTAATTAGAGGGAATTATTATGTTAAGTATTAACAATTTAAAGTCATTTAAACAAGTTTATCACAGATGCTGATAAATATCTTATGTGTGTTGAAATTATTAATACTTACATTTATATAACCACAACTGAATTGATTAAAAACAAAATTGTGTGTTTTCCATTTCAGTTCATCTTTATTATATTTACTGTCAGTTTATTCCTGCTGTTATTCCTGGAACAAGAACAAGGAAATTTGCTTCTCTTCCTCAAAGTAAAAAGACCTTTATTCAAAGATCTTTTTTAAGATAGAATCATAAATATTAAAGTCCTTAACACTGTAGTTTCATGAAAGTAGAAGATAAAATGATAACAAATCATTTAAAGAAATATATTAAAAAAACAAAAAAATGCAGACTAGCAAATAAGATTTAGCAAACAAGTTTGTCCTGAGCAGAGCGGTCTCCACTATCAGCACATCTACACTAAGAGCAGAGCAGCGTTCCAGAGTCTCTCCTCTCAGGTATTCAGCTGGGTGTGTGTGGCTCAGACAACAGGTTCTTGTGTTTAGATCTGAGCGATCATAAGGTGGATGTGATGTGATGTGAGGGATGTGTGAAGGCTCCTGTTTGAGACCAGCAGCTCTGTGCAGCAAGGGGAGAAAGGAGGCCAGCAGCAGCCTTCTGGCTGGATTGTAAGTAGTGCAGGATGGTCGAATATAGACTGATAAAATATAAAGATAAGAAGATAAAATAAATCAATATCTTCATGGTGCGTTTAATTACAAAGTATGTAAAAAAAATTAACTCCAAAATAAGGTTATTAATGGAAGCTCATTTAGGTTATTACATCTTTATTTTCCCCTCTTTAAAGCAGAGTTAACTTTTATAAAATAGGAATTAAAATTCTCATATAAACGTGGCCGATGTGTTTCTGGGAGATGATACTAATACAGCATGAAGGTTGTGGAAGAAATTTGGATGACAAGGGCTTAAGATACTGAATTATTCTAGAAATGAGATTATATGGAGCAATGACTGTAGCTTCTGTCATTAAGGGTTAAACTGAAGGAAATGATTTGCCGCCCAGCCTTGTATTGATTCAGTTTAACAGAGGGGTGTTGCAGGTTCATATGCTCCAGTTTTGTTAATGTAAAGTACAGCAGTGTGTCATCTGCGTAAAGGTTTGCATGTCCCATCACAGATAGTGTTCAGGGTGAATAGCATTGCTCCTAACATTGACCCCTGTGGAACACAACAACACAATTATGTGTGTTAAAAAGAAGTGATAATAAATGATCTGAAGCAGAGTAGAAACATTTTTCCAGAGGCTACACCTTTTTGATGGTGCCACACAGGTTCTAGTTCTGGCTTGGGACCCCCCTCTCGGGTCCCATTCCTGTCCAGCTACTGTTGAATAAAGACCCTTTAAGATGATGCAAAAATTAGATGTTTTCATCTGCTTTTAAATGCTGCTGATGTTTATCTTACACCTGCTTGACAGGTTCAGTGTTAATTAATTAGGTACTAATTACTGCTGTCTTTATTTAAGAAGTCTCATTTTATTCTGAACAATCCCAATAAAAGAAAATGATCTGGTAAAGTTGTGTTAATTGTGTCACCTGAGAAATACAACTACAAGTGTTGATATAAGACTACCTAAGCTCGTGGTGCTGGCAGCCTTAAGTCATCGGTTACACAATCAGCTAATCTTTTAGAGGGAACTGTGTGCACAGAAAATCCCGAGGCCCGCTTTAGCCTCTGGGTTCGGCTCAGCCAGCGCTTAAACTCATACACACATCAGAACGTAAACAGGGATACACCCACAAATTCAGACGTGGGGATCCTCCCTGGCTTGACGTTGGACTCTGTGATTACAATGGGTGGATTCTGAAAACCTTTATTTACAAATGAAAAGCACGTTTATATCTTCCAGATGAGGACGTGTCTGTGATGTGGGACAGAACCATATTTAAGCTGCTCTCGGTGCTTCTCAGGCTGAAAAACCTGCAAAAACATCACACATTCATGCATTTGGCCCCGGATCGGCAACTTTCTGCTACAAATTTAGTAAAAAAAAAATTTAAAACTTAAAAAATGATGTTAAGGTATGTAAACAGACTTCAAATAATAAATAAAACACAGAACAATTCTTGATAACCAAATTGTATGTGCTATTCTCTCTGCTCACAGCTAAGAGTCCTTCATTTGCATGTTTTAAATATGTCTGTCATTTAATTTAACACAGCATTCCTACAGAAACACACTGTGAAGGACTTCTTATCTTTGTAGCTAAGGGATAGTTTTTCCATTTTAAAATGTCTTTAGGCATTCTGACACTCCGTCATGTTGGATTTAAAGACAGAAATGTGTACGTCGGGATTAAGTGACCTCTGGAAACACCGGTCATGTCTCACACAACCTGCTTCACTGTGATCCATATTTATTAAAAAGCCTTTGTAGACGTTAGGTAGGTTAGCCGCTGCAAACTTGCAGGAATGGCTCGGTCTCTACAGTGAAGGGTAAACAGTAACACCCTGTGTGTGTGTGTGTGTGTGTGTGTGTGTGTGTGTGTGTGTGTGTGTGTGTGTGTGTGTGTGTGTGTGTGTG
>JBAMIG010000012.1:7036245-7046373 GCA_037177335.1 Kiunga ballochi
AAGCTGGAGCCACTATCAGTGCGGAGGGGGAGATCGTTCAAGTACGTGTAAAGTGGCTTTTTCTCTTCTTCCTCCTCCCGGGGATAGACGGGCTGCACGAGCGGCTGCTGGTGGTGTAATTTCACCAAGCTGCCCTCTTTAAAACTTTTTCCAAGGGGGCTGTGAGGGGGGGAAGGTTGACAAGAGTAGTACATGCTGTCTGTGCGCGAACGCGCGCGTGTGTGTGCGTGAGAGAGAGAGGATGGTACTAAGCTCGGAAGCATATGCGGTCACAAGATGGCTCCTATCTTGTGGAATTCATTCACAGGGAAAACATGCTCTTGCAAGTTATTTTGTTGATGTCTGGAGTTCACTTTGCGCATCTTCCGCAGCCGCTCAGGCGCAATTTCACGCTGTTGGAAGATGTTTTCAGAATGAGGATAAATCCTCACGGTAAAAGCAACTTTTCCTGAGCAGCTTTTGCGCTTTACGCGGCTCCACGGCGCGGCTTTGCTTGTCCTGTTTGGACTCTTTACGCTCACTTAGAACCTCTTCATGAACCCAAATGTTCGGTTTGAAGCACGTGGCCCAGCGAACACGTCCGGTTTGCGTTTAAAATGATCAAAATGAGCCTAAATAAGTCTGAGTAATCCCAGTTATTTCCATATTTTGTCAGCTTTAATGGAAAAATCTCAGAAGATGAGCTGATTGTTTATTCGAGCTTTAATGGTGTCTTTCTGCTTTTGCTGGTCATGGAGCAGCAACATGCTTGTTGCAGGGCTCTCGTGATGCATTTCCTGACCTTTTAGTATGTCATGGATGCACAGCTTTTTATTAAATCTTCTTTTACATGATTTGAAGCTCAATATAATGTGGCTTTTGTATGGTGTGCATCCTCTGAAGATATTTGGAGTTATCTCCAATGTAATCAAATTAATTTAGGACTGACTGACCAGTAAAAATACTGGCCATGTGACTGCTTAGACCAGTCACTATAAAAGGTTGGCTTGCAAAGTCAAATATGAGATGATTTGAAGATAAAATCTGGATAAAGTTGTGTTTTTCTTAGTTGCATGAACAGCAGGTGAAGGGATTTGACAGCATGCCTCCTGTGTGCTGCAGACAAGGAGCTTCAGATGCTGTGTTGCATGCACTGATTGCTTTAAGGCCGTTTCCTCATTTGCACATCTCCCTTTCCCTAAAGCTGGACTGGTGCTTAAAACCAGCAGCAGCTCCTCCCAGCAACAACAAATGCAACTGCACTGCAGCATCTTCACAGTGCATGCCTGCAGCGTTTGGGTTTGATTCAAATGAAAACTCTGATGTGAAAAGAAAGATATGTGGCGATCAAAGGTAGGGATACTAAAAACCGGGCATGGTTTATACACAGAGATGGTCATTTGGCGCCACTCGCTTAACCGCATGGCGATGTCGGACCTCAGCTTTACATCAAAAACCACATCTATTTAGGTTTGCTTTCTTTACAAACATAGCTTCTGACCACTCAGAGACAGCTTGTATTTTGTCAGGCTATAATGAGGGGCAGCTTGTCCAGCGCAGCACACTGCCTTCACTTTCTCTTTGCTCAAATGTTCAACCAAAGATTTATCTAAGCCGAAACTGACAATGGATGACGACCAAACAACCTGGGTGTAATTTTAAACTGGTATCACATTCCCGTCTTGCACATTTGGTGCCATATGTGCAGTAGAGCTGCAAGGTTTTCAGCCATTCCTGCGGCGCTTGGTGCTGAAATGAGGTTGAACAGAAATATTCAGCTTTGTGTGCTTTTGGATTGTTACACTAGTTTATATTTTCATTCAGCGAGTTGGGAGCTTGATGTTTCTGGAGCTTTCCGGACCTCTTGTGCTGTTTAATCAGAGCCCTGAGGGGGTTTGCACTGCTATGAGTGTGTGTGTGTGTGTGTGTGTGTATAGTGGCCAGACCTCAGCAGGTATGGGTTCAAGTACAGGGGAAAAGGGGGGTCTTGGCACAGTTCCTGAGCAAAGACCCAACCACAACCACTGCTCCTGTGTCTCCCGACTGGCCTTTTTTCTAATTCCCTGAAGTTAACAGCCTAAACTCTGCCTGAAGAGTGTGAAAAGTGGCACATGCTGCCTAGGCCAAAAATAATAAATTAAGTTAATTTGCTTCTTGCTCTCTTCTAAGAAGGGAGAGAGGCAGTACGATGATGAAGGTCTGGCTAGAGAGAGCCAACGTGCCCGGGTTGCTACTGCTCATCTCTCATCTCAAAATGATTCTAGGATGAATTTACCTATGAAGCCAAATTTAAATATCTGTTTAGAGCTAAAAAAAACAAAACAACCTGTTTTTGTTTGCTGCGTGCACATTTAGGCTTCTCCATTAATGGTTTTGGATATTCCCATTATGTGCATCACCATCTGCTGGTTATCAGTCCTTATTGATTCCTTATTGATGCAGAATCATCTTTTCTGTAGCCAGAGGAGCCGTGATGCTTGCACAAGATTACATGTGCAGCTGATTTCCAGCAGGCCTGTGCTGTCAGCATGCGAGTGAGGAGCTGAGGCATGGACGTGGCAGGGGCACGGAGAGCACCACATGGAACTCGTAGTGTCGTCGGCCAGCAGCAGAGGAAATAATGTGACTTTTGCTTACTTCCTCCCTGAGGGTGCACGGAGCATCTTCTGGCTCCGGCGTAAATAAGAGACACCATGTCCACTCTTCATATGAAGTGCAGTGGTTCTCTGAGGGGGGGCAGGTTTTTTTCAGGTTTAATGTGTGTGTGTGTGTGTGTGGGGGGGGTCATCTAAGACAACGATGCACTTAAATACTGGAGCTTCTACCTTGCAGTTGGCAGGAGTTGTCGCGCTGCATTTAGACTATAATGAGAGCTTTAGTGGTTTAAGGCATCCAGCATGCTTTCTCCCCACAGCATGGAAACCCCAAGAGGCCATAATGGGCCGGTCCCAGACGGTAGGTGCCAGGGAACCGGGGGCCACTCCCAGCGCCAAAGCAATAGTAGCAGTACACAAACGCTGGTTTAAAAAGGTTAAAAGCGCTGCTCCCTACTTTTTCCATTTATTGGCTTGGCGGTCGTAGCTGTATTTTAAGCGCTATCGTCTCCTAACCGCCACCCTGCTTTACTTTTATGTCCCGGCCAAAGTAATTTGAGGCTGCATTTATCCTCTTTTTGGACTAAAACCGGCTAAACTGTATTTTTCTTCTCCTTTTCTTGCTTAACACCCCAGCCCCCTTTCACACAGACTCACCTCCCACCTTCTCTCTGCTGTTTTAGACACAGCCAAGATTTGTTACACATCCTTGACTGCATGGGAATTCTTGCCAGTGATGCTTGCAACCAGTCAGCATGCGCTGATGTCCTGCTACTCGCCAGACGAAGCTTCTTTCCGAGCGACTGTGTTGCACGAGCTGCTCTGTGTTTGCACCTTCTGATCAGCTTCAGTTGGGGGAAATGGTGTTTATATGGAAACGTTAACCTGCACCAGTTTTTATATTCATTTATTCTCTCAGATGTTTATAATATTTAAACAGATTTCATAAAACCAGGAACTTTTTTTTAATGAAATCTCATTTTTAAATCACCAATGACGTGATTGCATCAGAGCCGGGAAGCAAGACCTCCTTTAAAGAAGCCGTTCCTGATCAATGCATGCACAAGAGGCTTGGTTTGTGCATCACAACTCTAAACTTGTCCCATTATTTTGGGTCATTTTCAGCATAAAGGGCTTAAAGTTAATGTAAAAATGTCTGCTGCATACACACACACACACACTTCATACTGATGTGAAGGGGGAGTTTTGGCACCAGTTCCCATCATCTCAGGTCATTTTAGACAAATCAATATGAAGCAATTCACTGTGATCCGATCGGTTTCTTAGAAGTTCATGACAAATACAAACCTGGCGAAAGAAGCCAACAGACTGCATCAAATCTTGACTTAGATGCAGTCTACCGTCCTTGTTTGCTCAGTGGCAGATGTTTGATGATCAGCCTTTTAAATGATATGATAAATAATAATATAACACATTCAGTGCAGGGAAGAAGTGGGAAACAAGCTTAGAGAGATCTGGGATAAGGGGTTACTGAATGACCCCTATCCAAGAATGCCCAAAGTTCCTGTGAGGGTTTATTCATCTTATTAAACGCTATTTGTTGATGTGGATGAACACAGTTGCAGTGTGAAGGCAAACAGACCGACCCGTGAACCCAGGCGAGCCAGTGGTGTATGAGTCATAGCACCACATGCTGGATTTCTGGCTGCTTTTGCTTCTCGTATCAGAAAGATTCTTCAAAATGAAAACCCAAAGCATTCCCTGACCAGTCGATCTGAGCCTATGCTGGGGGGACTGCCCCCTTACGGGCTTTGCCTAAAGCCAACTGCTCATCCTAACATGCCCAGCATTCATGTGGGTCCTCCACATGCATCCTGCATATCTTATTGGTCAGTTTGTTGCTGTTTGGTTGACTGGTGCAGAAACCAGATGATGTGTTTTTAGAAAAGAGTTTTCATACAATCCCACCACTGGCCTGTAAGAATCCTGCAGATACACACAGATGAGTGATGCCTTTGCTTCTTTGCTCCCAGTAACGATTGCTCCCTTGAAATATTTATGTGCTCTTCAAACTGAAAAGCCAAACTTACGCTGCATCCTTTAGCTTTTATCCACACCTTTTCTTTCCTACACCTTCCTTCTCCGACTCCTCTGCGTCCTCCTATACCTGCCTCTCGCTAAGCCCCACACTCCCACTCAGTGTAAAACTGTGTGTGTGTTGGTGGCCCCAGTGGTTCTGCTAGTTTCCAGTGGGCTGAGCAGATCCTTGATGTTCCATTCCAGTCAGTGTGGTTCTGCTGCTTTTGCTCTCCCAGAGGAACCCCATTCCCATGTGTCGCTCTCTGTTCTCCTATTGATTGTGTGTCTGAGTTCATATGTATGAATGTCTTGTGTTTTGGTCTTTGTGCAGCCCTTGACTGATTAGGAAATGTTTGCACAGCATTTCCCCGAGGTTAGGAGTTGTTTTTATCAAATAAAACCCATGATGGGGGCTTTTCCAAGCACCTCGTGAGAATGTTGCACTTATGCAGGTGAAGGAGTCTTTCTCTCTCTCGTTACTTTTGAAGACCCTGAATGAAACGTCTGAGATGAGGAAGAGTCATGAGTGGGTTTTCCACTTTCTGAATAGCCCCTGATGTGTCAGGCTGCATTTGATGAAATGCTGCTGAAAAGCCCAGTCCATCCACACATCCCACAGTTTTATGCACTGACACATAAGGTCTGCAAAACAAAGGCGAAGAGGTCGAGGGTTATGAAATGACAATGCTCGCCGTAGCTCATCCAGGCAAAGGCATCCTTTGTTGTGGACCAGGAATGTGCTGACTGACCATGGAAGGCCACAATGCCAGCCTATTCTTTTGTTATCCTTTTTTTTTTTTTTTTAAAGCCAGAAACCAGTAAGTTCGCCATGCAGGCATGCAGCTTTCCTTAACTCGCTGCTCTTCGGGTCTCCGTCGACTCTTCCCTCTTTGTCTTTTGCATTTTTTCACCCTCTTGCTTCAGCTCACATTTGTTTTCATGAAAGGAGAGATCTTATCATAGATCTTCCACCAAGTTCAAGAACACAGGGTTCAAAGTTCTTTCTTTTGTGTACATCATTACATAACGATCAGCCTTCATGTATTGGTAAAAAAAAACAAAACAGAAAAAACAATGTTGCTGTCGACGTAGGAAGAGCGATAGTCTGATTTTCCCTGTTTACTGCTTTTGTGCACATGATCATTCATCATGTTAATGTTGTGATCTCTCCTAACAAGCCTTTTATTTTTGTGATGGGTTTCTGGATAGCTACTGGGAAACGTTTGCAGGGCTGCCATATGGGGTCAAGTCAGTTTGAGATGACTTACAGTAGATGTGCTTCTATAGTCTCGTTCTGTCGGTGCAGGTAAGCGATGTGGTAATGAGGGTCTGAGCTTTGTACAAAGGGACCGGCGCTATGATGTATTGGACCTGCTCGGTCAGACGAGCACAGGCTGGATTTTCTCTGCATTAGTTTCTGTTTCTTATTGGAGCCGTGTGTCTCCAGAGTAAAGACATATCACTACTGTCTCCTTCCTTCCCTCGTTGCTACAGATGCGCCCTAGATTTTTTGAAGTGAAAAATTGCTTTCTGTTTTTATGCCGTCCCAGTAGCGGGGGTATTCTGGAGATACTGAAGAGACTGTTCTCTTTTTGTCCTTTTTGTTTGCTGAAAGTTGGATATAAAGTCTCTGAAGTGTCTGTGCTCACTCTGTGCAGCTTGTTGGTGCAATCTTTTCCAGATTTAACTTGTCAGAAGAAACTGTTCCTTTTTTTTTCCCTATGAATCTGTAAATATAGGATGGTTAGGGATGTGTCATTCCAATAAAACCTCTGCAGTCCAGCCTGGGGCTTTGATAAAGCCTCCACCATTCCTCCCGTTCTTCCCCTCTGTTAGCAGCCCGGGCCATGCCGCCGCTGGACCCTGAACAGGGAGGGGCCTGCAGCGCTGGGTGAATGGCTGCCGGGAGTCATGCTGCGGGTGTAAACCACATGAATGTGCCGCCTGAGCAGATAGGATCAGGCGAGGCGGGGAGGCCTAGGAGGCCACGACGCTCGGCGCAGCTCCGCATGCTAACATCAAAGGGAAAGCTGAAGGAGGGGTTAGAGAGAGAGAGAGAGAGAGAAAAAAAAGACTGGGCCAAACTCTTCAAAGGCCTCTGACTAATGCCGGCGCTGATATGCGGCTCTGCAAAACTGAATGATGATGTAATTGCAGGCCTTCGGGCTATATCCGCTCCCATGCAAATAAAGGTGGAGGTGTTTCTTTGCTCAAGCTAGATGAGAAAAAAATGCCTCAACGGTTGAGTTGAAGCCAGAGCGTTAAACACTTCCCAGGTGAGGGGGTGTTAGGTCACTATATGCTACTGTGTGGAAAAGGAACCCGGTTCCACCTCTTTCGCTAACCTTTCCTTCTGAAATGAAAATGGATTCGGGCTTTGCCGTGGGCTTTGCTACACGTGGCGTTCCCAAAGCACACAACAGGTGAAACTCAGTTGACTCTGTTCTTTGTAAACTTTATACAGGCATCGTATTTGTGAGTGTGTGTGTGTGCACATGTACTTCCCTTGTAATGTGTGTTAAACCAAGCATGACCGCAGATCCTTTGAAAGTGCCCCCATGATCATCAGGCTGATAACTCATTGACAGCTCCCATGACAGCAGAGTCGCTTTGCATCAGTGTCTCTCTTGTTTAGAGCACATGACAATAATTCACTGCTGTTAATTCACTTTGCCGAAGGCTGTTTGCAAGCTTTTGAAGTTCTTTTTCCTCATCTTTGCTCGGTGCCTTTTGGTGGCAACAAACACCTACACTTTTATTCATTTAAAGTTCGGGTCAGGCCGAGGTTGTTGTTTAAAATTCGGAAGTAAAATCTGCTGCACAGAACTCCTGCGTGCTGGATGAGGACCTCCGTGCTTCCAGAGATGAAAAGCTCCTTTTGTGTTTCCTTTGTGCTCATTTCAAACTCGCTGGCCTCGTATATCCATGCATCCTTTATGTTGGGATGGTTGTTTTTAAGTTCCACCTTCATGATCATGATTTCATATCCTTAGAAGATTTAATGTATTGTTGCTGCTTCCTATATTTGGCTGCCATGCTGCTCTTACGGTTACGGCGGTAGTGTTATTTTGGCTGTGTCCGATTACGCGCCCACAACAAACCAAATCATACGCAGCAAAGATGGAAATAAGGTTCCAAATTCATAAAGTAACACTAGGGTCGTTTCGTCTGCTTCTATGGATTGTATGGTACATTGGGACGGGTGCAAACATGCATTCACAGTTTAGTAACGGAGCAAAGAACCACACTTTGTTCTGCTTGGAAACCAGGGGTCTTTGTGTTCTTGCAGGGTAAACTTGTTGCAGTGTGAAAGCAAACTGAACCTTTAGTGAACCAAAGTGAGGAAATAACATAGACGACATGTAAGCACAACATGCTAAACGTCTTGCTAAATGTGTTGCTTTAGTGTTCGATTGCATTGAAAAACACAGGTTTTGTTCTGGTCAATTGATGAGCCAGACTTTCTTCTTCATCCTTCTTTTACTTCTTGGTCAGAGGTTGTTGTAAATATGTAACTCCTCGAGTCAAGTCCAGCTTTGCAGCAAACCCATCCAAAGGTGGGTGTGAAACTTCTCAGTGTTCCCAGTCCAATCTAACCGGATTCCCCAGTCTATTCTGGTGTGATGGTGCACTCACACTTCTTATTTTTAACCACCATTCTTCTCTTTCTCCTTTCTTCTGCTGTAAAATATCAGAAACGTATCTGAAACTGTACCAGGTTCCTCCAAGCTACACAAAGTCCTGCAAACAACTGCATTTAAAACTATCACCACGAGCCGTGTGAGCATTTTAGAGCAGTTTTACCTCATTGAGCTGCAGTCATGTTGTGCATCATGGCAAAAGCAAGCACATCCATTGTTCAGTGATTTTCTTTTAGTGTCCTGTTGCAGGTGCACTCCTCCTTTTTGAATGGAGACTGCACGTGAACTTCCTGCCTAAGTTGAAGACAGCCTATAGAAAACCTTCCATGTCATGTGCAATACTTTGTGTGATACAGTAAAAACATTAAAAGAAATCCCTGAAAACAAGGAAGAAGAAAAGCTTTGCTATGCAGATACATATTGGCTTATATTGGGGTATTATTGTGGGTAAAAAGGAGCAGATTAAATGGGGAGAAACATGGAAAGGTGACATCATCATCCGTTTCCACCTGTTTGAACTTGGCTTGACCCTTTGTGACTGATTGCACTTTAAGAGCTAACTACGACTACTCCTGGCCAGCTGTGTCCATTTTTGTAGTTTCAAGCTGTTCACTTCCTATGCTGCCATCAAGAAATGGTTTTGTAGCATCCTGCATAACCTGCAGGTCACAAAAGTGTGTGAGAATAGAAAGGAATGATTTGTGTATTTTGTGTGCAGGCTATGTGGTTTCTGTTATCCTCTGGGACTTTGGGCAGTTTGGCTTTCTTAATGAGAAGCTGTCTTGTGGACATGTCAGGGAATGTAGTTTCTCAGAATACTGTTTTGAGAAAAATAAGAGCTAGAATGGGAGAGGATGACAGAAAAAGATGGACCGGTGCAGCTCTTTGCATCCCAACAGGCATGTGAGAAAAGTCAAACTGTCACCCCATGGTGACATGCAGACCACAAGCATTGCAGAGAGAACCTCTTGGGGATGAGCCTCTGATATTTTGGACATCGGCCTCCCTGTTGATGAAGGAGGCGATCTAATGATGGATTTAGGAAATATTAAGCTTCTTTTTTTTATAAAATTTGTAGTGCTGGTGGGTTAGCTTGTTTCTTCTCCTTGTGCAATGCTAAGCTAGCTCGTAGTTTCACAGGGCAGCTTTATATCAGGACGTTCCTTTTTATTAAACCGTTGAAGGTTCTTCAACTGCTTGTGTTGCCTGGCATGTCTCTATTGGTGCTGTAATAGTAGCAAATGTCAGGTGGATGACAAGAGCGGATGTAAAATATTAGCCTTCTTAGGGGTTCAAAGTCACAAGTTTGATCACAATACAATAAATGGATTCAGTGAAAATAACTTGAATGACAATATTGTTGAATTCTATCGGGATACAGTTTTGATGCAGCATGAGATCAGATCACATGCTGTTTTAGCACAATAAATGCAATTTATGTCAAGTCTCATGAAGCAAACACCTAGATCAAGTTTTATACCTGAGCTCAATCAGATCTTCTTCAAACAGCCCCTTCATATCATTCTGTATCCCGAGCTTCAAAATGGTTACTGTAAAAGAAAATATTTTTTTATCCATGCACATTAAACCGGGTAAACCTAATTGAGTTAGTTTGTTTGTATGCAGTAGATATATATGTATGTATGTGTGTGTGTGTGTGTGTGTGTGTGTATAAACCAGACCAGTTAAAATAAGACAGATTGTAGTGTGTGGGGTGTTGTTCCTGGTCTAAATGGTGATTTCATGCTCTGCATTCGGGTGTAGCAGCTTAACAGACAGGGCAAAAAGAAGAAGTCATTTTACACATTAATCAGACATTAATGGACAACATGGAGGTGCGGTTGCTTCTATGAAGTCTATTAATGACTTCACAT
>JBAMIG010000012.1:7050218-7060820 GCA_037177335.1 Kiunga ballochi
TTTTTTTACATGGTTTTGGTTTTAGATTGATAATATTGCTCCATGTTGCTTTGACGTCAGCCTAACTGTGCTACTTATCATTGCTGTAAAGCTGTTAAACAAGTTCTGACCTGACAGGCGACATAAGCAGTAGACATTATATCTATTGTCACCTTTATTCACACCTAATAGTTTGGTTGACTTGGTTCAATTGGGGACTTGGTTCAAATGGTTCCCAAATTGCTTGACTAAGTCAGGGGTTGTCAAACTCCAATCCACAAGGCCTCCTATTCGGCAGGTTTTTGTTGATCCACCTGAATCAAACCAGCTGGATTGTACGGCTTCTTGCCAACTTCACTAAAGACCCATTCATTTCCAGCCAGGTGGGTTGGGTAAATGAAATCCTGCCAGATAGCAGGCTTCCAGAACGGGTTTAGCATCCCTGGTCTAGTCAAATGACCCAGACCTTTTGGGATAATGCATTGGGGAATTTGTTAGTTGGGCGCTGCATAAAATATAAGAGGATAGGACAAAAGGCGATGGAGAAAACTCACTCATCTATTGGCAGGGCAACTTTTGTTTAATGCAACTGCATGTCCACCAGAAAATGGGGTTCCTCACATTGAATTTGGTTAAAAAAAACTGTTTCATTGGTTTCCATATCCAGACACACACTACTGTTGTCGATGGTAAATGCTTTCTTTGGCTTATTTTGGCAGCAGTTGTGGTTCAAAGAACATACAGTATTTAAAAAATCTACTTGTATTGTAAAAACAGTGTAGATGTAAAAGTTGTCACAACGGTAAAACAGTAAATATTTATTGAGTAGACTCTTTCTGGGAAGGTTGAAGCAGCTGGTTGTAGTCCACTGGTTGCATACTCTTGTGTCAAAGTGGGGCAAGGTTTCTAAGAGGCAAGGGAATCGCTATGGCCATCCCAGGGCGTATCATCATTCTTCATTTTGCTTCAGTTCGGCATCACTAAGCTGGCCAAGACAAACATGAGGCAAACCCACTCCGCACTGGACTGTGTGACTCATGCTTAAACATGCAGGCAACACACTCAGAAGGACCCTAATGGTTGAGGCTGGCTGTGGTCTATTCATGGTTTTTAAATTATTAACAAAGCAAGAAAGAGCTGTAAATGGTCCAAAAGGAACATGGGGCCTCCCCACGTGAAGCATGAAGAGTGAGAGCTCTCCCAGACCCTTCACATGCCCTTCCAGTTTGTCCCGATTGCCCATTTTAAGGGATTCACAGAGCCTCTTTGATCCGAACGATGTCCTCCCGGCTGAGAAGCCATGGGGATGCAAACAGCCCTTTTGGTCTCTCGTTTCAAGTCACACATTCTTTCCTAAGGACCCAGAGGTCCCGACCCATACTCACAGTGGAATTTCATATGCAAAAATAGGCCAGACTTGCCAGGCTGTTTTTGAATGTATACTCAGCTTCTTTTAGTATTCGGTATCCTTGGATCTACAGAATCGGGATATCGTCCTCAAGGTGTCATTGTGAGATGTTAAGTCAAACCCTCCCCAACCCTTTTCTTTATTTTGTCTTTTTTTTTTTTTTTTTTACATTTTCATTAAGTCTCGACCTGGCTCACATGCTAAAGCTTAAATTCAGCACTTTAATCGTAATCATCTCTTTCATAAAAGGTTACATTCAGCAGCCCTTCATTACACACATGACCAGTATAATCTACTCATTATACCAGAGGAAGTTCCAGTTGGCATTTTTTGGACATCCTGTCAGAATTATGTGAACTTTGTAGAGTTATCTATTGCTTGTTTCTGTTTTAGGAGGCTATGTTTGCTATGGCCTTTTGAAAGTAGGACTATCAAACCTACTATTCTTTTAGAAGTACAGCCAAGTGCCCCAGAGGTCACAGCTGGCTAAGTGGTTTCTTGTTTCTAATAAAAAAAACAAATCGAATAACATAGATCCCTGGGGAATTCTACTGCTGCAGTCATTCACTCTAGGGCATATTAATGTCTTTCACTTATCTCCAAATGTGTGGATTTGTGAGGAACACTTTGTGTTTAAATATAATTTGTAATTTGTCATTGTGAGTGACCAGAGAATGGGATGGGTAAAGCTGTGACTGCTCAGTGATGGAACAGTCCTCTCAACTGTGAAATGACCGTCTTTAGATGTTGGCCATTACCTTTCCAGAGCCCCTCCCCTCCTGCCTTCTGACAGGAAATGCTTGTGTGTAAAGCAGGTTTGATGTTTAACTTTTAAGTGGTAGTTTTCCCCAGGGTCTGCTTATTCCCAACTCTCAACTCCTACCACCACCCCCCCAACTGTCCTTCTCGTCCTCTTTGGGACTCAGTCAGCTTCTACCTCTGGCAGTGCAACCAGTGAGAACGGGAGGAACAATACTGCGTTTGTGCACTGCTCTGCACTTGGCCTGCTGCTAAACAAATGTTCGGCGGTATTCTAGTGGCTGGCCATGCCCCTGGGCCCAGGCTGATCCCACAGTGACTTCATAAACACTCTCTGGGGTGATCAAAAGAACAAATCATCCTTTATATGTTTGCTATTTGGTAATTGAATTATTTCTAAAGAATTAAAATGTACTTCTTTCTCAGCCTCATTATCTTTGTGGCACAGGTAGAAATGTCCCAATGTAGGCTTACAGGTTTCACTTCTAATGTTAAATAGTTACTTTTTTTCTTTTCTTTTCAGTCATTTTTATTGGTTTAAGGCAGAAAGTGGTACGCAAAACCTTTTGATTCTCTTAAAATCAAGTCACTTAAGTGGTAGAATAGTGTCTCCTCTCCCACAGTGGAATGCATGAAATCCACAAACTTTGTCCCCCGGGCAGAGTTGCGGGTTGAAACTCGATGGTCGGATGACACGGTTCTACACCCAGACTTGCTCTTCGTGTGGCCCTGAGGTGTCTTGTAAAAGATACCTGAATGAGCATCGGGCTTCTTATTTTAAGAAAAAAAATTGATATGCCCAAATGAAAAGAAACCTGTAATATTGATTATATTTGATCTCTGTGCATACCAAGCTGGAATAGTTTCTGCACCTGCTCACACCTGCATAACTCTGCCTCATTTTGATGCCTTCCTGCCCCCTCCCCACAAACACACCCCATCCGACGATAGACCCAGCCATTGAAGCAACTTCAACCACAGCCCCTCCCGTACCTTTCTCTCTGCCTCTATACTGCGTGGCTGCACAATAGCCAAGCTCGGCAGAGGTCCAAGAACACTGTTTGTCCGATCACCGCTGCGGCCCCAACCCCCCCTTTTACTGCTGTGTGTTGAGGGACAGTGAGTTAGTGTGGAGGGTTGAGTACACACAGTTGTTCAGGCTGCCAGATGGAGGTGTGGCTGGATCTCTATGGTACTGGGGGTGCTAGGTGCCCACTTTGGAGTTACCCAATGGAAAAAATTTGTGTGGCGCATCTGAGATTATAGAAATCAATAGATACTCATTGTAGATCAGCAGTTGATACATTTTCATGCATCCCTTTGGAAACTTAAGTTTGAACAACTTAATAATCTTGTCAAGAAATGTCTGGTTTAGTGGGTAAAAGACACGAGCCTTTCAGGCGAAAGCTATGCATTGTTTGAGATATATTTAGAAACTATTTTCTGTAAATCTGTATATTCGGGTGCTCTCAATTCATCCCAGCTCAGATTTAGACCCAAGCTGCATCCAATATGGTACACCTAAGAGCTGCATGCTGTATAAAACGAATGATTTGTCTGCATTCTCTTGTTGAGGTCATGGAAAAAGCCGTAACATTGACCTTTTATGAATCCTTAGATCTTCCAGTAAACAAGAGAAGCTATCTTGATGCAGTATGCTGTCTGTTTTCACAACCTTTAAACATGTAAATGGAAAGCATAGATGTAATAAAACACATTGCAATGTGTGAAGTGGAAACCAAAAGTACCAGAAAACAGTGACTTAAAAAACATTGAAGCCCAGGTTTTAGATGTAGTGAAATACTTGGAAATGCACATCATCTTGTACTCTGAGCCCAGCTGCTCTGCCAGCTGAAGAGCTTTCCTTTTTTTGTTTAGCCATTGACCTCCTAGCACACCTCTGCAGGATCTGACCCACAGCTGGACGGTTGATGTGAATGTTGTTGAAGCACTGGGCTCCCCTCGCCCAGGCAACCAGGCCCCTATTTCTGAGCCCTCACCCCTCACTGTTTGCCCAGCCACTCTTCCCTTCTCAGCCGACTCCTCTTCGCTCCCTCGCCATGGATCTGAAAGAAACCTTGAGAGACGGCGTGTTGTTTTGTGCTTGCTGCTTGGTTATTCTGCTGGTGGCTTGCTTCCTATGGTGCACCAAAGCTCACATTTACTTTCTTTCCCTCCCTTCAACCTCCTCCAGGGAATAAACCACTGTTTGATCACATTAGGGGAGAAAGAGGGAGATCTTTTGACATTCTCCACCCGGCTTTGATCTATGTGACGCAGCAAGTGGCCTCTTTTTTCATTTTCTCCCCTTTTTTAATAAAAATGTATTTATTTTTTATTGTTTGGCCCTTGTAAAGCCTTTGATTCGAGTGTGCGAGTGGATCCAAGCAGTACTGCTGCATCATTTTCTCTTGACCCTGTTCTATTATCTTGACGAACTGACCACTTTCTGGAAATGTTTCTGGTGATCCATGAGTTAAAAAAACATGATGCGTAAGTTTTTGTCCAAGGGGATTGAGAGCACAGAGAGCAACGGCACGTGGATGTGGCATTTGGACAACCTGTGGGATCAAATCTTAGGGTGCTTTCAGAAATATGCTTCACAGTTGGTGAAAACCAGAAAGTTGAATCTTTGGATCTCTGAGAAGGTTCTCATGACTTCAGACATGACCAACATACGTTAAGGCACAGGCCATGCCTACAATAAACTGGAATTTAAAGAGGTGGCCTCGGGAATCTTGTTTTATTTATGCTGAAAATGCTTGGCCACAATTAAGCAACCACAACCATTCTGAATGTCAATTTAGGTCATTTTCTACCCTCACAAAAGCCCTGGACTTGGAGCCCATGAAGCAGAAAAAAGCTGATGTAATGGGTTTAAGAAAATCTCCAAGGGGAGTCAAACCTCACCCTATACAACTACACCCCCTCTTCCCCCCCACCCACCATGTTTGTTCAAAATCCCACCCCTCATCCAACCCTTGGAACTGCTTCGAAGCAGTCGCCACCTTTGGTCAACACCCAAATCTGGCTGCTTTGATTTGCAGAAAGCACAGGTCTGAAACTCCAAAGGAAGTGCTTTCAGGTTGCACAGAAGTTTATGATGTTAACCTACAAAGAGAGGACTGTTTATGATTCACTGATTTGGTGTTGAGAATGGGGGAAGGGGAGCAGGAGATGAAGGCAGAGGGACGAAGGAAAGAAAGAAAGAAGGCGAGGGAGGGGAGGGGGGGTGTAGAAGAAAAGAAATCCCAGCCTTGGCGTACACAGAGCAAAGCACAAAAGAAACCTGTAACGCCTCCAGATTCCTTCTAGTCGCGTATCAAAGACATGCTTTGGTTTAGAACAAGAGACTAGTGGGTAAGATAGGACTGAGTGAGCCAGTGAACCCAGCGCCGGCTCGGTTGGGTGCTGCGAGTTAATCTCTCAGATAGGATTTTTCTCCCTTCTTCTTCGTCTCGGCCTCCTCCCTCTCTTTGGGGATATCGGTGTTGCTGTAAAGCACTGAATAGAGAGGCTTGTCTAACCTGATCACTGGTCAGAACAAGCCCAGGGAGAGGCTCAAAAAGCACATGCAGAGATGGCTGCTGCTTTCAACTTCAGAGGTGGGATGAATCTGCCCACTGACCCGTCCTGGTGCATTCCTGCCGCAGACCTTCCAATATGATTACACAAAAATATGTTTTAAATTGAGTCTTCAGATGAGAGATTGTCTTAAATAGAAGTGCAGTAAAGACAAGGCCTTTATTTCTGCTTTCCTTACTGGTAAACAGCCTGACCTGTTCATTATGAATTGATCTCTAAGTTGTTTAAAGTCCAGTAAATTTGTTAGGATTCCTGTGCTAACTGACTAAAAGGGCTGGTTCTGTGCTGGTGAGCTAGAGCCAGAGCTTAGCTGGTTCAACTCCAGTGCTTCCAAAGAACCTGTTGATAGAAAGAGCTTGGTCGGTTCTGCGTCATTACGTAATCTGAATCATGTTTACGTGCGTAATATTAAACGTTACAGCCTCCCGTCACATATGAGAAACACTATAACAGCAACACTTACCAGACTTCGTGGTGTTAAGTTTTCACCACAGTATCGTCCACCGTGAGCAGGAGGAATAACTACCATCAGGTTGCAGGTTTAGGTCCCTCGCACTAAGAACTAAATCCGGCTTCATTCCCACCTCAATCCGCCTCCTGAATGGCTGAGCAGGTCATGTTGATAGGCTCATTTGTATTGAGGAAGTGATGATTGATGATATCCTTTTATTGTTTTATTGATTAATTTATTTATCATGCATTCGATGAATGTGTTTTTTATGTATGTGTCTTGTCCTGGCGCTCTGTCTGCAAATGAAGTTCCTGACGGATAAATAATGTTATTTGATTTGATTTGAACTCAACTATTGGCGGCGTTCAGGGCGCCAGTTGTTTAGTTCGCAAGCCGACCGAGGGAAGTCGGAAAATGCGCCTTGATTTAAGGTTGCTTGTTACTGCTACATCCCAGCTTCCTCTTCGATTTTTAAAATCTATTTAAGCTGTTGTTATATGTTTATCAGCTGATTAAGGCGCTGTAAGTAGCATCCTTTGCTGCGGCCGTTCTTTGCTGCGGCCGTCCCTCGCAAGCTACGTAAACCGGTTCTCAACTCTGGTCCAGCACAGAGTTGTGTCCGGACTGAACCAGGAGCCGGTGCTTAGGCGGTGGAAAACCAAAGAACCCGTGCGTAGTCTGTCTCTGGATCCGAACCAGCACAGCAACCAGCTGGGTCAAAAAACATCCCGAAAGGACTCAAAAACAGTTATAATAAAATTACTTTTTCACATTAGTTTGAATTTGTTCAAAGTTCGTCGGTGTAGAATCACATGTAGGAGAAATTTTTATTTTCCCAGGGACTCAAATTATTTCTAGTCTTCCTCTCATAATTAATCAGAACCACAGCAATCTGTAAAAGAAGAGCCTGACTCCCATCACCTCAAATCTGAGTGACTTCTTCACATGCTGGAACAGTGGGTGAAGGAGTATTTAGCTGCAACCTTCAGATTTCTCACATAATTTTTTCTTTTTATGCATAGCGCTTCTTAAAAAAACAAAACTTTTTCAGGGTAATTCATATTTTCTTGCGCATGTGACCTGTACACTGTAATGTTCATCACCTGAACTAATTTGCGAGGGTCTGCTAGGTCTCTCTGACTCACTGTGTGATACACAAATATTTCTAAATGCCTTGACTGGCAACTACATATGTTCTTTTATCAAACTCTGTTAAGGAAATTAAACATATGTGCAGGATATAAAGATGAAATTTGTGGAAGCTTGTTTATAAGGACTGAGTTTGCAGCATGATGGCTGGTATCCATCATTTACAATTGACTGTAGACAGATTACAAAGCCATGAGTGGGAAGCTTTGGCACAGCTGACCCAAGAGATTGCACGAGTTCATGCATGCATGTGTGCAGAGTTGCAGACCCATACGGGAAACCATATACTCAACCTTCTGAGGAACTTCTATCTTGTCTCTAAATACCTCAAGCTTTTGTGCAATACCATTTCTGAGGTTAACAGTCATCAATTATGCCAAGATGTCTGCCAGTAAAAAGTTCTTGTAATCTTCTGTAAGTCCATACTGTGTTTGCATTGCGTGAGAGGAAAAACTTGCATGACCTCGTCTTATCCATTCGGCTACAACAAAGCGAAAGCAGTTCTGTTTGGAGGGGATCTAAATAGCTTCCGCTGTTCCTGTTCTTGCCATCAAGGTCTTTCCTTTAGGAATATCACAAGGAAGCGAAATGATGACTCCCTTTATTGGCCTAGCCTCCCCTAATTCCATGTTTCACATTATTCCAGGAATTGGCTGTGGCTTTGTTTCACATTCACATTTCCCCTGGAATATCATTAGCTTCTCAGAGGGCCTTGAGCTCCTGGATCACGCTCTCCTCCTGTTTCTCCCTCCAGGTTGCCGTGAAAGGCGATCATGCAGCCATTCACTGAAACAAGAGAGTGTGCTATAGAAAGAGGAGAAGGGGGAAAAAAAAGGGCAGGCACAAATGAGCCAAGAAATTACTGAGGAAATTGTCAAGAGGCTGATTCTTCTTGCACCAGTTTTCTCAAGGAAAATCAATCTTTCAAACCTCCCACGCTGCTGATTTCTTTAAAAGTCGGTACATTTGAAACAAAATCATGAGGTTAATTGCTGTTGACACTTAAAACATTCCACATGTGCTTTAATAGCCCCTCCTTTCTCCTCACCTCCTTCCCCTGAGTGCACTGTGACCTTAACCATCCTACCCGGAAGTGATGTAGGTGAGCACTTCCTCTGGTATAGTCGGCGCCCCAGTAAGTGTTTCCTAAAGAAAACAAGTAGGAGGCAGCCGAAATCTGAAACCGGCACTAATGCTGGCTCCCCTCCCTCCCTCCTAGGTCCTGTGGCCACAGGGGAGGCGGAGGTAAGACGGAAGGGAGGGGAGGTGAGGGTCATTTTTACTGTATGAAACGCACACACTGTGTACACATTCAATTAAGTGTGTGAACATGTGCATGTACTGTAAGTTGGGTTCACATTCCTCTCAGCTCTGGCTGGCAGGGAGCTGCAAACACCCTGTGCAGTGCATGCTAGTCTGCAGGTTGGTCTGCTCGAGCTCTGACGGACACCGGCATGCGAGGCCAAAACGGCTTGTTTGTGCAGTTGTTGTAAGGAAGGTCATTCACTGCATTAAGTGTGTGTGTGTGTGTGTGTGAGGACAAAATGAACCTGACCTTTGCAGAAAGCCCTGTCTGTCTATCCTCTGAGAGCGGCTGGATTACAGCACTCATCTCCTGCTGTAACTGTCCAGCACTTGCACACACCAGCGACGGTCGCTCTGATTTCTCGTTCGGCTCTTCTTTGATTCTCTGCCGCTTCTGTTCATGTTTGGCAAGTGGTCATCTGAAGTGTTTCCATCCCGCTTTAATGACTCCTCAAAGGGTTGGGGTTTAGGTGCAGCTTTTGACTGCGTGCCATTGCTCATCTTGGACACCTCCACATCAACTCCCACAGACCTAAAACCCAGAGTTCACACAGAAAAGCCGCTTAATATTAATTATATATTCTCTGCCTTCTCTTTGACTTCCTCTGATGATCTCTACTGGTAATAAAGGATTTTACTGAATTCCACACAAAAAGCCATAATATTTTAGAACTAATTTGCTGCATTTAGGAAAAACTTTATTTTAGATGTTTTACAGCTGATTCAAACTGATGTCATTGAGCAAACCCTAATTAGCTGTTTGATCTCTTTTTATTTGAATTAGGTTTTTTTTTAACAGGAAAACTGCTCGGGTCGCGTACCCCGACCCTTTGAGCTCCATTTATTTAGTAACAGACAGAGTTACTTTAGGCTCAATCCCACTAATCATATTAATGAATAATAACAGTCCCAAGTTTTATTTTAAAAGCTTTACTTACCACAAAATGCCTTTTTTTTCTCAGCGTTTAGTGAAAAAGATGAGGAAACTGTTCATGTACTTTGACCTTTAGCTTCTGTTCTGTTTGTTAATCAGGTTTTTATTATTAGCCATTTGTGCTTTGTCTTTGTTTGATGTGACTTTTTACAACAAAGCTGCATCTTGTCATGGTAAAAGTATGATCTTAAGGCTTTCTGTGCTGCACCTTAGCTGCAATGTTGCAAGTGAAGTAAAAGGACAGAGCAACTCTGTAGTGCGATTTATTAGCTGCTTCCATTTGGTCTGTGCTTGTTTAAATCTAGTAAATTAATACAGTGGTATGACTTAGAAAATTAATAGTTTAGTATGATAGACCAAGCACCGTGACGTTGTCATATTTATGTGTGCAAAAGAGAGAGCTGAAAATGAACATGGAAATGAGCTGTATGCCAGTGACTGAATCTCATCGCTCTCACTCATTGATGAGGATGAAATGATGTCTTTAGAGCTGGACTGGCAGCATTGCACAAAAGAAGGGACCATTTTTCATATTAGGAAATTGTTTTGGCCCTAGTGGTTATTGGTGGTATTACACCTAAATGTAGCTCCATCCATCTTTTTTTAACGTAGTCCAAAGCTCTTGGTTGTTCAGGTTGATGTATTGTTGGGAACAGCAACTTCTTCCATCTGTTTGTTTGGAAAATATGTTGTTTTCCATAAGAAGGAAGTACAGATCAATTTGTCTCTGAACTAAGTTGTCACCGTATTGTCCACTCAAGAAGGCCGGGTCAGGGTGAGAGCAGGGAGGGGTGGAGGAATGGCCGGGGCAATACGGGCCTAATCCCATTCCAGCGGGCCGAGCAGCAGCTTGCGCCGCATTCCACAGCTCTGGGGCTTTCAGAGGTGGGACGGGAGGGAGCGCAACATTCCTCTATGGCCAGAGCCATCAAAGAGGCCGCGCTGCATCAAAGGCCACTCAGAGCCTAGGTGTTGATGACTGCAATCCTTCCCTCAGTCCACTTTTAGCAACCTCAACCCCGCAGCCGTCTC
>JBAMIG010000012.1:7069915-7088888 GCA_037177335.1 Kiunga ballochi
CGAGTGTGTTTGTGTTTTCTTTTTGTTGCTTGTTTTTTGTTTTTCTCATGCCCCCCCCCCCCCCCCCCCCCCCCCCCAGCCATCAGGGGGTCTAGGTTTTCTCCCAAATAAACCTGAGCTTTGAATAAAACTAAGGTTTACAAAGAAGGGGGAAAAAAAGTTAAGTGCCACCAAAAAAGCCCCCACGCCGTGAAGTACTACTTCTTTTGTTTTCCACTGTATTTTACAACACTTTGAATAAAGTTTAACCTGAACAGGTACTTTCAGGTGGGTTTGCAGTAAGCAGTGGGAGGCTGTCTGTGGAGGAGTGGTTAGCTTGAGTGACAGGTGGAGTTGCCAGGAATTCATTGAGAGTGTGGCCTGTGTAACAAGATACTCATGTGAAAGACGGCCTCCCCCAGAGGCTGGGCAGACTGGGGCAGAACAAGAGCCTCCTCGCGGCACTTAGGGGGCGCCAGTTGCCCTTCATCCAAAAAGTTTGGGTCCACAGGAGCTGGGCGAAATGGAGCAAACCGGGTGTTTCCATCCGGGTGGGTTGAGCTTGATTTGGGGGCCTTAGCAGGGAGAACCAGCAGTTGGAACACAAAAGCAAACAGTCCCTGTCATTGGTGTGTGCATGTGTGTGTGAGGGCACGTTTGCATATGTGCTCGTCTCTCTTTTGTGCACACGGCCAGTAGCAGTGACCCACTTCACCAGATCGTCATCTCCCATCTAAACCCCCTCCCATTCTCCTTATCCCCACATCCATCAACGCCTACGTCAACATCTGACAAAAAAGAAAAATCCCCGTGGTGGAGATAATGGTGCAATGGCCAGCCTCTAAAATAACAACATGGTCCACAACAACAACTCTGTCCCATTTGGAGTGCAAGAGCCCCCGCACAATGGTCCAGTGTTCAGGGCCCAGGGGCGCAGGCGGGGCTCCCCACTGCCATCCAAGCTGTTAGACAAGCAGGAGAGAGAGGTCACAATCGCACAGCAAGCGGCGCTCCACTTCTCGGTGCTCCTTTTGGACTCACCGAGACACACAAACGGACTCCTTAGATCGTCCTACGCTCCTCAGCAGCTCTCACAAACAGCATCCGGATTCAAAATGCTCCCACCTTTGCCCAGAAATGATGCTTGCACCAGAGAAGTTTGCAAATAAGCAGGTAGCATGGAAACCAGGGTCATTTATTTTGCTCCAAGACCTTAAAAATGATCCCACCAAATGGGAAGTAATGTGTACTGTCAGTCACAGCCCTGCTGCTCGCTCTTCATACGTTTGGTGCATATTTGAGAAAGCGTTCTGAAAATGGCTTTAAGTGTAGCCCGTAATTCTGCTGCCTGCCTCTTTGTTTTCTTTCTTTGCAATCCATTTGTTTCAAAGCGTTGTAAATGAACATTGGAGCTTAATCTTTCATGTTTTATCTTACTGTCTCGCTGTGTGTGGGAGATTTGAGGGGGAGGGTTCAAAGTATTTTTTTTCTTTTAAAAAAAAGGTGCCAGTTAGGATGTGAGGAGAAAAATGTGCAACTCGTATTTTTGCAGGTGCATTGAGTCTAACTTTAATACCTCAAGCACAAATGCTTCTTTCATTTTCTCCTTTTGTCCTGACGGATGCATCTTCATCAGATTTCGCGCCGAAGGCAGAAAGAAGAGGATGCTACCTGCTGGAGCTCACCACATGGCGCACATTCTTTCTCCATAGGCTGTCTGATTTGCATTTGACCCCTCCACCCCCGACTCACCTTCTCACACTTTGCTTAGCCCTACCATAAACCGCTTCAGGTGCTTTCTGGCTCCCTCTTCAGTCGGACCGCCGCACACCTAACCTGTTCCCAATATGATGTATTTGGGGTTCAAAGGTCAGAGGTCAGCAGCAGGAGAAGGGTATCTCGGGTCATCGGCAGTGGCTCGAGGGCCAGAGTAGCCAAGAGCTCGGCGCCATGAAGCTTGGTGATTGGGGCAGTTTTGGTCATTGGGTTAATAGGATAAGTGGCCTCCGGGTCAGGTTGACCAGTTGTAATGCTAATACAGGAGCTCGTCTCTGCACTGGTGGAGAGTCGATCCCGGATTTGGGGACTCTACTTGGTTACAGTTTTAATCCAGACTGCTTTGAACAGATCATTACTTCTTAGTGAATAGCTGCTGGTTGTGCTCTACTTTCTGCCTCATTTGTATCCTGCTAGTTAATACCTTTTGCACTTTTATTGCTCCCTCGAAGTGTTGCTGGGCTTTGATTGCACAACACAGACACCTCTTGGGATTGTATTGTAGCACATCCACAAGATCTATGATTAGATACGGAGGACGTTTTTTTCTTCAGTTCTTAATTCTGCAACACTTTTTTGCTACAATCGACCTGATGCTAAGACGACTCGCATCAAGCTTTTTAATTCACACTTGAAGGCAAAGAGGCCCAGAGGCCTTCTGCTTAGTGTTAGTGATGTCTGCTGTCCTTTTACCTCTAATCCTCTTTACAGGCATTGTCTATGTGCTGGCTTTGCAGAGCTTTTTGCCTGAGAACTGGGCCAATTTAATGGCTTTTATGTGTGATGAGGACATCTGAAGAAAGTCTGATAGATGGTGTTAAGTGTGTTTTGGTGTGAAGCATCATCATCCACTTTCTAAACTAATGAGACGGGATTCCCTGTTGTGATGGCAACATTAATTATTTGGAGCATTGGAGATTCAAGTACACCAGAAATTCAGTAAATGTAAACATTAGCACGTATAACAAGGGACATAAACCCCAGTTTAGCTTGTTTGCTGTTGTGAGGGCTCGGGTACCGCCGCAGCCAGTAGCTTCAAGATGCTTAATGCTAAAGCACTTTTGTTTCATTGTTTAAAAAAAAGGTGGTAAGTAGATTATAATGTGCAAAACGAACACTTTCCCTCTGACGGTGTAGAGCGTGTGATGGATTAGAGCAACTCTTACCAAGTGATTTAACCCATATTTGAAAATGCACAACACTGTGACACCAAACTCTGTGACTAAATACTTACCCATCACTTTTGCACTTGTTTCAGATGCATCC
The DNA here is from genome assembly GCA_037177335.1 of Kiunga ballochi. NCBI lineage: Eukaryota > Metazoa > Chordata > Actinopteri > Atheriniformes > Pseudomugilidae > Kiunga > Kiunga ballochi. Next base: position 7,072,937 of record JBAMIG010000012.1, read on the forward strand.
TTTGGGACTATGCAATAATAACGATGAGGAGGACCTGCACGAGTACGGCTGGGTTGGAGTGGTGAAACTGGAGCAACCAGAGCTGGACCCCAGTTGTCTCACGGTGCTGGGAAAGGTAAGGAACGTTGTTTTTTTTGGTTCTTTTTTTACACTTTTTTTTTTTTAATGCTTCCAGGGTTCTTTCAGTATGTTGGTGCCAAACACCCTCCATTAGGTAAACGTGAAGTGATAAAGATTGCAGTTCACCCCTCATCCACTAGAGGGTTTAAAAAGTGCAAATTCTCATAGACTTTCATGTTCAAGCTGGTTTCACAGCAGAAATAAACACGTTTACAGCCTGGTACATAAATCATTTTGGCTTTAGCTCACCCTGTGAGCTTCAGCTCTTTACTCATGTTTGTATTGCTTTGGAACAACGGCACACGTTATTCTGCCAAAACGGTGACGGTGGAAACTGCAATGAACGGCTGAGCTTCACATCATGGAGACTCCATGCATCTGTTTATATGGACTATGCTTAGTGCACTACATTTACATATAGCACATATGTGCACCAGTGAATGAAAGAGTTTTAACATCGCTAAAATGCCTGCAAACACCCTGAAACACACGACTTTTGAGCTGAATGTAATTATGATTCAGTGCAGCATCAAATCGCTTTGCAGGAGTCGTGGGTGTTTATCGGCCCCCAACTAAGATCGACATTGATGGAGAAAATCTGTTCCTAATTTTCTCTGTAGGGGGCTGTGTTCAAGCTGCAGGGTGGTCTCAGCTCATTTTTTCCTTTCAGAAACTTGCATTTATCCTCCATAAAGCAGCACATGAACGTTCTGATAATGACCGCTCAATAACAACAGGGATCAATTCTCCTGTCAACAAGGCTGCTGCTATTTAATGCTGTGGTTCAATCCAACATAAAATAACTTTCTAAATGGTTTCAAAGTTTTAATTAGTAGACAGGAGCATGATGTCCCGTTAGGCGGGTTTGTCTCCTGAGAGGCAGGCGGAGTTTCCTCGACACCAGCAGTGAGCAGTAGGTCATTAAATCCCCACATCTTAAAGCACGAGCTGTGTGATGAATCAGAAACGGGAGACATTAAAAAGATGCTTTTACACATTTTATCTGTATGTATGAACGGTGTATTATGGTGGCCTGTGGGTTTGTGAAGCCTGCAAATAACACGGAGCTTTATCTTTGTTTTTATTGTGCTTTACAAAGCAGGTGGAATAATGAACAATGCTTACAGTGAATTTATTGATGCTTTATTTAAGCCACTCCGTGTGTGTGTGTGTGTGTGTGTGTGTTTATTTAATTAAAACCTCTTCAAGAAATGATCTTCGATCTCCTGTAGTCAGGGATAATCCATGGTTTTATCTTGTTTCCCATCGCCGTTGGGATGAACTCTCCCCTTTCTCTTCTTACCCATCTTCCCTCCCTCTGAGCCCGAGACCCCTCGGGGGTCTCAGAGTGGTATTTTATCATGTTTTAATTAAGCGTTCCTCCTAATGGAATGTACCAACATTCCCTGGAGGATGAGGGAAACTGGCTGCAGACTCATTTATCCCGTGCATTCCCAGTGACACAAATAGAGCAGCCTTTTCATGATTCAGAGAGCTTTCGCTATGTAGACATACTAATGCTCTTTCTTTACCTTACTGACCCGCTGAGACCCAGAAATGAACGCAATGTTCTGCACACTTCCTCATCTGCTATAACGGATGGATTTGCTCCTCTGTGAGGGGTTTTATTGGTTAGTAGGGAGTAATATGATTTTCAGTGGACTACAGCCCTTTATGCACATTAACAGCCAGGAGCTTCATTCAGTCAGTATCCCAACTGAAGCTGCATTTCTATCGCAGGCTTTTCTTCACCTTTAGGAGATTAAAATAAAAAAGTAAAGTACTTAAAAATGAAATTAGGTGCAAATTAATAAGTTCTGTCTGAGTAAAATACTCAGATGAAGATGTCATGGCTCACCAGCTGTTTCCCATCTGTGCCAGCGGGAAGCTGAAATATTCCTGGAAATTAGAGTAAAACCTGAAGACTAAACTCCTCTTGCCTTTTCTTTTTGTAGATGTCCACCACAGTTGTTTTTCATTTTCTTCTTCAGAGTTTGTTTCTGATTAAGAGAATTTCTACTAAATTACAACCTTTTAAACATCAGCGACTCTGCAGCATAGTTTATTCACTATAATGGGTCAAAAACTTATGAAAATACACGTCTGATTCTGCATTTTTATGCCTTTTAATACATGCTTCACTATTCAAAGTAAACCCAGTTAGTTATACCGCTAAATATATGCAGAGTTATGCATTATTACCATGAAAAAGGCTGAAATGTGAGGCTGTTCCATTACCTGAAGGACATGTGTGTGATCTTTACGCTGACACCATGATGATATTTGTTCAAGGGCCAACCAACAGGATCTATGTGTTGCTTCTACCGCTACAAAAATCTAAAATTACCCTTCAGAAAGCTAACATTAACCCACCCTCACGCATTTTATATGCTGTAAGCACATTTGGCTTCAATCAGAAGTGGGAAAGTCTGCATATTTCGCTTGTTGCATTGATTGCAACGGCCTTTTTGACATTTTGCCCTTACCATGGTTGTATATTATTGATAAAGTAGAAGAGGACATGATCTGGATTAGCTTAGCTGCCCCTTCATATTCTGGATTTTATTCGGTTCCAGATATCCGGAGCTATTTCTTCAGATCCCCCCTTATTTTTACATAATTGCAAACTTTTTAAAGATACAATGGTGCCAAGCTATTCTTGATGCACCAAACTGGAAAACACCAGAGACAACAACAACCTTCTATTGGGATTTAAGCCTCATGTTTGTCTGATGGATGACCCAGAACATGACGGCACCAGACTCTGAACAGATGTAATACATAAATGGCATGGGTCTTTGCCAAGTGAGTCATGAGGACGCCTCCAGTATGACAAACCCACACCTGAGTGGACTCAATTGGAGCAAGCGGCTAATGAGCAGGCCGTTTTTATACATTCGGGTTTGATGTTTTGCAAAGAGACAGTGCTGAGGATGGCAGACCTTAGTCTGTGACCTTTTGGTCTCTAGCCAGCCTCCCCAACTTCTAAACCACTCTGTTTCCTCTATGTTTATTCAGCCAGGACTATAATTGGAGACGGGAAAGCTCATTGTTACATCTCGACAAACCCTCGCCCGGGGCCCGAACACAGCTGGGTGCTTTTGCATTGGCACTGCCTCTTTTGCCAAAGCAGACAGTGCGATCCTTACCCCCTGCTAGTCTGCTTACTCAGCCAGGCCACTATGTTCAGGCCATACTCTGAAAAACTGCACCTCCAACACAACTCTCCCCTCCCGGTCTGGCCTTATGCTCTGCAAACACCCCCTCCTCATTCCCGCCCTACCCAACTGGCCCCTGACTGAACTCAAGAGCCCACTTCATTTTGCTGCCACTTTGCCACCAACAGTGTCGGGGTCTTGCCTGGTCACTTTGGATTCCAATCCAGTACAGAATCCCAGCAAACCCACAAAGAGTGTTAGGCCCCTACCATGGCAGTTTGTCTGATCAAAGAGTGAAATGATTATTTTCTTCTCTAGTAATGGCCGAGTGTATATGTTTTTTAAAAGTATTCTCACCCAGTCTTTTTGCTGAGACACTTGATTTCAGGTTGCTTTTGTTGCCTGAGAGAAATGCTCAGACTTAAGTATTTGCAGTAGAGGACGACCCGGAGGACGACCCGGAAACGAGGTTGCTCCCGCCATCCTCTGAAGTCCGTGTGCAAACCTCACTAATGTGCTGCTGTGTCATATATATGTACACAGTTTTTTCCTGCTCTTCCTGTGTGGTTCCTGTGAGAGCTGCAGGTCTGTTAAACCTCTGACCTCGGTGTGCCACAGCCGTCACTCCTCCCCCTTCAAACAGCAGGAAAACCAGCAGTGAATCAGTTCCTACTTCAACAAACTGCTTTGGAAACAGTTTTTTTTTTTATTATCTGCTTTGGTCACAGGGCTGCAGTTGGGACACGGTGACTTCACTCTCCCTGCTACTTTCTCTGAGCCGTTTGTAAATCATGCTCACACCTCTGCACACATGTATCCATTCTCAAGCTGAACTATTTATTGCAGTCAATAACATATTCTTAGTTGTCATTTCCTTCCCGCTGCTGGACTTTCTCAGAATTGGCCTCCCTCCCTTCTCTTCACTGTCTCCACACACACATACTTTGAGCGCTTTGGCAGCTCCTCTGGAACATGAAATCATGCCACTGGCTTTCATTGGTGGGCTCAGGCTGGTCAGGGTCTTTGACACCTTGCCAGTCAGATATCTCTTCTTTCAAGGACCATGGTGTCAATTCAGCGGCCACATGGGGCCTTTAGTATGCCGGCTTTCTTCCTTTCATCCTGCCGGGTTTCTCATGACTTCAGTCCCAAGCCGAGCAACCAGATGATGGAAGGACAGAGGAGTGAAAAGGTGGGTAGGAGGGGGGGGAGTGGGAGTTAAGGGAGACGAATATAAATATGTCCAGTTTGTGTGGATGTTTTTTACACACCAGCAGAATATCTAATGCGACCCATCCTCCCACGAGGCCGTGCAGCTTGGCATGGCATGTAAAAGTCTGTGGAGTGTGTCCTGGTGCTGCCCTTAACCAGCTCATCTCTGAACCATGATCAGTTCCACCTTAAGCACCAGCCAAAGACAACAGCGTGCCTGGCCTGACTTAGAGCTGCCACAAAGCACTTAAAATAACGCGAGCAACAAGGAACGTTTCAACAGCTTTATTGACACATCCTCCCAGAAATAAAGCTACTTTCAAGTTTTTGCCAGAGGCTCGCCACCATAAAAAGTGTATCCTGTGTGGGAAGCTCTGTATTCGACACATACAAACATGATCCTGAAACCACAGTTGCCATGGAACAATGTGAGCGAGCAGAGGAGTGTGTCTTTTTCTATCGTGGCTCTGTGGGACAGCGGGCCAGAGCAAACAGCTGCTGCGTCTTAGTGCTAAGTGGCTTTTGGACTCCAACTGTGTCTGGCATCTCAGCCAGAGCTGCAGAGAGAGAGAGAGAGAAAGAGAGAGAGAGAGGAATGACCAAGACACCGTGGATTATAAGAACGACGGGCATCTGAGAAGAGAAATGAGCCATATTAAAGAAGAAAGAAGTGGCAACAGACAGACGAGTGTGATATTACTGGCGACTGGCTCTCAGCCTGTGGCCCGGTTAGCCGTCCTACACACTCAGGTGTGTGTTAGAGGTCGTCCAAAGGCCACGGCAGTCCCAGTAGGGTGTCATGCCGCAAAAACTTGTTGTAAAGAGGCTTCAGTGTTGGATTGAATGCCTCGTATCTGACCTTATTTGAAGATCGCTTACAGGACTGTGAAAGGTTTTTGCAGCAAGCTCTGATTTCTCAATGCGCTGTCAGGAAAACAGGAAGTGATGTATGAACACACGTAAGACCAATAAGGGTTTGTTAAATTCCAGCAAGCTTAAAGAGTGTGATTACATTTATGGCACCCCCCTTGGACCTCTGATTTCTGTGGGAACATTCACACCATCGCGTTCTGATTTGAAGCAGACTGCTTGGAAAATCTGATTTGTTTGGAGACGTGTGAATGCAACACGAATCAAGCTGCAGGAGAAGCAAACCAGTTGTAGAAACAGACTTTATGGTGTTTTAAGGACACCATTTCCGCCCTTATTTGCTTCTACTGAGCCCTCTGCTTCTGGTAGCATGCTGTGTCATTATGTCCAGCATGTTTTTAACCCTTTTAAGTGAGTTTAACATCATTATTTAGTGATTTAAGAGCTCAAACCCATTCTTCAAAGGATGAAATGAAGTGAAAAAGTAAAACTTTGAAGCTTTAGTAGCCTCCACACAAACAAATACAAATGTAAAAGTCTTAAAATACTTATTTCTCTGTTTTGTCTCCAAGCAGTCAGTCTGTGTAATCCTTGGTCGTGATTTCATCTATAAATTTGCAGATCAACACAGCTGAATCACTCACCGTCTCCGTCTAGTCACTCTTCTCAGTCTTTTTCTGAGAAACATAATGGAGAAGAGCAGCTGAGGGAAAGAAAAGCAGAGTAGTTCCACTTTCTGCAGCCTTCAGAGTCTCAGTAAATTGTGGTGAAGCTGCAGACATTATCGATTTACAACAGTGGCTTTTGTTTGTTACAGAATAAGCTTGATTTAAGCTCTGACTTTAGAAGAAAGCTTTTGATAGTGGATTCTTGGAGACACAGAATATTGATGAGACAGTTTTTGCTTGCACTCAGCCTAAAATGAAGGGCTTTGTTCCTTCCAGCGCAGCGCTGAAAGATGAAAATCCATATGTTTTGTTTAATGGGATGCTTAACGCCGCAGCATGAAATAGAACTGAGGTGGATAAACTACTTTTGTTAAGTTCCTAATCATTAATTTTCTTCTTTCCTTTGTCAATTTTTTTTCAAACTCAGTGGTTTTAGTAAAAGTTAAAGCACTGTGTGAAGTGTAAACGAAGCAGAATGCACTGATGTAAAACTATCATGGTAAAACGGGGAGCCTGAGTCTGATCCTCAAAGTCCTGCAGCGTTTACATGCAACTCTTCTCCCAAAACACCGTTTAAAGGTTGCAGGAGCGTAGATCTGGAGGGCCGGACTCAGGCAGGAGAACATAAATGATGCAGTAAAGGTTGGGTTAAATGGAAAACAGCAGCTAGCATGTTTATCTAGCATCAAGTCAGTTTCATTACTGATATAGAAGGAGCTTTTCAGAGAGACCGAGGGTTTCAGGTGTGAAAATAAAGTTAACCTGTGGAAAAAATGAAGCCGAAATCTTCCTCACTGTAAAACATCTTCAGTGAACATCAGAAGGTTTTGGTAATGAGAGGAATCTCTATGTGCACAGGACCAGGTGGATGCAAATCACGCAGCAGCTGAAAGGTCACTGATTGGACCTCCCCTAGCCGAGGCTCGAACCAGCTACCTTCTTGCTGTGAGGCCAGAGTGCCGCTGTACCACCACACAGCCTGTAAAACAATACCACAGAGCTGGTGGGTTTTTAAAATGGGTTTTATGATTACACTCACTTTTCACATCAACTTTTCAGGCTGATGAGTTGCTTTAGTTGCTGCGGCTTGTTGTTGTTGTTCAACCATATTGTTTGTATTTAGTCTATAAACAGCTGATGGATCATGTGAGATCAGGAGAACTACATGTCCTAAATGAAATCAGATCAGGAAGTAAGTTCTAGGACAGGAGCGAAACTTTAAATGAGGCTCTTCCTGCTTTTCCCTCTACCTGCTCCTCACCCCAAAAAGACCTCACAAACCCACAGCAAGGAGGGAGGGAGGGAGGGAGGGAGGGAGGAGCAGCGGGGAAAAGGGAGGAAAAAAGGGCTGAGGCATGGATCACTCAGAGCTCCTTTCATGTTTGTGTACGCCTCGACTCGCTGATATCATCTCGCCGCTCTTCCTGGCCGGGTGTCAGGAGGGAGATGGACCAGGCGGGGGCTTCTCCCCCTTTTAAAGGAAAAAAAACCTCCTAAATCACGGCTTCAGCAGGTTGCACGGCCGTTTGAGGCACCCGGGATCCCACTGCGCTTGTTTCCATGGTCACTGGGAAGCTCCTTGTGTCATGTGGCTCAAAGTGAGCCGTCCCTGGGCCGAATTACCCCGCTTTCAATAGACGGCCAAAGTACCATTATTAGACTTCACAGCTCAGGCCTCTATTTAAAGAGAGAAGAAAGGATCCCCGGGGACTTGGGATGAGAGAGACATTGAGGGAGAGAGAGAAGAAAAACAGAAGTGGAAAAAGAAAGAGAGGAGGAAGTAACATGGAAAAGAGGAGAGTTCATTTGGCCTTACTGAGGAGTTATTTCCTCACCAGGCATTTTATTTCATCACCCTTCCATTGATTTCTGCTCTAAACGGATGTTATTTGACATCATCCTCTGTAAACTTTCCTGCCAGTCAAGCAACATGAAAACAGAAAGCGAGGAGCAGCTGGATGAAAAGAGAGCGTCCACCCACACCGCTTTTCTCCTTTCATCTCCGTCTCCGTGTGCACGAGAAGCATGAGAATCCTCCTGCACGTCGGGCCCGTGTTGCCCGTGAGACCCGGGACCCACGGCCTGGCACCGGCGCTGGAAACTCAAGCTTCCTGGTTCCACGCGGCTCATCTGATGCCTCTCCGCTTTTATACATGAATCCATGGAGCAGGGGTGAAAACGGCATCCTGCTTTGCGGTTCAAAACTTTCTTTTAAGCTCTGCCAGGGAGGCAAGGTTGGACCCAGCACAAGGAGAATAAACGATGTGTGTGTGGGTGTGTGTGGGTGTCGGAGGGCGACATTAGAGCCGCCTCACGGATACTGAGGTAATGGAAGAGGGGAGATAGGAGGAAGGATGGGAATGCACCTGGCAAAGGGACACGGGGAAATGAGTTTTTTAGGGGAAATACAACAATAAAAGGTTTTCTATGGAAGATTCTGCAAACTGATGGATGAGTCAGTCACAATGATGCAGCACGGAGAGAGAGCTGGACTCTGGCAGCAGAGATCTCCAGAGAAAGATGCTGTATTTTCTGCCTCTGTAAGCGTAGGATCAATCCGAACATTTAGATGGGTCGTTTAGTCGGGCTGTGGTTTCCACTCTGCGGCCTTTTCCCGGAATAGAAGCACTAACAGGGTGACTGGTTTATAGGTGGTAAAATCCCGCCAGCCTGTGGGAATGTGACGTTCTCTCAGACCAAAAACTAAAATCCAGCAGTTTATCTTGTATAAATGTAACTTTTCTTTCATCTCAGCTTGTATGTGATGGTGAACCTGCAGCTTCCCGTAGGCTGCTGTTCGTTAGGACAATCTAAGCTATGATGTAAAGTTTCACTCCCTGCAGAAAGCTGTGAATCTATCTCATCTCTATGGTTACGGAGCTTTTTATATGAGGGTTTGGTGAAATAAGGGATTCTCACCACTTGTGTGTGTGTGTGTGTGTGTGATTGTGTTATAGTTTGCACGCATCATATCACACCTGGCTGTGTTACCTCCTCACAGCACTCTAACCGTCTGACTCCCTGAAGCAAAATCTCCCACTTTATAAAAAAATTCATCATAAGTTTCCATTTCAGTGACAGTTTTATGTATAGTGATCTCTTTGCTGCAGGACCATGCACAGCTATCACATAACACACATCTGCATGATTTAGGTGTGTAAATCTGACATGTATGATTTAATTTAACCAATAAATAATAAAGTGTTTAGCAGACCTCTGATGCTCACCTGCCATCCCTGCTTGGGGCTCCGTGAGCAGATATTTGCATAGCGTTTCTCTGGCAGAAGCACAGTTGCATTGTGGGTAATTTACCCACCTGAAAAAGCTAAATAAACATCTGGTTCTGCTGCGGTGATCTTTATCCTGAGCTAATGAATTCCTGTAACAGTGTCACAGATGCTGCAAAGGAAGAAAGCTTCTCCTGCAGCATGTTTTCTTAGAATAAACAGCCAAACATTACCGAGATGTTTCTGTAGCGGGAAGCGAGTGGCACGGTGGGAAAGGAGGCGAACTGTGGGGTCTGGACGGCTTGGCTGAGTCCTGACCTGCTTCTGCTGTTTGCCCAGGGAAAAGGCCCCTCCCTCCCTCCACTCCCCCCCCCCCAAGCAGCATTAGAAAGAGAGGAGCTTCTCTTTCAAGCAAGCAGGGACATGGTCTTCTGAAGCAGCTTCAAGGCAGCGAGAGATTAGAGAAAATCAGAGGACTTCAGCAGGATTAGGAGGAAGGGAGACACGTGTGTGTGTGTGTGTGTGTGTGTGTGTGTGTGTGTGTGTGTGTAGGAAGTCTCTGCATTTTCACATGTAAAATGTCATTACATTCTTGAATCTGGTTTGTTTTCTTTGCTTAGCTGATCTGATGATGCTTATGGTTGGATTCTGCTTCCCAGCAAGGCTCTGCATACAATATGATGATCGTTACTGGATGCATGAATGAGTCTTTGTATGATCACCCTGTCAGCTATCTGACCAATCGAATCGCTCGCTCAGTCTGAGCACAGAAATGAACAGAAACGCCGTATTTCCACTTTGAGATGAGGAGAAGCTGGGAATGGAAATCAGTGCTCTTCATACTAAGCTTTGGCTGCTGCTGCCGATGATGATGATGATGATGATGATATGAATTCAGGTGGAAAAGCTTCAGTTCTGTCTGACAGCTCTGGTGGTGTGAAAAATACTTTGTACCAGCAAAAGCTTCAGGTGTTCCTCAGAAAAGTTCATCTCAGATTTTCTGCTTTTTGTGACTCAAACTCATCAACCTTGAAATCACAAACTAAATTCTTCTCATCTTATTAAATCTAAAGCTCTTTAAGTAAAAACATGTTTAGTTTTAGTAATATAGGTGCTAATCTGTCCTCCTAACCAGCTTCTGTGTGGACTGTCAGTGGAGGGAACTCGCTTAAAGACTAGTGTTCCTTTCCTTTGTCGGAAAGCTTGTTTATTTTCCTGCGACTCACAAAGAACCAGAGTCCAAAACCGGTAAGAAAACAACATGGGAGGGACAGAGAGGAAATTTAATTAGCGGTTGTCTGCTCCTCTGGACTCCGTGTTTGGTCTCGGCAGGACAGAGCGGTGGGCAGCGGGAGGAGAGGACGTTTAAAAGCTGCTTGATTAGCAGCAGTCTGTCAGTGTGTTTGTGTGTGTGTGTGTGTGTGTGTTTGACTCCACAAGACGTCAAACCGCGCAGAGAGACAGGAAATGCTGCCTGCTGCGTGCAAAAAGCAAGACAAACATGTATATTTAGAGATGGGCTGCTCTGAGTTGCAAGATGTTTCACTCCAGCTTCTTATTTATGAACCAAAAACCTGAAATGTTGTTTTTCTCGCTCAGGGAAAGAAAAGCAGGAGCTCTGTTCAGAGTTTCGGGAAAGAAAAGTCCTCGTTAGCTGAAAGATGCTGTTTTTCACTTTAACCACGATCAGGTTCTTCATGTCACGAGTTGTTTTACAGTTATTTCTCAGATGACACCATGTTCTTCCAGCATCTTCTCCATGTCGCTTCCAGACACGAGATCTTTTCCTTAAGCAATTTGGGGCTGTTTTCACTCATTTGCTTGGGTCTATCTGAGAAGAACGTGTTTCTCTGAAAGCCTCCTTATGTCCTATTCTACTGTCATTTAGCAGACGCTTTCTCCAAAGCGATGTATCAGAGAATAAGAACATAAACATGAAATCAAACACTAATGATGAACTTCAGATCATTTAAAGCAGAAACACCATCTAACTTGAGATGAATTGTCATAGTGTTACCTGATAGAATAGAAGAACTTTATTAATAAAATTAAGTTGGGAAATGTAGTTGTTGTGGCAGTACAGCTGTGTTGTGCTTATAATGCAGTAATAATAAAAAGAAATAAAAACAATAGTTTAATATTTACAAAATAACAGTCAGAGATTTGGATAAGTAAACAAGTAGCAGCAGTATGAAACCAGAAGTGTGGATCAGTTTGTGCAGTTTGCCAGCCTGGTATTATCATCTCTGACACAGTGATGATGTATTGAACAGTCTTATAGCCTGTGGCTGATATATATATTTGGTCTCCACATTAGAGATGAGTCTGCAAAGAGCTGATGTGACGTTGCAGCTTGGATTTTCGCCACCAGACGCCTGTTGCTGCTGGAAATGTTGCCTGAAAACAGCAGATCTCCTTTTTGAAAGAACAAAAGACAACAAACATCCAAAAGAGCTTAAAAAGTTCTTCAAGTCATCAGCAAAGCTTCACCTGAAGACTCACAGGAACCATGGCTTTCTGATTTAACACGTATGAAGCCCAACACGCTTTGCACATCGTGCTTTACAAACGACTGATCTCAGGCCTCTGCAGGTGAATTCCCTCATCTCGGCACGTTCACACCTTCCTCCTCAGGAAGCACGATTCTTTCTGTTCAGCTCCGTTCTTCCACAGCACCAGAACATTTGCACGTGTCTCCTGATGAGGGAGCCTCGTCTCTTAAATGGGTTCAGCCTGTAGCTGTCCTCTATGAAGGTGCCTCCACACACACACACACACACACACACACACCCTCACTAACACACACTTTCATAGCACAGTTCACTTGTATAATTCGGGTTATGCAATGGTTGGTGAATGGCCTCCCCACACGGCGCACTGAGGCAGATATGAAATGAGAGGGGGACCAGGAGAAGGAGGAGAGGGAAAAACAAAGGAGGGATTTTTGAGACATCTGTGGAGAAGTTTTTGAGCTGCAGAGAGATGCTGACTGGGAGAACAGATGAAGCATCGCTGCAGAAAACCTCCGGCTCCTTCTCTGATCTGTTGTTTTTACCGTCCCTGAGAGCTCTGTGTTGTTTTCCTTTTCACACAGCTGACAACAACCCGAAAAGTGGATTTTTCACACCAATCCAGGAAACGGCCCTGAGGCGAGACGTATCTCCCGCTACAGAGGATGGACTCAAAAGAATGAAGCTGCAGGCTTCGCATGCTTTCTTGCACCATGTTACTGTGCATTTGGGGATTGAGCGCCCCGTGAGAAGCGATTTCTCCCTGCACAGTGGAACGGATATTATTATTTACTGAACTGGTGCTTTTGCATGCTGACCTGTCATGTGTAGAAACTCTAACCTCTCCAGTGTTTGCATTTCACTCCCAAAGAGGCTGAAGTTTTTGTGATTATAAGGATTTTAACAAGCTTTCTGAACGTCTCTAAAATGGTTTTGTGGACATCGGCGCTTTAATTTCCCCTTTTTAAAGGTGTGTACATGTGGTTTAAGCCACTTAAACATAAAAGAAATGAGCCGTTTAGCTGCAGTGTCTGGTGGCGCCGTTGGAAGGACATGCTGCATTTATTCAGCTGCAATAAATAAAAACATTAAAGACAAAGCTCAAACAAATCCGTGTTTCTTCATAAAGAAATGATCTGAAATAGCCTTTAACCGGAATCTGATGAAGCAGACTGAATAGTGACTGGTGGGAGGCCGTCTCAAACCCGTGTCTCTGTATTTGATGGCATCAGTGTGTGTGTGAGTGTGCATGGATGCTGTATTCCCTTTCTGCTTGTGCACATTTTTATGCATCTTTTTCCACTCAGACCAGGTAGTTTGAGCAGTTTTCTCTCTGTACTGATAAGGAAGCTGATGAGCTCATGCATCTCAGCAGCCAACGTTTAGTAAACCTCACATGTTGCTGCTCATAACTCTGCTTAAAGATGGAATAATCATCACCACAGGAAAGTCTGCACCATCTTCGTCGGTGCATCACTACATTTGTGGCAGCAGACGTTCTTTTTTTGCATGTTTTTAATGATTACGCTGAGCTGAGTGAGTACTTCAAGTGATGCTTTCCTTTTTGTATTTACACTGAGTGAACCGTGTGTTTATGTGACAGCGGTTTAACAGAGTGGAGCTTAAAGAGGCTCGCTGACCCCTGTCCCCCCCCCACCCCTGTGAAACACAAGTGGATTTTTATGTGCTTCACAAACCATTTCTTACCTTCGGTCCAGCTGGAGGCCCAAAACAATGAATATCTTTTAGTTTTAATCCATAAGTGTGGTTAGGGCTTCGTGCACGAGGAGAGAAAATCTGTTGTTGGATCTGAGGTCGCATTGTGCTCAAGGAGACGGTGGACATCCAGCAGCATAAATGTCCAACGCAGCCAATATGAGAGCGTCAAAACAGAAAATGTTTGTTTTGTTAGATCCCCGCTTTATCATAGAAATGCTGAGATGAAGCTGAGGAAGATGAGAGTAATGCTGGTGCACGGCTTTCTGAGATGCTATACGGACCACCTATCGAGCACGGTGGGGAGAACAGATGAGGGTTCAGACGGGCTGTCCTCTCGCTGCAAAGCCACACTGAAAAGTTAGATTTTATTTTAGCTGAATGTAAATAATGTCTCTGCTCCCACGCCTGCGCTGTGAAGGAGTGAGGAAAGAGGGAAAGAACTGGGGGCGACCACATATAAGGAAATCCATGGGAGAGAAGTATGCCTTTATCTTTTAATAAAGCGTAAAGCCAGGAGGCAACATGAAATTACAGCGTAATGGCAGTGGAGAGTCTTCTGAAGGCTTAATTGCCTTAATTATAGCAGTGCAGAGAGAGGGAAAGGCAAGCATGAGGAGGAGGAAGAAAGAGGAGAGCAGAGAGGAGAGCAGGTCAGAACAGCGGGAGGAAGAGCGGCCCGGGTCAGGTTCTGCAGGTGTAGAAGGACCAGGACACGTTGCCACGTGTTTTACATGCATATTCATAAAGAAATGCACATTATTTCTGAACAGAGTGAAAGCTGAGAATCCTCTGCAGGGAGTGATGGATTGAGCGCGACGCTGAGAAAAAGGCTCTTTCCAGACGAGTGAAACTTCTCTGCCTTAGATCTTACAAGCTGGCAGGCTTACTTACGGGTTGCTAAACATAGCTTTCATTTTCCTCTGTGTCTAGACGGAGTTCTCAGTACTTTCTGCTGCGGTTTTTTGTTCACTCGGGGAAGATTGTTCCCTAATTCTCATGCCTCAGACCCAGCAGGAAGTTTGTTTAGCCTGCAGTGTTTTTCACGCACCTGCAAACCCCCTCATGGAAGACGGCTTTCGCCCTGAGGAGGGTTTCTAAAACACACTGATGGTTCATCATATTCTGACTCGTCCAAAACTCTTATTTGCTTCAAATGTGTCTTTTATATATATATTTATATTTGTTCTTTTTTTTCTTCATATTTTCAGAACTTTTTCATTTAGTTTGATCTGTAGATGATTGATGACTAAAAAGTGGGATCTGGTGAATATTTTCTACCTCATTTAGTTCTTAAAATGATCATATTTGTACTCGTGTAGTAGTTCCTGGGTACATGTGCTCTGGTGCTTATGCGTTATCTTGTGTTCCAGCCGGGAGAGCATTGCTGCTGCTGAGCATCCCTGATGGAGTGATGGCGTTGCTGCTGTGGATTTGTGGTGGGACAGCGATCATTCAAAGCACATTTAAAAGCAACTTTGTACCACAGGAACTAGTTTTTCTTGAAGGAATCGGTCTTTGTTCCCGCACTGTTGGTTTAAGGGGACTAGATACTGGAAATGGACAGGAAAGTCCTTTTAAAGCAAAAGTAGCTCAAGATGCTGAAATCCCACAAACGCAGTATAATCTCAGGAGTCAGCGGATTCTGCAGGAAAACTTAAGTAGCAGCGAATCTTTCATGTTGTGTGTGTGTGTGTGTGTTAATAACATGTGTATTTCGGTGTGTATACGCCTATGTAATGCAGAGGTTGTTCTTCCTTATTCCCTCTCTCCATGATGTGATGCAGTGGATTCAGGAACTAGACTGTCTAACAAAGTAAAATGTGTTCTTTCCTCAGATGTAAGAAGAGACAAACTTAGTTGTTAAAGGTGAAACTTGTCTCATTGCATTTCTTCACTGTCCTCCTCTGGACGGTGTGTTGCAACACTCACACAGGAGCTCTGCCACTTGAAGCTGTGAAGTAACTGTTTTCTTTCTCAAGTGCTCAGTCTTCAGGCAGCCGTTTAGCAGCATTTATCCTTCCCGTGGTGTCCGCGGTTGTAGTCTTTTTTTTTTTTTAAATAGGGTTGGAGAGGAGATGTGTCATGTTTTTAAGAGCCAGTTTGCCTCTGGGTGCATTTTTGTTGTCGTCAGGCAAGTCCCTGCACTGCAGCACAGGCTCGCCCCGAGTGGAGATTCTTCAGGAGGGAGATCTCTTTCTTCTCCAAGCGTCTTACCGAGAGCTATTAATTATTAACTGGGAGAGCTAACATCAAAGGAGCTGACTTGTGCTGAATTAAAGCCTGGCAGAGTGGAGCTGGGAGAAAACTGGGTGAGAGGGAAAAGCCGAGCTGAGATTTCTCTCCGCTTGCATTTGAACTTTCTGAGTACAAAAGTAGAGGCCTTCATTCACGGCTAATAAAGATGGGTTTGCAGGCGTAGTTGGGCTTCAATGAGTCCTGAAGGCAGATTCATAAACATCTTGTCTATG
>JBAMIG010000012.1:7102954-7117579 GCA_037177335.1 Kiunga ballochi
ATACACACACACATATATATATATATATATACACACACACATATATATATATATATATACACACACACACATATATAATATAATATAATTTTTTAATATGATTCTTTTAGTTCACACTATACAATAGTAAATTATTCTTTTAAAAAGATCTTTTAACAAAATCATCAGACATGAAAAATAAAGTTCTAATGTCAGGTAAAAAGGGGGAAAAAGAAAGCATGATAAATAGGAACATGAACGACATGGTTAATATTCATTTACCTGGTCAGGAAACTTGCGAATGCTCTCTACCAAATACTGATAGGACTTCCAGTCTCCAGCAATCACTTCTCCCAAAACTGGGATCACCTGGAAACTGTAGGCATCATAAAGCCTGGAAGAAGAAACGGAGGTAAGTTCTAGCTGTAAGCTCGACCAGATCCTCTGATCTGTCTCAACCTGTTCTCACACTTCCAGATGAAAATATGATTAAGTTTTCAAGTGCACATTCTTTTTGTTCCCCTCTTCCATCCCAGTTTATAATGGGAGCTGGTTGAGCATCAGTGGCACCGCTTGTCAGACGGATCACGGTGGCTGCCAGCAGGGGGGAGCATCGGCTCATAAGCTTCCCTTATTAAACATGACTCATACATTAAGCAGATTTGACAGTGTTTTTATGCTGCGGGTTTAAACTGCTTCACTTAAAGAGGCGTGATGCGTTCAAGTGCGGAAACTTAGTGAATTCAGATTTACACATACACATATGTTCATGTCTGCTGAATCGTTTATGGATCGTTTATGATGCTCAGCTGCTTTGCTCCAGACCAACCATTAAAACCAGACACCCCTACTCACCTTGCCAAAATAGGGTTGGTCACTTTGCTGAACTCCAAACACATGAACCTGCCGCCAGGCTTCAGGACCCGCACAGCCTCCTGCAGCGCCTACAGCCAGCAAACCATGCCGTTAGATCATGTTTACTTGTTATTAGGGGAGGAATCCAGAGTTTTCCTGGTTACAGCTTTTTAAATGAGGCATTTTGCTGTTTTATTTACTTTAATGTGACCATACTGTCACTAATCTGGAAGGGATGCAGTGTCATTGCAGTTACCTGATCAATATGAGTGACATTTCTAATGCCAAACGCGATGGTGTAAATATCAAACTGGTCATCATCAAAGGGCAGCTCCTCTGCATCTCCCACCACCCAGGACAAACCTGACACATAATGGCAAGAAGAACTTTTAACAGTTAACAGCACTGAGAGCAAGTGTGAAATAGGTTAAAGCTCACCAGCAGAGATGCCCATACAGTCTGCTTTCTTCTTTCCCACATTCAGCATCTCCTTGTTTATGTCACAAACCACGGCCTTAGACTCACAGGACCTGTCCTCTAAGGGGCATTTGTCCTGCCAGGATGGTGTCTGACTGGATCGCGCTGCCCTTCGTTCCCGTCGCTCCTGCTGAGATTTAACATAGTCCAGGAAACGGAAAGCAATGTCTCCTGCAGAGGAAGAGTCACAGCACATTTAGAAAACTGTCCCTTATGGGATCAGTTTGATGATGTGGAAAAAGCATTAAAACTGAATTACCTGTTCCCCCTGCCACATCCAGGAGCCGAGCACCGGGCTGCGGGTGCATGACATGCAGAAGCATGTCCTTCCATAGTCTGTGGATCCCCAAACTCATGGCATCATTCATAACATCGTACTTCTGAGCCACGTTCTCAAAAACCTTATAGACTGTAGAAACAAACAATGATGTCCATTTAAATTCCAGTTTGACTGATCAAAACTAGGAGGTAATGATCCCTTTTTAACTAGCATAAAAACATTTTATGGTAAGCAAAGACAAAAATGCACCTGTGTGAGTAAAATATTATTTAAGGTTACACTAAGTGTTTTTAATATTTTAAGTACACAACATAAGATACATAGACAAATCTTTCCAGTGGTTTAAAGTTCACTGTAACTCTTAAATAATCAATTATAGGCGTAACTGTCTGTCAAAGCGTATAAAATATGACATAATCTGCCCTTTAATGTGTGCGCGCGCCCATGACAACCGTGTTTATCGTTATAGGAAGCTTTAAATGCGGTTTTGCTTTGCTGTCGCTCACCTCTCTGCGCTTTCTCAGACTCGGGCACGGTCTCAAAACCAAAATGTGTATTTCTGTCTTCTGCTGCATCGCTAAAACATCGACAGGACGATGCGCCGCCTGACTGACACCAAGCACCAGCAGCGGAGGCGGATATATTCCTGTGTGAAAGACGGCTTACTTTCCGGACCAGCAGCCTCATGGAGGCGGCCATGTTGACTAGTTGCGCAACAAGCAACAGGAAGTTACATTCTTCTTCTTCCTCTAAAGTTTTGTCGCAGACCAGACTTAACGCCAGGTTTCCCCCTAGTGGTCAGTTGTATACTCGCACTTACTGAAGTTGGAATTAATTGGTTTTAATTAACATCCATTTATTTTAACAACCATTTACTCTCACAAATCAGAATACATAAATAGATTTGATTAAAAAACATGTATATGAAATTGATTAATAAATGCCCGCTCTTGACCAACAGTAAACTTTTTTATTTTGTAATTTTGCTTTGCTATAGATGTGATAATTGGTCACAGAAAGAACAGAAGTGATGCAAAAAGAAATTTATAGCTTAATTAGTATTTTTTTTATTTATGTGTTGGACTAAATCATTTAAATTTGTTAAGGGCTATAAAAAACAGCATTTCATTCTTCCATAATCCTGCAGGTTTTCCATGTGTCCCTGCTCCAACATACCCTATTCCAATAAATAGGAAACTATGCAGAACTTGATGGTTATTGATCCATCTAATTTTATTCAGGCTTGCTGAAGGACCAAAATGAGTAACTCTGCGTATCTACATTAAAATCCTATTTACACCCTGAGATGGAGGGGTGGCCTGTACAGGATGTACGCCGCCTCTCGCCCAATGATTGCTGAGACAGGCTCTAACTGTGCAACCCTTCAATGGAATAAGTGCTACAGATAATGGATGGATGGACGAATATATTTATTTTATTTAAACTCTCTGATGTTTATGAATGCTAGTTGTGATTGTAAGCCGCATTTCACTTCCAAGTTTTCTCTCAAACCTTTTAATCCACATGATACTAAAATTGTGCACATGAGACAAAGCCTGACAGCCATTTTTCTTTTAGTTCATCTTTCTTTTTTTGTCATTTGTGCTTTGTAGAAAGGAGATCACTGTTTACTTCATTGTAGCTTTATGTGTATCTTAAATGTTTACAGTGTCCTTATTCCCATCACAGGGCTTCAAACTTCAGGCAGGTAGAAAATATTCCAGGCTTAAGAGCATCTGAAACATTTTCATACAGATTGTTTACTGGTATGCTAACATCTTAAATAAATCAACAGTTGCCACAATTTACCATCAGTCAGGATAAAGTGAGATGAGAAACTTAAATAAAAGAGTTAAACTGGAAAAATATGCCAACAAATGTGCTATGGCAACATGAAGCGTGAGAATAAATATGTGCGTGACTCCAGCTTGCAATGTAGTTTTTAGGACATAATGCATCGCTTCATGGTCTTTGCACCAAATCCAACCACAAGGCTTTATTCCAGGTCTTTTTTCTTTATACCTTCCCGGACAGCACCTCGTCTGCTTGTGTTTTTATCCTGATGGTTGTCATCTTTGTTTCCAACTGAAGCCTACAGGTGCATGCTCTGTTTCAGATGTTAGCTAATACACAGCTACGCATTAAGTTAGTGAAGATTCATCCTTCCATCTCTTCCAACAGAAACAAGACAAGCAGCAAATTCTCCCATGTGAGAAGATGGAACCAGTAGAGCTTCTTCATGGTTGCTTATTGATGAAATCTGTTCTAGTCTGTCTTCGTAATGGGGGGATTCTTCTGTACATTTTAGCATTTTAACCCGTAAAACAGGAGGAAATCCCAGGCTTACACACCTTTCCACAAACCTCCCAGAGGCATAAGACTGCCATGATTGCAATGGGGTAAAAAAAAAAAAAATGACACGGACGTTATGACAACAGGCAAGTTGCTGCACGGCCTGTAAACATCTTTCACAGGGATCTTTTTCACATCCATTAGTGGAAATCAGCTCTTTTGCTCTCTAACAGCGCTTCCCTGAATGTGTCTGACTTGGATATTCTGTGTGCAATGCAGGTATTGTCCCTCATTCTTCTCACTTTCCCGTTCTTACAGTAACCAGAGACTGCTTCTATTGTCCCGTTGTTGCTTTATGACTGGTGGACTCGGGTTCAGAGGGATCCGCTTACCCCGGACTGCTCTCTTTGGCTTTGGGAAAGTTGACCACAGGGGATTTGCAGGCTGTGGCTTTTTAACAGACAAAGGAGTGACGCTAAAGCTCAGAATCTGGGTGGGTTTCACAATTAAACTGGAGATTAAAGTCGTTGAATTGCAGCATGTAGTCTGCAGTTTTAGTTTAGAGTTTTAGTTTCTGCTTGTCTGTGGCCACACAATCAGCATGAAGCATGAATGCAGATACTTCAAACATCAGGCCACCCTTAGAGGGAGTAAGAGCGTCATTTACAAGCTGCTGTTTCTACTCTGTGTTGGAATGTGGCATTAAAAACTAAACTATTTCTTCTTAATAACTTGAGCTTCGGCTGACTTCCATGAAATTTTACATCGGAAACCATCAAAAGAGTCATGACATTGTTTCCTAATGTGCACAAATGTTTTGCTTTACCGCTGGGTTTCAGTAACATGATAGGAGTGTTACAGGTAATTAGATTTTCAGAAGCCTCGTAGCCAAGATGTTTTTAGGAAACAGAGTCAGCTTCAGGTTATTGAAAGGCTGCTGGATTTCCATAGAAGCCTGCTTTTATTTTATTTTAATAAAAAAAAAACTGTACATTGGTAGTTCTTTGTGAAGTTGCATAAACTAGGCCAAGAAACAGAGAGCGGACAGCAGCAGCAGCTTTTGAACAGTTTCAGACTCAGCAAAGATGAAAGAAACACCTTGTATGAATTAAATAATCATTGCAAACATCCAAGGTGTTCTAGCTTATTACACATCCTCCCATGTTTGTTGTTTTTCCTCATGGTGTTCCAGTTGTAAAGCTGAACTCCTGCCGCTCCCACTGCAGAGTGCAGGTTGCATGCCTGACCTCATCCCAGAGGGACGCCAATGGCTTACACATGGTCCCCCAAACCCTGCCCCGTTTATCCCTGTGTGTGTTAGCATCTCCTAACAATCTGGGAGTCATTGCACACGTCTAACAAGTATTTAGTTTCATGGAAAAAGAAGAGAAAGGAAAACAAAACAGCAAGTGGTGCAGATGTATCAGCAAAGCTTGAATCTATTAAAGAAAAAGCAATTTTCAGGTTTTTGTTTAATTTATTCTGTGCGAAAATGAGCGAGGGGGAATGGGATTAGCTTAGATCTCATATCTCTGGTCCATGTGGATCTCAGCAACTTCAATATTGAGTTCAGATGAAATAAACGGCAATATGGTGAGGATGCAGGAAAGCAAAGGAATAAACCCGACACAGAGGTAAGAAACATGCATACAGTGTTTATTTTGCAACCAGGACACATTAAATAAAACTACAAAGATACTTCACTTATACAAAAGATAAACTGTATCCCATTCACATACAAAATAACAATAATTTACTGTATAAATTAGGTTTTTCACTATTTTTGCAATGTACATGAAACAAAGTGTTCCCCTCCACTCATGGTGATTTCCCACAGGGTTTCTGGTGTCGCTTTCATGTCATCGAGCACTGCAGGACATTTACAACAATTTGGAAAAAAAGACAGTTTCCACCGCTCTGAAGACAGCGAGGAATTTTCCAATTGACTGGAGGACAGAACAGAAAATGGGAGTTTGCATAATTCACCAGGCTATCCAAACAAATACGGCCTTGTTAGATTCTAACTGTCAGATTTCGTTAGCTTGTGTTTGACTTGAACGCACATTAATTTCCCATCCCTCTCTCATCTATGCGCCCCTCTCCCCCCTCCTCTCCATGCATGCTCTGCACTGAACATCACACACCCAAGGGCATGTGCTCTTGTCTTGCAATAATTTTAGTTTGAGCAGACGGACAGAATTAGCTCTCAGTCACATTTCTGCATACGTTTGATCAGAAACTAATCATTTTCAGGAATCAGATACTCAGATAAAAAAAGACATATTATTGGTTAAAGCTCACTGTGGTGCCGTAAAATATATCCTTTCCTTTTAAGGGCTTAGGTCACTAATGAGTAGATTTTAGTGACCTTCCACTGATACAGAATGCTAATGAGAATAAGTTCCAGGAGAGATTAAGTGCATTTAAGTTTTCTTTCCGCATCCTGCGAGGGTATAAATGTCTAATGTGATCATCTGCAGAGACCCCCTCAGACATCCAATCCCACCAAAGGAAAGCGATTACTATGCTGACGGCGAACTCGTGGATTCTGACCTTTATAAGTATTTAAAATGTCACAGCATTGCAGAGAGAGCCGCTACAGCTGCAAACACACTGCCAGCTCGTGCACAGTGCCACATTATGGCTACCACCCTGTCGGGTATATTGTTTGCACGCCAACATTTTATCTAGAAATCTGCGTGACACGTAAAATCCCTGCACACACTTCAGCGCTGCCTAAGAGGAGAAGATGAATTCCACCTTTAAGGTAAGAGAAAAAAAAGCACTTAGATGCATCACTTAAATGCTTTGCATGAGCACAGAATTAAAAGAGCGGTCATAAATACCATCACTCCCACACAGAATTACATAATATACAACAATACCGACCCTTTCTCCTCCTGTAATCAAAAGACAAGGTTATTGTGAACAATATGTTCAGTAAACGTCCGAGACTACACATACAAGCATACAAATAACAAGAAAAGAGCATTTTAAAGCTTTTACTGACATATTGAAAAGAGTTTTATTCCCATTTGGGATGCTTACTTTACATTTCCATCATGTAAACTAAATGTAAAATAAATAACGGTGACGTGTTTTACCAAACATACAAGAGCTGAAGACCTGGAATCATGGTGTTCATGCTGGTTGCAAATCTGGTACCTGTGATGAAGCGCAGGTGATTTTATAAAGGAAACAGATGTGAGGCATTTGAGACAAGAGAAGGAGATCCTTAAGGCACTTATCAAACCAGAAAACTCCCACCCACACCCAACCAGAAAAAGCTCTGTGATCTTCCTCAGCCTGCCTAAATGGCAGTTTGCTGATGATCCCCGCTCTCCTGACTGAAGCAGGCTTCTTCTCTCCACCCCGATGCCTGAGCACTGAGTGGGTGAGGAAGATCTCCTTTCTCTCTGATCTCTTCATGTTCCCCCAAAGTGCTGCGATATCTACCTCCTGTGTGACGTCTGCATCCTCTCCTCAGAGGAGACATTGTCATGATCACACATTGAGAAAAAACAGAAATCTTTGCATACAGAACTGAGAAGACACGTCCACGTCCACGTCTTTGGATGGGAGGGATGAGACAAATGTGTTAAGCTGTTGCAGCATATGTATACATCTGCTTCATCCTCGCTTTGAATGTGATGAAGACTTGCTACGGACACACTGGCTGTCTCGTATTTTCACCAGTGAGTCTGGTGGGATCCTGCAGGTGGAAACGGCCTCCTGCACGTTAAAAGTGTCCTTCTTATGTGTGTTAAAGTTGCAGATGGTCCTCTCTGCTTCCTGTCCCACTCTGACCTTGTGTCTTTGGTGCTGAGCAGGTTGGGAGGGTCTGGCCACAGTGGTCACTGAGATGTTGGCTTGTTATTGTAACATATTATAGAGTTTCATTGGTGTCTGATGGTCCTTGAACAGCATAGCTGTCATGTAACAGTAAAGCACAACACCATTCCTCCCGATACAATCTGAACAGAGTATGTGTATAGTTACTGTGTCTCATGATAAATACAGGTACCTTTGAGGGTCTAAGGGGTACATTATGTTACTTAAAAAAAAACAAAAACAGAAAAAAAAAGACCAAAACAAACCAAAAACAACAGTTTTAGTCCTAAAGGTCTGACTTTCCTACTCCTTTCACACAACATGAGACATTTTAGAACTAGTTTAACCTCAAATGTCATGTTAATTTATTTGTATTGATCTGCAAACACGTCGAGCCGAAAAGGATTTGATATGAAGAAAGTCATCCGTCGGGGTTTTGGCTTGCTGTGGAAGTCATCTTCAGCTCCTCGAATCTTAGTTTTAGTTTACTTTCTAATAAAATCAGGTCGATTTTAGGAAACACATTTAAAAATGACCTGCTGGCATTCAGCTTTACACAGAAGCGTCACTGCCACAGCTCTGGCTTATAATGACACTGAAACAATGTAAATAATAATGTCACTCTTTGGCACGCTTATTGCTTATTCATGTGTGCAGAGCTTCCTTCTCCAATCCAGATTAATCATAAATTCATCATCTGTCTTGCAAGTATTTTATAAGTCTGCTGTAAATCTTCTCTTTTCTTATATTTATCAAACCAAATGGGTAATAAAAAATTTAAAAAAGGAATAAAATGCCTCATTTAGATATCTCATTTGAATTATTTTTATGTATTTATTTATTCTTTATTTGCATTTTATCGTATCTTTAATGTCTATTTACTCTGCATTTGACTCCACGTTGTAAAGACGCATAGTTTATGTTATTGATTTGAGAAGTATTTCTCTGACTGATTAAAGGAGATCAGCAGCCTTCACCTGAACAGCTTAAAACGCGTATGACATAAATTATTACCAAAATGTTTCAGGATATTTTCACTCTGATAAAAATAATTTGGCCTCATCCATCCTCATGATCACCATGGCAACGATGCAGCTTTTACAGTTTGATGCTGTCTGAGATGCTTTTAGTGGCTGGATTGTTTTCAGACACAACCAAACTAACATGGCAAGAAGAAAAAGAAAGAAAAGAACATTTTGAACAGGAACAACATGTGGATCCATGTCCGTATCTGACCCAGATCCACAGCCTGAAGCCGAACAGGAAGGACTTTAGGAGATGAATGAACCTATCAGGAAAATGACACCAGTGGATAAAAGTCCAGGTCACAGTTCAATGTTGGGTTTCAGTAAAAGTCATAGTCAGCTTTACTAAAATGCCATGAAACTAAAACATTAAAAAAAATAAAATATATGTATATAAATGGAAAAAAGTCTTTTTGATGTGAGTATTTGTCCTGAGTGTGTATGTGTGTGTATGGGTTGATAATCTCTGTACACTATTCATTCTGCACCTCGTAAAAGCCATTTCTGTTCCCTTTGTAAGGGTAACCTTTTGTACTTTTACATAAAGGTACAATGCTGCCACCAGAGGTACCACGCTGGTCTCTGTAAAGTACACACAAGAAGGGTACAGCTAGTACAAGAGCACTAGGGTACCGCCCTCATAATGAGCCCTCGGACCCCTAAAGGCACAGTGGCGTATTCTTTTTTCTGAGAGAGTAGTTGCCCACTAGTGGGCTGAGGTCACCGTGATGGTTCTTAAGCTTTTTCTTGAAGAGGGAGATTGTGGAGGGCCGGTAGAGGATGATCCACGGCTCAGAGGACACCGTGCTTTGGCTGCAGCTGTCTGAGCCGCTGACAGTCGGGATGTTTGGGGATCTAAAGCGGGAGAACGGGAAAGAAAGGACATGAAGAGCATGGACATGAAGGAGGGAAAAACAAAGGAAATCTTCCACATGTGGTCTCAGCCTAATCTCTGATGACTGCAGCGGGTTAGCAACAGAACGGGTCCACTCAGTACCAGACAGGAAGAACCTTAGTTTATAATATCTTAGTGGGGATATAATGAGAAAGACACAAAGAAAAATGTAGTTATAAACCACATATTGAGATTTAAATCATATTAAAGCAACTTTTGGTACGAATTAGCCATGGCTTCTCATCACATACTGTCAACAGTTTCTAAAGCAAAATGCTGCCTGCTGGGTCCAAATGCATCCAGCAGCCTTTTAGGATGCACTGAAGCAAAATGATCACATAAAACCTGCAGGTGAGTCTGAAGGTAAGGGCCTTATTAACTTTCATATCCTCATAAAAATAATCAATATGATTGAGCATCACATTCTGCAGCTGCATCTGGATAAACATCTGATGAAGATACAGAGGATGACAGGACTGCATCTGCCTGCTCTTCTTAGATTAAATGAAATAAAATGTTAATTTCTCCTTAAAGGAAACCATAATGTTAGGACATGATCTGCTACATCCTGCCATGGCTTTGTATTACGCATCAAGCGGTGCTCCATGTCTGCTAAGCAGACCCAGTAACTTTGCTGGAGAGGAACCTCTCTCATGGGATCATGTGACCTGGAGTGCTTGTTTCATGCATTTTAACTACTTTTCCCTCCTCTTTAAATCAAAGCTAACAAGGTAAGAAGGTCTGAGGAGGCTAAAAGAGAATGAGGGAAAGGGAGGAGTCTGAACAGGGTGCTGCAAACCCCTCTTTGCATTAGCATAATTCGGCTAGTGAGTTAGCTGTTTGCCTATTGTGCAAAATAATGCAGCAATTTTTCATCTGTCAGTCGGTTAAAAGCAGTAAATGCCCGATGAGCTGCAGAATGTTACCCTATTGGCTACGTCTGGGTTTATTTTGTGTTTACTAAAAGCTATATGCAGCTAGCTGCAGTTAATCTTAATAAACCCAGAAATGATGGTGAATATCAAAGAAGTTCCTTTTCATTACAAATAGAGGATGTTAAATCTGCAACAGTTCTGTGGCCTGAAAGAGTTGCAGGTTTAACGCTCCTAGTGGCCAAAAGGTTCGCTGTCTCTCTTTAAAAACAAATATGTTGTGATGAAATGGTTTGTGTATGAGGCCCAGTGTTTCATGAAAACACTGGGATAGATGGGTAGTTTAACATCTTTCCATTAAGTGATGAGTTGCTTTCCAGCATGGTTCACAAGTCCCTTGAAAGGTTTATGCTCTCAACAGTTTGGAATCTCGCTAAACATGGCTGAACACCCCACGCAGCCCATTTCCCAGAGAACAACATCCTGAAATCTGCTCATTCTTCTCTGCAATCTGAAGCTGAACCTCTTAGTAGGATTTTCTGGCTTTCGTCATTTAAAAGCTTGTTGCAAAGAAAAAAAGTCTCACAGTCTCACTTATCCCCAAAATAAAACCCCTAATGCAAAATTCCTTCTAGTGCTGTCATCTTTACCTGCTGTGGCAAGAATGCTGAATAATACCACAAGTAAATACTCTGACATATGATGCTCAGCGGCTCACACATGCCTCCAACATCCTCATACTTACTTGACGGTGATGTGCAGGAGCAGCTTTGCCAGCATGGCTATGACAGTCAGTATCAGCAGAGCAGCCAGAGCGTAAATGGTCCACACTGCATAGAGGAAGCAACACGGGAATAAGACATCAGATATCCTGTCACAGTAATGAAAACAAACTGAAGCAGATTGAAAAGATTAGCAGGAAAGGACTTATTCAGGCACCACTGGCGCACCTGTTTGCAGTGCTCAGCCAGCAAATTGTGAAAAAATGGTGACAGATTATCAGAGCACATCTGTTCTCTGGCAAAAAACAAGGTAGCTTTCTGAGATGAAGCGAGTGGGCTTTAGAAGTGAAGCTTAGCAGTAGCAATTAGGTCATGCGCCAGAGGAGCTCCACCGGGGAGACTTCTCACGCCATCTCTGCGTTCAGCCAGTGCATCATCATGCAAAGCATCCATGGTGCTCTAATAGCAACCAGCTAACTGACCTGGCATGTTGTGCTCCGGTTTGCCAGGGCTGGACGTGATCACATAGAGGATCTGTGAGGAACGCCCGTTAGATGTACTGTTGGATCTCTCAGTGACACTGCTGGCCAGCTGTGGTCTCGCTGTGCTCATGACTTCCTCTCTTTCATCCTCATCATCGCCTTTAGCGTGTAGTGTTCTGCCATCTTGGCTTCTGAGCGCTGCAGAAATGAGAAAAGGAAGATGACATGAACACATGTTGTACTGAAACATCGGATCAAAATACATTTACATGATTTTTATCAGTTTTTCAATGAAATATAAAGACTGTGATGGCTTTGATGTTACAGTCCAGTTTCTATCAACACAAAGCTGCAAATGAAAGGAATAATGTTTAAAATGACTGAAATCTAGTGGTAAAGATGCACGAATCGGGTGCTACTTCAAACACGTGTACAGTCTTTCCATGTGCATTTGTTTTTTCTGTTAATCAGGCAGAGCAGTTTTATGGATGAGAGGCAGGAGTTTGTCCTTTTTAGCACAACATAGTAAAAATGTCATGTGGACGACAACAAGCTCATTCTGAGAGAACTCTACGTGGTTTTTATTTTTAGTAAAGTGAGTAGAAATAAATAAAAGCATAGTTTTTAATGATGCATGAAATTTATGTCATTGCAAATTAGAATTTGCAGGTAAGAGACAGGTTCCACCGTGGACAGGTTGCCAGTCCACAGCAGGACAAGCAACCGGTCATGCTCACTCCCGGGACAGTTTAGAGGGACCGATACGTAACGGGAGCACCAGGAGCACCAGGAGCACACGTGCACATTGTGCACATCATGCAAACTCCACACAGAAAGGTGACTGCTCTGAGCCCCTCCCTCCCAGTTGTTCATGGTAAATTTATGTTTACCAGTGCTAACCACCACCACATGGCTAATACACACATTTCTTATATTAACAAACCACACAGATTTGATCAGGCTGTGTAAAATAGTTAGGTCTGCTACCAGAGGCAACACAGAGGCTATGTTATTATTTTAAGTAATTTTTTATTCATTTATTAATGAGGGAAATATTTATCAGCATTAGCTTTTTGTGACAGAGGTTCTTTTCAGCACCAAATATTACTCGTACACAACTTTATTATTATTTTAGTTATGAGTAAACGAGCCGCTCCAGCGTTTAATGCATAAGTTACTCCTACAGCACCTGCAGCTGTTATTAATACCCCGAAAAATCAACTAAATGTACATTTTCAAAGATTAAAGCCTCAGAAAAGGTTTATAACTGTAACAAGTAAAAACAGCTGGAATACATGACTCCCAGTGTCAGAAGGACATGTCCAGCTACAAACCTTCAAAACGCCATTAAGTCTGTGTGGTGGTTCATTTGTGTTAAACATCCCAGAAACTGATTATTAACATGTTAGTTTACTGCTTCCACTCATTTCCTTTGTCTTTACAATAGATAGTAACAAAACACTGCAACAGTAAAACCTTAAACTTTACTGTTCACAGTCACACAATGCAAAGCAACAACAGGAGAAACTGTATTTAAAGCATCTTTGACAGCAGGTGAGAAAAAAAGAGATGCAGCCGAGTCTACAACAAAGAATGTTTGATATTTATTGTCCACAAAGTTCTTCATATAGATTAGCTTAATAAATGATCAAATAAAGGAACATGTTGCTGTTTTACTCAGCAGTTTATAAACTGCAATCAGACAAACTGCAGCAGCTCATATTTACAGATTTCTCATCGTATTTCTTTGATAAAGTAAATCAGATTTACATGCTTTACTGGTCAGGAAAGAGTTGCTGGCCTCTGTGAGTTATCTTATTTTAACTTTCTCTCTGATATAGTATTAATGCACTTTGATTGGTCGAACACAGCAGTGTGAAACTGCTGCCCAACAACTTGCAGTGGTTTCTGCACACGTCTCAGCTTAAAACATTTAATAGAGATTAGCTTCACATACAGTATAAACAAGAAAGTTTAGGAGCAGCATTCTGTCAGCATCATGACACCAGAATAACAGTGTGTCTACGTATGCGTACAGGAGTGTGGGTGTGCACATGTATGCACTGTATATTAGGGATGAGTTGTTTTCAGCGACTTTGCAAATGCAGAAACATCCCGTCTGAGTCAGAGGCAGATTAAGATTAATACAGCACATTAAAGCAGCCCCTGCTGACCAAAGTGCTTCACGACATCAACTGCGTCCCACATAAAAATGAAGAAATCAGAAATAATGACAAGATAAATAACAATAAAAAACAAATAAAATAATAAAATAAACAATAAAAATATGCAGCTTTGGGGTCAGAGAATAGATCCCATGAATAAAAATCCCACCAGCAACACTGAAGCTGTTCAAAGAACCGGTTGGCTCCTCAGAGATTAGATAAATATTAGGATTACTGGAACATGTTGGAGCTGCAAGTCATGCTTTGGGCTACGTAAGCGAGTCCGTCGCCAGTGGTTGGATACGGGATCACTCGAACATTTATTGAAATTTAACTATGTAGGCGGTTTAAAGCTGTTACCACTTAAAATGTTCCTTCAGAAAGCACTGATTTACTCTGCAGCTCCCTCATAAAGAGAAGAGCATAGTTAACATGTGATGCTGTCAAAATATATGCATATTATAGTACTCCAGTATTTTGCAGGTATTTTATTACTTGTATGCTAGATTAGATAGTATGTTTTCTCCCCAAAAAGTCTGTGTGTGTGTGTGTGTGTGTGTGTGTCTGTGTCTGTGTGTGTGTGTCTGTGTGTGTGTGTCTGTGTCTGTGTATGTGTGTGTGTGTCTGTGTCTGTGTGTGTGTGTCTGTGTGTGTGTGTCTGTGTGTGTCTGTGTCTGTGTGTGTGTGTGTGTGTCTGTGTCTGTGTGTGTGTGTCTGTGTGTGTGTGTGTGTGTGTGTGTGTGTGTGTGT
>JBAMIG010000012.1:7220172-7246706 GCA_037177335.1 Kiunga ballochi
TGTGTGTGTGTGTGTGTGTGTGTACCATTACAGGAATTCAGAATGGACAGAATCAGCTGCAGACAGACCCAGTGGACTGGTGTGTACATGTCACACAAGCTTCAACCTCCCCCATTACCTCCTGACTCTAAGCGGTTCCCTCTTTCCACAGGATCAAGTTCACACAAGATTTTAAACTTGAAATTGACATGTGTGGCTGTTCAGAGATAAATACACGGGATCTGAGAGAAACAGGCGTTTGACACATGGCTGAACTCGGTTAATACACGATTGGTGAGATTTGTGGGCACTCCAGCTTGGACTCAGACAAAAAACAAAATTTATATGAACTCAGGCAGAAACACATATCTGATATCTGCAGTGTGAAATATCACATCAGATACTGCAAGTTCTTCTCTAAAACCAGCTGAGCAAAATAGACTGAATCACCAGACAACGTGGGAGAAAGACTTGTCTGCATGGCATGCAGCACAGCCTGACAAAGGGAAACTGAGGTCTGGTAACTCTTTTAGTTGGGACCTTGACTGGCTCAACAGCAAAATAGCACACAAGAGAAGCGTACTATGCAGCGTGCACAATGCTGTGACATTGACATGCTTGTAGTCTGATCCAACATGGATCCAACCATCAGCTCCATGAAATCATTGATTTCATGCCCCCCCTCCCACCCTAGATAATATATACACACAGACACACACACACACACACAAAGTGCTTCTTAGCTTCCACAAATCAGCAAGGTTTCTGACCACAGAAAGCTGAGAATCCACTGGAGGGTAATGGGTTTATTTCTTACAACTTCTGCAGCTAACTTACGTGATTTTCCTGCATGTGCTTTTGGTTAACTATATGAAGGCTGAGCGGTTTTAGGGGTGTTGCATCGGCCAGAAATAAGTTTTACTGTTCAGACTTTCTTTGCCTTTTTCTTAAATGAACTGAAGAATAATAACATTTCTACTGACATTCCCCTTCTCTCCTCCTCTAAATAGTGATTTCTTCCAGTCATACATGACAGCTCTGGTTGCTACTGAATTTGTGACATGGCAGTGAAACATCTATAGGAGGAGGAGGAGGAGGAGGAGATGGGGGCGCACATAATGTTCTGTGTGCTTGGCATCAAAACGAGACATTCATGACCCCATTTAGACACATTGTATTCAGCTGAGATGTGGAGAAAAGAGGTGTTTGAGTGTTCCAGCATAGATAAGCGGCTGCAGAACGGCTGCACTCACAAATAAATTCAGTCCCACACAGTGAATATGAAACAATTTCACACAAAATCACTGGAAGTTGTTTGCCAGTAAGTGTGATACCTTTTTCTGGGAGTAGCTCACACACTCACACACAGCTCTGCAAGATGCCTCCACATACAGGCAGGTTGACATTTTAGAGGCTTTTGCCCCTTTAGATCTCGGTTGAGCATTTGAGGAAGCCAAACATCAACGTTAAAAGATCTCTTCCATTTGCCAGCCTCTTCCTCTCAGACATGCAAACAAGTACACACAAACTCGTCTTCGGGCTTCATGAAAGCGAAGCATAAGGAGGCAATTCAGCATGACTCCAGGAGGGGTCAGTAGGAGGTTAGCAATGTCCAGCACTCTGCACATTTTGACCGTGCTGCAGGATTTAAAAGTGGGTGTATTGATCCAGAAATATAAGAAAAAGGAGTAATGACGCCTTCTTTTTTCTATACTTAGGAAGACTTCAAACGGTCAGTCACAGCTTTTCAGCAGTTGGCATCAAATCCATTTTTCTCTGAGGCTCATGCTTTTACAGTCAAACAAATGAGAAGGCCATGCAAATCACAGCACAGGAAAAAAACAGCACATTTGAAATGCTCACTGGATAGTCAGTGCATCCAACAACCAATTTAATAGCTTCACAAAGACACAAACGCCTTCAAGTTCTGTAACAAAAATCAGATTCCACCATCCAAAAATTTAAAGAATGGAGATACCAAGCTAAACAAGCCCACCTGAAAAGTAAGCAACCAAATGTCCTGTCAATCAATGTTATAACACTCGCTTTTAAAGCTGCTCTTAAACATCCCTGTTTCTCTCATGTGATACCTATGAAGCAATTTAGCAACACAAGTTGGCTGCATAAACAACTTCACTGAAGTGTGAAGTGATAATTCATAAGTCAATCTTTTTCCATTTGAAGTATAAAGAACACAATTTTGGACCATTTAAATATATTTTGTTTCTCACCTTTCACATCTTCATCCTCCACAGTGGTGTTGCTGCTGTCTGAGGATTCCTGCAGAACAGAAATGGACAATCACCTTGTGTTTGAGTAGACAGTGGCAAACATTTGGGGGACTTAAACAAAGACGCACATCACATCACAAATATAGACACCTGATAAACACTCGATAAAAACAGACCAGCAGGGGGCACAATCCTATCTCAATTCATGTCTTCATAAAACCAGTAACCTGGATCTCATCATATAAATTAATGTGTGATCAATGTCCAATCTTGGCAAATACTGTGTTGGACTTTTTGACTCATTGCCTGAAATCTCTTTGGGACTAATCAGGGCAAAGCCTCCTCAGATTCAGCCTCAGCATGTGCATCAAACCATGCGGACGCATGACAACACTCCAAGAAGAGCAGCTACCATCTCTGACAGATACTAAATTGGGCATGCTCTATCTGAAAGATGGAAGCAGGCTGCAATGACTCTCGCAGGGCGATCGGTTGTCATCCTGCGTAGAGTCTCAAATAGTTCAGATCTATTCATCTGCCTTGTCTATCTGCCCGTCTGTCTTTTTCTTGACATGCTTTCACCAGAGAAGTTTCTGATTTCCAATTAGCAGATTAAATGGGTCTAAATTCCCCTGCACAAGCAAGGGTGTTGAGAGACTCTGTGACCTCATTAGAGTTGCACACGTGCACCGACAGCATCATGAGCACAAAGCACAAAAGTGGTTTCATAGCCTTTTAAAGAGCAGCTGGTGACCCGAGGAGAGGAAGACAGCGTGAGGAGAAAAAAACTGTCAGTGAGCATTAGGGGAGCCATAGCGAGCTTCTTCCACTATTAGAAATATCATCAAAGGCATAATAAACCTGCTGGTTCTTTGGAATAAAGCATGAAGTAAAGAAAACTGTTGTTTTAGTGGGAAGACTGCAGAAAACCAGGGCAATTACACTTTTATGTGTTTCAACTAGTGCCTATCATATCATTTCATAAGTAATAGAATTTGGCAAAGTGCTGATGTTCATGTGTTTAATTAAACTCTTTTAAAAAGTACATTTTTGTTGTTGAAAGCTCAGACAAACAGTGATTATGACTCTGCGAGCTTAAAAATGTGAACTCTAATGTCACCTTTAGAGATATAAACAATATAAAAATATCTGAACACACACACAACCCAACAAATAAGTTTGTAAAATCCCACACAGCTTAGTAAAACCTATGAGGAAAGGATCTCACTGCAAAGTCATGCAATTTCATGCACAATCTTTAAATACATAGCAGACAGACTACTGTCTACCCTTCTACCACCCTGGTAGAAATACACACACAGCTAAGTAGATTGCAGCTCTAATAAGGAAACTCTGATTTAAAAATCTGTTACTGCTTGTGGTTAGAAATCCACAATAATTACCACCGTTAGTTTAAATAAAAAAAGACAAAGAGGAATGGCATGACTGACTTCCACCACAGACTGTGATATTTAACAATCCTTAACCAGAGAGCGCCATTGTTCCCCACCATGGCCAGTATGACCGCTGTACACCATGAGATACCTGTAGCAGTTTGTAGTTCTGCGTCATATAATTATACATAATCTGACCATAAAGTATAATAGATTTACTAAATTATTAATATTAAGTACGTTAATCAAAGAACTTTTACTACCTCCGACTGGATTCAACTAACCATTGTGTCCCAAGTTCGACTGGTTGACCCAGATGAGTAATTACCTGAGACACCTGGAGACAGAACACACTCCAGTGGACTAAGACCAGTTATATGGGTCAAAGGCCAGCTTGCACGTAATATTTAAACTACAAGATAAAAAAGTGAACAATCAACTTGTTTTAGATTGTTTAACTAATCTAACAGTATCAATATTAACTGATCACAAGATTCTCAGTTACACAAAAAAGACTAAAATTGTGTTATAATTCTGTTCAACTCGATTTAGTGTAAAAAATATCAAGTTTAAATATTATTTGTTGATCAGTCAAACTGTTATTTTTGGCATTTTTTATTTTGACACAAATAAATTAGAATGTGAGCAGCTGATGCTTAAGTGTTAAAATGTGTTCTTTGTAAGGTTTTGTGTTGTGTGAAACCACAACCCTGCTTATTCCAGTGAGATTGGGAAGAGAAACAGGAGAATAAGAATTATTCATTTAACATTTGCTCTGAAATGATGAGGAACAAAAACTGGCCCTAAAATTATCATGAATTTTCTAATGTCTAAAGAAAAAATATTTTGATTTGTAGAAGCAAAATCTATAGAAGTGAGGTTTGGCTCAATGAAAAAACTCTTACTAAGTGTGTCACATGCTGACAAGGTTTTAACGTTACATTATAGGTTCATAAGGTTTCGCTGCATCAAACCCTTTACGTTGGTAAGAAATGTTCTTGCAGAGAAGATTAGTTTCCGACATACCCAAGTGGTCACTCCTTTTAATACTGGAACATTTAATGCTGAGTTTTATATCCATGAAAACACACATATGCAGGGGTGCATTCACACAGATGCATGTTGGAAAAGGAGGTTCAAAGGAAAGGAGAGGATAGGTAGAAGGAGAATGATGAAGAAGAAAGGAGAATGGGTCAGGTCAGTGGAATGGAGTATACCTTTGTCCCGTCCACTGGATTATGGATGACAGTTGTCTGAGGTTCCTGAAGGAAGAGGAGGGAGTTGGAATAATATGGAATAAAAGCAAGAAAGAGAAGATGAAAAGAGCAGATTTGGACACAAATGTAGGCAAAAATAAACTGAGTTTAAAAAGAGAGAGGAAGAGAAACATGAATGTTGGATGAAGAGAGAGCGCTTATTAAGGCTGGTAGATATGAGGGGGCAGAACCCTCAGAGTGTCAGAGTGGGAGGATGCACTGAAAACTGTCATTTAGAGTCAGTTGTGTTCTTCTCACACACACACACACACACACACACACACACACACACACACACACACAAACACACAGCAGAGAGCACTGAAAAGCTAAGCAAAGTGTTTGCATGTCACATCTCTGTCACATCATTAACCCAAACTGCAAATACTACCTACTTAAGTCTGATCATTTAAACAACTTTAACCTGATCTTACCCAGTGGGATGCAAACACGTGCATTTCCCCAGAACATAAACAAAACAAGGAAACCCAAAAAACACATGATAGGAACAAAGCCTAAGGCCTGATAATGCATAGAGTTACACTTCAAACTGTGACTTTTTTTGGTCTTAACTTATCCTGACTTCTTGCTGCATAAGAACACTATTTATGGACCAGCCAGCTGTGCATGCATAATTCTGAGTTGCTCTCTCCTGTCCTAAATGATGCACAGTTGCACTGAATCATGAGAATTGTATCAAAATCAAAGGGGTGAACACATGAAGTAAATCAGCTAGCATATACATTATGCATGAAGTATGCTGCGTGGCATAGATAAACAAGAGCTTTGACGTCTTGCAAGGCGCTGATACACTCTGCAGCAGGACTGCGATACCCCCAGGATGAAAACGGGTCATTCTGCTCATTCACACTCAGCCCAGCAGAAGACACGACCACTGCCGGGCAGAAGTTGGCATCAGATTAGATTTTTTGATCAAAATAAAATTCTGTCCTTAAAGGCTGTTGTTTGTCAGGGCTTTGGACAGATCTTTCATCTGAACAAAGACACTTTTTATGTTATTTTTAGCTGCTAAAGCCTGATAAACTTTATGAAAGCTACGGTCAGCTTTAATTTCCACAAAGAGCAATAAAAAGAAGATTTTTTTTAACCTTCTTTTATGTTCTGTTATAATGTCTGCTATCATTTCTAGAATTAGTGACACTTTTCTCACACTAGTTTCTGACCTCTGTGGCTTAAAACCCACAACCCCTCCTCCCCCAAATTTGTTGCAGCAGGCTCTGATTCCTGTTGGCTCCGCCTAGACCCTCCTTTTTACAGCGGACCACTGTCTTCTGAGAACCATCATTTGATGTTCAGTAAATCAGAGCTCATCAGCAAGGCCTTTTGCAGCACTCTTCTCCCCCCACCAGGAAGTGACACCTCTATGATGCTCAATCATCAGCTGTCTCTCTTGGTGATGCTAGTGGTGTTATCAAGGCAACAATCTCCAAGGGCAACAGGCATGGATAGCAACTTAGAAGATGATGATAATAACAAAGTACCTAAAATTAGCAGATTAGAAAGGGGTGAATTCTGCATCATCTCTCCAGACAGAGCAGAAAGAGTTTGATCACTAAGCATCTCGACTGACCTCACTTTGACCCTTTTCTTTCAAAGATGCTTTATTAACAAATATAAATGGACTAATTTTGTAGAAACAGTGCACACAGTCAGCTTGAATATATTCAAGAACGTGTGCATTTGCATGTTCTTTCACAGTACCAGACTACTTCCAGGTCAGAGGATTAAGGTCATGCTACTGTAGGCAGTCTGCCTCTTCATGCTCACATAGCTCTAAAAGGAATGAGTCAATGTATCAATGGCTACACAGCAGCTAGCACTAGTCCCTGGCAAATGAAAAGAAATCACAGTCGCCCTTCCACTATCAATTCTCTTCAAGGATCAGAAAAAAGCCTTCTCTACAATGTGCTTGAGTCCACATTCCCACAAAGACTTTTAGGACTCACATTAAAATAAATTTTGTGAAATACTTCTGCAGGAACCTCTGCACACGTGTTAAGCCAGGAATGGGCATATTTAAGCCTTGAGAGCAGCAGCCCTGCAAGTTTTAGATGTTAGAGCAGGAAAACATTTAAAACGTGCAGAACCATGGCCCTGTGCAGAGCACTAAAACTAAGCAAAACACTAAAGTTAAGATCACAAGCATGTATACAAAGAGAAACGTGTTAAAAAACATACTGTCCAGCAGCACAGGAAACATTATACATTTTATTACATCCACTGCTGTGTTGATTGACACAGTTGGTAAGATCATAAGCGTGGCATCTGCAGCTCGCTTGCCAGTGTTTTATGATAAAGCGTAGCTTCTGGCCTCAGTATATAAATGGAAAGTTAAAGAGGCTGAAGTGCAAGTATGAGAACCTTACAAAAAGTCCTCCCAACTTCAGCAACTGCACTGGTTAAAAACACACAGACCTTCATCTGAGCTGCTCTCCACATGATAGATGTGGTTTACTTTATTTATCCTTCTGTTTTATTTCCTTTTTTGATAAAATATAGAAAAGCCATGAGAAAGTCAAAGATTGTGGTTGGTTTGTAGTGGCAGCTTTGTAAAAGCTGTATTTTAAAATGGTTATTACATGTACAGATAAAGAAAAAAAAAAGAGATCTAAAGACAGTTTTAGAAACTTTGACATTACAAAGACTTAAATGCATGCTGTCTTTTGTGGTAGGTGTACTAATCACTGCTTACAACCACAAAGGATTAGATTTTTTCTAACAGCAACCGCTGTGGTGGAAACAGATTTCCAGTTGTTTATAGAAGTAAACCGCAGCAGCAGATATAGTTTTCTTGGAAGCACAGATCAAATAAGTGCAGAATTAGACTGTGCAGGAATACTGATGTAATTTCCTAACATTCTGACTGAATATGTAGGACAGGAGAAATGGTACCTTTTCAGCTGGAATACAAGGGAAGTGTTTATAAGCAGACTTTAAGAAAAAAGAAGAAAGAAGGAAACATTATGGTATCAGGAAACAAACTAAATGAGACTTGCTAAAAACGTATTGCTCCCAGCAATTTAGCTAATTACTAACTGATGCCGCTTTTTGCCACCTGTGTTTTGCATGTCACTGTTTTTCCATCAACGTGACGATGACGGTCATGAACCACAGAAGCAATTTCACCGTTCTCCCTTTTGAACTAATATCGTAAAAAGAAATTAAATCATTATTACAGACGGGCTGGGAAATAATCTTTCCAGTCAACAAGTTAATAATTACCAAAAAGCAGTAACACTTTAAGACATAATAATCTCAAAATGTAAAATAATGGCGACATTATAATTTTTCATGTAAAAACTAAATCAGGGGTGTCCAAAATGGGCCTCGAGGGCTGGCATTAACTATCCCAACACACCTCGCTTCCAGCAGGCTATGATGTTCCACAAAATTACTGATTAATTTGAATCAGGTGTGCGGGAGCAGAGATACATAAAAACATACAGGATAGATGCTCCTGAGGACAGGAGCATGTGCTGCAGACATCGCTATGTCCTAAACAACTAGATTCACATTGTGAGACAAAACTGTTAACATTTCACAGCAAGCAAAACATCATTTCCTACATTATGTTTCAGAATGATACATCAAGACATATCAAAACATTACACCAGTCAGATTTAACGGACTCAATCACCTGACTTGCTGATTTGATGAATATGTGTTGCTACCAGATATAATTGCACATGATAATGGGCTCTAATAATGACTGTAAGCAGTAATGCTTGCATCAGTAAATGAAGCTATAAATACCATGCCATGTGTTGCACCCACATAGATAAGGAGGAGGCTAAAATGTAATCTCCCCTGAGGATGGACAGTAAAAACTCCAGCTAACACTGGATTTTTGTTTAGGTCCTACAGGTTTTTATTCCAATTCATTAGAGTCAATTTTACACATTTGCAAACTGTAAACAAAATTGGTTGAATGCTCTGAAATGAACTGGAATCTGCAGACATTTGGACTCTGACCTTATGCAGTGGGGAAACATTTCTCTACAGGAAGAAGAGGGTAAATTGCTCCGACAGTCCCGTCAGGCACTCAGCATTTGGTCCTCTTTGGCAAATTTACATTGACAGCAAAAAATGTCACAAAAGCACAAAGTCCACGTGGGTATAAGTCACATAGTATCCCCACCTGTTGAGGGGAAATGTTTCCTGACACCACCTGCTGGTTTCAGACCTAACCGACCGCTGTGGCCATGGCAGCGGCTCATTGATGCTCAACCACAACAGACAGAAAGAAAGAGAGGGAAAAACAAACACAGGTGAAAGGATAGGGTAGTGGAAGACAAGAGGGATTTTATGCACGTTTAGGGACACAGGGGGGCAGACACACTGGAGAGAAGGGGTTAGGAGGTAAATACCAGCGCAGGTGAAGGGATGTTTCCTTTGGGGCTGGTGACTATGCTGTTTTTGGTGCTGTTTGTCTGGGGCTGTGCAGGAAAGGAGAGGAAAGGGAGGAGACACAACAAGAGTGTTAAAAACAACAAGAGTGTATCCATGCAATGTGCATGTGTGTTTTATTCGTGCTCTTTCCTTATAGTAAAAGAACGTTCATCTTTTTTATCACGATGCTTGTGGGGTGACAGGTTAAGACTTTTACTTTATTATTCATCAAATGCATGTACAAATGATCAGAGAAAATCAGGTATTTGATAAAAACTAGCAGATCAAGAGATGGAAAATAATAAAAACTGAGTGAATGACCTCGCAAGCACAGCAGGACAACACTAACTGGAGAACAGATTTATTATGGAGTCATCAGCGTGGAAGGCAGCACTGATAAACTG
This sequence comes from Kiunga ballochi, assembly GCA_037177335.1. NCBI lineage: Eukaryota > Metazoa > Chordata > Actinopteri > Atheriniformes > Pseudomugilidae > Kiunga > Kiunga ballochi. The sequence continues at coordinate 7,229,847 of JBAMIG010000012.1, forward strand.
ATTATCCTGGACATTAATCTCAAGACGGATCTGTTGTTGCATGAGGTGAAGCGAGGGGCATTAATGGGTGACATCATCACATTGTGACCAGTGACGTCTCCTGTCTGGGATTACAAGTAGCATCCATTCAACTGTGCCTTTTGACTGTAATGAACCGGCTTAATAAAACAGTCTTTTGAAGACCACACATCAAACAGCAGACAGTCCTGCTCAGACCGGCTTTGCAAGAAATCCATATTGCATCTGTAAATCTGTTGGGGAAAGGTATCGGCTTTGCTAAGTGAGGTAGAACGCTGCATGGAAGTGAATCATGGAAGTGAGTCACTTATAAAAGTTAGCAATCGTTACATAAATCTTAATCATATGACTTTATACCTTTTTAACAAATCCTACTCACAAGTGTGAGTTTTAGAGAAGCCACAGATCATTTGATGCTTTCAGATGGTATGATGATGGTGTGAAAATTTTTAAATAGAAAAGAAAGAAAATCTGTCATGGAGGTGAGAAAATTCCATCTAACACTTATGCTATTCCCCTTACATAGAGTCTCACATCATAGGCATGTCTAATAGCACTTAAAATACAGATTTTATAAAGGTAGGACAGGATTTCATGAAAACTATGTTCAGCTAAGCTAAATCAGATTGACTATAATTGTGTCTGCTTAAAGTATCTGACATGATAGAAAGGAAGTTGTTATGCATGTGTGTTTTGTGGGAATGGGTGCATGTGCTCACCATAATATGAATAATTTGCAAGCCACTGGGCTTACTCAGCAGAGGATAGTTGAGAGATCAGCACACAGAGGTACAAAAAAGCATAAACGCACAATGCAGCCATGCAAATATAAGCTGGTGCATGTTCACACAGCAAGGTTGAATACAGACGTCTCACTCACACACCATACACAGACATCCCCGACTCTCAAACCAGCCGATCCCATTGTCAGCCGTCACTCCTCTGCTTCCAAGGAGCAAGGAGAAATGCGTCCCTTGTAAGGCTTCCGTACGAGAAAGTCTGCTGCATAAATTCAATGTACGTCCCGAGGAAAACTTCATAAACTTCTGGATGAGATTTATTATGTTACCGATGATTATCAAAAACTCCCACATTGAAAACAAAAATAAGAATTATACCTCAGCAAATAAAAACAAAAGTCCTCAGTAAAGGAAATATCATATATCTTTATAAAATGTAACAAAGTGGGTTGAAATATGCAGGTGACAGATGGTTCCCAGGTAGGCAAGGAGAGCAGTGCACAGGGGGAACAAAAGAAGGAAAAGTCCAGAAGAAACAGAAGCAGTGAGAGAAAAAGAGACGAAGTTAGGAGGTCAAAACTCTTTAACTTAAATTTGGTGGCTTATTCTTAAAACTGCAGTTGATAGATTTCACATTCAGAATAGTCTGAAGAGCTGCAAGAAGGTGTTCCAGGTGGCAGTGCATCACACTTTCCTCCAACTTTTGTTTAAAATAAATGTACAGTCAAGGAAAAATGACCAATTTTGTTTTCAAAATTTCACATTCGGTTTAGTGCCAGGTATGACTGAAGGTGCTTAGACAATAAGGGTGGTGTAATAATTTAATGCTTTATTTATAAATGTGTCCCTAACAGATGTAGAGGAAGCATCCTAAAGCAAAGGATGCTTAATCTATGCTGTGCACCAAAGCGTTATATAAAGAACTGCCTATGTGCAAACTAAGTGCCATTTGATTAAAAAAAAAAGTAACATTTTGTGTCAAATGAACAACTCTGTGAACTGAAGGAGTATTGAACTAATGAAACTAAGACAGAATGAGGGTAAAGAGGAAAAGGAAAAATAAATAAAACAATGGGAGCAAAAGAAAAAGGGACTGGGCAATTACAAAATTAGCATGCTCACCATGTACTGGACAGTAGAGCTGGACTTGCGTTTCTGTCCTCAGGTAATTGATGGATGAGTTTTATTGATGGATGATCAGATGATAGAAGAAGGAATGGTTGGGAGAAAATAAAATAACCAATGACAAGTGATTATGCTGCCATTTACAACAAAAAAAGAGAACCTCTGCTTAAACCAAGAGTTGAACACATCAATGACAATGCAGGTTTTAATTCTCAAGAGAAGATGTTCACAGCTGGGAATAAAGCAGGAGGTGACTGCAAAAGAAGGGAGGTGAAGCAGACAAAGAGCACCATCGACGTTTATATGGAGACTGTCAGGAAGCGAATACGAGTAAGAAGTAGATCATCTAAAAGATGAAGAAAAAGCAAAAAAAAAATGCTTTTGTGCTTGAAGTAGCATTTATGTAAAAACATTTCTGGAAAAAACATACGTGTTATATTCTTCTCAATTGAGGCGTAATCGTTTGAATTGTTTTATTTGAGTTCATCTGTTTGTCTAACCATCACACATATGTACAATGATCACATAACATTAGTACCACCATAATAATAAAGACAACATGCTGACATTAAAGGGTTTGGACACAGATCTTCTGAAGGTGTCCTGAAAGCTCTGGGGCCATTTAGGTTGCTGGGCTGGGATTTTTATGCCATTTGGTCCAACCAGATTAATTAGAATAATGTTATAACTGTTTGGCTACTACTTCCTTAAAAGGTGGAAGGAGTGACTGGTTGAAAAATATATTCAGGTATGTGGCAAAAATAAAACCCGAAAGGAGGATTTTTTGCAGACCATTACATTGTAATAAGATACATGTCACTGGTGTTAATGTTATGGCTGATCAGTGTATAGGCATGCTATAGCAACCTTCATAAATAGTGAATATAGACACAGTATGTCGAATGTATTAGTTCTGAAGTATTGAATAAGGTACAGAGCATCTGGCAGCATGTGAGATGAAAGGTAGTGCCAGAAAAGAGAGAGAGAACGCCTGCTTGTGCAGGTGCTGCAGCTGAAGAGCGCTGGGATCCATTATACATTGATGAACCAGCAGGAGGAAAAGGAGGAAATGGGGGGAAAGGAGGTTGAAGTGCCGCGAAAACCAGAGGACATGACAAGAAACAAGAAGAACAAAAAAAGAGAGGAGAGAAGGGACGTTAGCAAACGAAGAGGACGCCTTTAGAAATGGTTTGGGGCGAGTGAGTGGGGAGCCTGTTGCTAGGCAATGGGTGCACCGCAGTGGAAGTAAGCGTCTATTTCTGTCGTCTGAGTTTCCAGGGTCCAGACTGGAAGCTATTCCTGGAACCGGAGTCACATTCCCTGCTGAACCAAATGAGCAGGGAGGAAAAGGAGGGGAGGGGGCATTCACACACACACTCGGTCACCAACACACACTCACTGCTGCAAATGCACATGAGCATACCAAACATACGGACACCTACGCTTACGCATGCTCCATGTGCAGGCATGCTCACACCCCCGTTTGTGCTTTCAGTCATCTTTCAAGCTGACAAACAAATGCGATGTATAGACACACACCTGCATGCACATGAGCACGAAGCCCAACCAGAACGTATGATACTGAACAGTATGTTCCATGCTTTGTCACATACTTGCATGCACTCTGCACACATGGATGTAAGCTGTGTGTGGGATGTGTTACTGCAGTTTGTTTCTGTGTGAGCGTGGGATGGTGAGAGATCTTCATTAAAGGATGAACAGGAATATGGGGTTAAAGACCAGATGGGGTGAGGAGGAAAAGGAAGCACTGAAAAAGAAGGAAGAGGCTAAGCTGGAGGGATGAGGAGAGGAAGTGATGAAGGAATGAATGAGGAGAGCTGACAGATGGCTACATTTAATAATGAAAAAATTGCAATGAGCTGAATTATGCCAGATCAAACAAAGGGTGCTTTCAGAGGGATGGACAACTTGAATCTTGTGTGTGAGTTTGCACCATGCAGACAGATTCAAGAGAAATACAAGAACACATGCGGATTAAAAAGAAGCATAAAAGTGTATCCAGACGGGAGCTGTGGCTTTCACATCAAATTGGAAAAATCCACCAGCCCTCATTTAGACCCACAACTTCTCGTTTACAACAAAGCAGACATGCAATCAGTTTATGACACACATCTAATATCATCAGATAGAAAGAAAAGCAGAACTGACAAAGCAAAGATGTTCAGAAAACAGAAAACTAGTAATGAAGAGTGTAGAGTAGAGAGAGGAAGATGTGCAACAATGAGACTTACCTTAACATCAGCCTTTTTGTTGAGCAGGGTCTTGGCTGCTGCAGTAACAAACACAAGCAACAAAATTACGTTAAAAAGTCTGGAGAAATAAAAGTGATCAAACTCAATGATTACAGAGTCTTTTCCTCATCTTTGTCTTTTATCAGACTTTGGGAAGAACCCTTTATTGACCTTTATATTTAAAAAGTAATGATACACTAAGATAGCCCAGGGCAGACGCAGAAAGAGCAACTTAGCACCTCAGATTTAAGCCCCGCAATCTCCAACATATTTAACTCAACTCGCCTTGAGATGTGCTTCAGTAAACTCAACTTTCATGGAAAAAACAAACAAAAAAATAATTTAAAGTATGAAGGGATTTTGTTTAGCAGCTTGGCGTGAAAAAAAACAACTTTTAGGTTTAAATTACAACTGTTTTAAAATAAACACTTTTGTATATCTTAGAAACCACATCCTTGTTCTAAGGAGCTGCTCAATGCAAGTTGGTCAAGTGAATCATGTCAGTCTGTAATAAGAAAGGCCAGAACTGCTTTAAGATGATAACATGGAGATTTATCTTCCTTCAATACAACAAGGTTGTTGTCAGTGAAATAAAAATATACTTCGATGCTTTGTGTCTAGTCTGACACCAAAGTCCCCTCCAGAGCCATAAGCAGCCAAACAGACATGGCAACCTCACACAGCAGCCCAAGATTAAACCCTGCCTTGAAGAACTCTAGGAGGCTTTGGGGTGGATTAGTTTTCTGTCACTAATGAGGACTAATGAGGAAGGGGGGACAGAAGCGTTTCAGATACTACACGCTTAGTCTTCTGTTGAACTAATAATCCATTACAACAGTGGCAACTGCATGCAGATAACTAAAGACAGACTGCAGAGTATTTTACCATGACAGCACTGCTGATAAATTGATTGCAAGGTGGTCTGACTGTATTACAGGCATGTTCACTCAAAGCCAGAGTGATGCTGGTGGAAGCAGGAAGTGTTGCAGGTTAACATGAACAACCCAGATGGTGATGTGATTGAATGTACAGAGGAGTTTCTTTTCACTCCTCTAAAGTTGGTATTAAAGATGCACTTTCAGCTTTGTTGGTATCACACAGATCCAAACAGCAAGAAGAAAATAATTTTGGCATACATATTGGTTCAATTTATTGGATTATCTTTTGCATATTTGAAACAATTAGAAGATTTTTTTGATAAACTGTGACAATTATTTTCTGTATCAAAGAAAGAAAAAAAAAATATATATATATATATACACACATACATTTATACTATTTTGACAGCTATAGTACTAAGTAATGACTGACTAGCTTTTTAGCAGCTATGTTGCTAAATATCCTTTTTGTAATAACTAAATCTCACATTAACATGCAGATTAAGCTTCTGTGAAAAAGCTTGTGGAGAGATTTTTACCTCAACACATTTACAGAAACCCAAAACACATCGATCTGGCCTGATTGGTCAGCGCCACATGCCTGATCTGTCGCCACCCACTACTTTACATCAGCTCAGTGGAAATTTAACATAGGAGAAATTGTTTACGTGTAGGAAATTAATATCTGGAACCTGAAAGCAGGATGAGTCACAAAAAGTCTGTTTTACAGGAAATTACTAGATCTATATCAGGGATTCCCTGCACCTCTAAAGGAGGTGCCCTGTCAGGATTACCAGCATGAGATGAATTATTATGAGTCTGTGCCACGGTGTGATAGAGGTTTCCTGATTGTGTGTTTTAGAAATTACAGAAACAAAAATTAAAGATCACCCGCAGCTCAAACAGCAGATTGATGTGTTTTCTAAGCAGCAGGTGCAGGTAAAATCATCTCAAATCTTGCAACAAAACGGCATTCCTCATTTGCAAACTGGAGTATAGAGCTGCAAAGACATCAGTATAAAAGGCCACACAAATTTGACTGCAGAAGGAACAGTGTGCAAGCTTTGTGTGTGCACATTTAGGCACAGATTAACTAAGCTATTTACCCGGCACATGAATTTCAGCTGTTTTACTGACACTGTCACATTTATCAAAAGTATCCAGAGTGATGGAGCAAAATAACTCCAGAATAAAATATTATGCATTATCAAGGGAAACTATCACACTCAATGTGGGCAAATATAATATTTAGGAGTAAAGCTCACCAGCATACTGTTTGAGCATCGTCATTAGAATGTAATTATGAGCAACAGTCACATCGCAGAGTAAAAAACTCCTGTTCATTTGTCCATCTGTCCATTTACAACCAGCACAATATATGCAAGCAAACACCAAGAAAAACTCTAAAATGGAGACAAAAAAAACATACCTTTAACAATTACAAAGAGTAATCAGTTCTAAGCAGGTTACTGTCAATAAAAGGCAAAATGCAGCAGAACAAGGTCTTTTCACGTCACCTCCTGAAAATGACTATACTTCTTCAAATCAATACCACAGATTTTAAAAAATGGCAATCTCTCCTATATGAAGGAGCTATGAATGCATCTAAGATGTCTGAGTAATCCAACATGTAGTGAAAAGTACATTTAACGAAAGTGATCTTCACTGTTGGGCAAAGATTTGGACTTAGAATAAAAGCTAAATGATCAAGTTTTAACCATTATTTTACATCAATTGGTCTAAAATCAGCTGCATGTTGAATCTAAAATATCCATGATATATCTGAACAGAGGTTATGTGTTATAGTACAGCAACTGCTTCATAATAAATCATGTATGAGCTACCAGTTAAGTAACAGACTCATTTCATTCTAATTTTAACAAATGTAGATCTTTAAAATACTTTTAAGTGAATTTTTCAGTTTAATCAGATTCAATAACACCAGGATCCAGCTAGTTATACGAAAACACTATTTTTTGGCTGTCAGGTGTTTGTACTTCCTTGTGTAGTACCTTTTCTTTTTCCTCCTATTTCCCTCTTTAAATACATAGCCCTAGTCTCAAAGCTATTCAAAGACTGGTATCCAATGAGCAAGAGCTTAAATGTAATGAGTTACCACTGGAAAGTGATTTAAAAAAGGAAGCCCGTTCAGGAAGTCCAGATTAATACACATTCCTATAAGAGTATCTTTAAACCTTCACCTGTAAAACGAGACATTAATCAAACAAGAACAACACCGGGAAGATTGGGTGTGTGCACAGGTCATTGCTACCACTTTCACTTCTGCCTCAGTGATTAAATATCTCACGCCTGAAGTGAGTTTCTTCATTCAACAGTCAGGAAAAGAGAAATGGAAAGTGATAAATAAGCACAGGGGATGTGAGAGTAGCATGCTTTATTGCTGGGCTCTCCCTTCTTAGTCTCCTTTCGAAGGCTGCTCGTTACTGAGGAGAATAAATGGGGTCAAAATGATGTCAAATTCATTCCTTCATATTCACTGATGGCTTGGTCAAGGAGGAGACGACACAAGAGCAAGAGTAAGGAGAGGATGAGTGAACATGATGAGGTGCTTTTCAAATCAAAGATGGTGTTAACCTCCAGGCATAGCGATGGACTCTCTCTCTTTGGATATCTGGAAAATCAGAAGCTGGTTATTTCAAACTGAAGGTGTAGAAGCAAGGGCTCCTTACCTTGCCACAAATTACACATGAAGCAAGAAGAGAAAGGAAGAAGAGATTAAAAACAAAATGATCACTAATAAGTTTTCACAGAAAATATGCAGGATGTTTCACTGCAAGAACGGAGCAAGGATGGGCATGTGTTCACATGAAGGTTTAGCGCTTATCAGACAAAGTAGCTATAACTTCACTAAGAACTAGAAAAGCCAGGACATGTTAACAGACAACGCTGCACGCTTATGTAACAACAGCCAGTTCTACTACACAGCCATTGCATTTGTATGTATGAATCTGCAAAATAGAAACAGAGCCTCCAGTAAACCAGTGAAGCTGATAGAAGGAGACAGCCCACTATAAATATTTGACTGGAGCCTAGTGCAAGCTGAGGGGACACAGAGAGGACTGTGGCATCCCAGTGGGTTCAGAAACAAGGACACAGCCAGCGCTTGTGTCTCCTCAGCTCTGCGTGAGGCTGTGATGTAAAGGTGTCAGTCATCGGCTCACGCTGACAGTTAATTAAATCACCTCCAAGGAAAGTCTTAGAAACATAATTTCCTCTGGCAGAAAGCTTATAATTTAGTTTTTTTTCTTCATGTCTTTCTTATGAAGTGAGGTACTATAAACTTCAGGCTTAGCATTAACCCCCTAGCGTCTACAGTAGGGTTAAAGGGGTTAAATAAACATAAAATGCATTGAAAATAAAGGTTTGTGCCTCTTGCAAAGTGGAAAAACAACTAAATTGCCCACAAAATGCAAGCATTGGTCTCTTTTTCTTTCTTTTTTAACAAAAGCAATGACAATTACATCATCAACTAGCATACAAAAATAAATGGAGCTCGTCTTTAGTTCTTTTAACTGTTTGGACTCTGAAAACATCTGCGCCAGATGCAACAAATCAGCTGATCGCAGAGGAGTTGCACTCATTACTCAGTGTGAAGCAATCTAACCAAGCTGTTAGTAACCATTTTAAAACATTTATTAGCAAATGAAGATGGATTAAATGTATTATGGCAGAGATGTATATGGAAAAGGACAGACTTTAGTTGAGGAAACTTGTAAATTAAAAATGCAATTTTACAAACAACAATTTGCTGATATGAATGTAGACTGGACACATGTCTCAGCTCTGGATAACCCCGTCCTTTTATTGAACTAATTAAAGTTCCAGTAAGAATAAATGCCCTATTGTTAATCAGTCAGAAAACTCCTGGATCATTTCCCGTTTTTATTTAGTTGATCAACATAATGTTTAATATATGCAACGTGCATAAAGCCACTACGCAGCATGTCTACGGCTCAGCTTACAGGATTGTGAGGAACCAACTTAGCAAGAAGATCAATAACATTCATAGTACAGCTTCAAAGCTTTCAGAGTTCATGAGAGTCAGCCCAGCTTTGCATCATTTGCAGTGTTCATCATGCACCAAAAATCCCTTGTGAGGCAGCGCATGCACCAGTCCAGTGCCCCATGCAGCATTCACCACAGCTCTCGGGCAGTCCCATCCTTCAAGTTACAGGGGGGAACTTTCCAGTGTCATTGTCCGACAGAGAAAAGGAAAGAAAGGGAAGGAGGAGTGAGGGAAAACAGTCAGATATGTAGTTGTGATGGCAACATGGACAGTGGGAGTGATACCAGTGAAAAGTGTTGGACTAAATAAAACACAACAATGGTGGAAATGTCTGAAGACAGAGGAGGTCAACCTGTGGAGATGGTCATGAGTGAGATGGAAGGAAAAGAGTGAGGAGAAAAAGACGGGACAGCGATTTGACTGGTCCAAAGCCATGCACCATGACTGTCTCTGATGATGAAGATGACAGGATGAAGATGAGGGATGTTAGAGCAGTGATAAGCACTGACACCACAATATCAGAAAGGAGGTGACAGATGTGCTGAGAAAAAATGAAAGAAGTAGCTGGGCTTCCATCCTTTCTGTCATTTACTAATTATAACTTAAATGTGACATTTTCACATCTTAAAAACATGACAAAATAATAAAAAAGTAAGAAATAAAAGTGGGAGGAAGATGTGGGTTTGAAATGATAATGTTACCTTGTTGATAATTTATTATTCTTCAACACTCAAACTGGTTTTTTACAGTGCTTTAACCATAATTTGGGTCAGATAAATACTCTAAAATAAGACTTGGAAAACTCTCTAAGCTTTCTTAATGGCATGTTAAAACAGTAAGCATGTGTACTCGCATTGACCCAGTTAAACTGAAAACACCATAAGTGCTTCACTAAGCAGTTGGATGAAAACATAGCCAATCCTGTGACTGATGAGAGATGATGTTAGCAATGTGGTCAGCCATCATGCTCTGAACTCCCATGCTCAGGGAGGAGGGAGGGATAGCAGGGAAAACAAGGAGAGAGGAGTATCAGGAGGAGAGGAGGAATAAGTTCAAAAGGCCAAAAAAGGGCAGGGACAGAGAAGGGGGCAGGTTTAGGGGGGTGGCATGCCCTGGATGAGCCACCGTGCTACCTTGTTCCACCAGCCCTGCAGTGGTGCCAGCAGCTGCAGCCACTGCTGCCGCGGCCGCAGTCACAGAGGCTGGAGAGGTGGTCTGCCTGCTGCCAACTGTTAAAAACGTCCAATACCCAGTCACACATGAAGAGAAAGAGTTACAAATCAAGGAGAAGGGGAAAAGACATAAAGATAAAAGATGGAGAAAGGGTGGAGTGCTATTCAGAGGTGATGTGAAGTCTGCGAGTCAGTCAGGAGGAATTAGATGTGTAGGGAGGGGGGACATGAAAGAAAGGGTGACTTACAAAACGTCAAACACAAACAGGGCTCATTAGGAGAGGGATTCATTCATATAGAGGGAATGCACCTACATCATTGTCCCACTGAGACCTTATTCCTGAGTCTGGACATAGTGCAGAGTGGGATCTGTCAGCAAAATTCAGGTGATGAAGACCCAAACCTATGTTCTGGTTGTATACAGACAGGCTTGTACCAACTAGCTGCATTCTGTGCAAACCTTTCTAATCACATCTATAAACCAAAAAAGTAGTCAGTGCTCATTCTTGGTGCTGAAAGATTCTTAGGCCCATGTTTACACAATGGCAAAGTCTCTATTGTAACTTGTAACTATATGGAAACATTTCACCTGCTGATCGGACCTGTTATAAGCACTTAATACAGGTATGCAACTACCTGACACGTATTTGTGACAGGATTGGCTTACAGACATGAAAAAATGACCTTGCTTGCTTTACATGTTTTACACGTATCTAGAAGGTCTACAAATCACTGGAAGCCATTAGTCAGGTAGTCTAGTGCCCTATTATCGCTCATGTTTATATCACTTTATTATACGTTTAGCTATATTATTTACATAAGCTGTTACAGTTATGTCCCGTTCATGTCCATATATTAAATAAAGATTAATAGTCATAAATCTAAAACTTAAATGTATATCTACTGGAAATAAAATGTGTTGTAAATAGTTTTGCAATTGTATTTTTTGGTAATATATGGTTGTCTTTTCTCCAACAGCACAGAAAAATGACATTTTAGGTTTAAAAAAACTAGCTCAAAGTCGTGAGTGGTTGTGTATACAATACCGTGTGTCAAGCTGTCAAACAAAGCTGTTTTGCACGGAGAAGGCGTGCGCATCAGTCATATACGTCACTTGCAAAGGGGTCTATTAAAAACTTTGTATTTAAAAGAATATCAAATGGAACATGCCAAGGAGCCTGCAATTCCAGCTGTCTGGGTCTGCATTATTTCTCTCCATTACAGCAAACCATTTCACTCTCCCGGTGATTTCTGGGCAATTTGTCAAAAGAAAAGCAACTCAGCTTTGGTCTACACCTGTCTGTATAGTTGCTTTTACTGCAGCTCTTCGCCTTTTCAGACCTGTTTTCTTTGGCTCTAGAATCCGGTATCCCCTCCCTTTTGATAGGTGTGACCCAAGTACCACAACATCTTAGCCGACATGATGTGCATTCTCTCTATATACAGACCACCAACAACATAGGACCAATCTGTTATGTATGAATCCACTGATTTGACAAATACGTTAAGTTGCAAAACTATCAGGGACACAAACATCTTAACTTTTCATTGGACAGCACAAGAGCTTGCATTTCTACTGCATGTCTATCCATGAATTACGCTCATGTTGAGATGATGATAATGATGGTAATGATGCATAATTTAGCTGATATTAGCATCTGTTAGCTTGGGAGTGATTGCCAACCTTAGTAACAGCCATTATCAATTAGGAGTGGGAGGATGAATATATTATATAGCATAAAATGTCTTTGCCATTGATGTACAGTTCTGTGCTTTAGAAAACAATTTCCTTCCACAATTCCTCAAACCTAACTTCACCTTTCTAACCTTCAAAATTATTAATTGCAAAACATCATGTCAGCATGTGTTAATGATACACCCATTATTGTCTGTAAAGCTACACTCATCTGTGGGTGACATGATTCATAATGTGAGCTTAAAAAACATCGACTACAAAATGCACTGATGTTGGTATTTGTATTGATGTAACATCCTTTCACTAAAAGCTTGCATGTTTTACTTTCTGACTCATTTATCTGGTGTACTTGCACTTATAATGAAGTACCACTTAATAGCGAGGGGGAAAAAAGAGTGAGAAAAGGTGTATCAGGGTGGCAGCACAGCTATGCGACACACTTGGGTCCATGTGTGTGAATGCAGGACTTAGCTGAGTGGTTTTTAAGTACATCTTCACTTGATTTCAAAGGGCACAGCATAGAGAGTCACATCACTGACTGTGAGTCATGTTTACTGAAGCAGCATGCTTGCATTATCACACTTGCACGTTAAAAACACACATATACTGTACATTTGCGCTAACCCAGTCATTTAATTAGGAGGATGCTTGCTAAGATATTAGCAACAAAATACTTTATTTTCAACCCTCAGTTTCAGTCGCTCACAGCAGAAATGAGCTTTCTCGATGTGCCTGCTGGCACTTTACAGTTTGTGAACAGTCATCTGATGGTCTGGTAAAAAACACATCTTTTATTCTTAAAGACTTCTCATTTCACTGACCACAACAGAGCTAAAAAAAATAGCTCATTAAATGATGTTTATAGCTACTGTATTTGTGCATAAAACAAATTAGGGGGAAAGAGTGATTCCCAACTTGAAAATGAATTTGTGAAGGTTTTTACAGGGAGGTGGGGACCACTGCAGCCCTGTTTTAGCACTGCCAAGGGATATAATAGCATGTTTCTAAAAATCCTCATTGACGATCGGGAGTATAAGTTGACATTTAAACACAGAAAACGCAAACAGTTTAACAGCTTTCAGATCAAATTCAGTGTTTCCCAACTTCTGCAAAAGAAAACAGAAAAAAGACTGATTGCAAAATATTCAACTCTGAGCGCAGACATCAATATGTAATGAAGATATTTATAGCCTTTTTTTAAATAAATAAATGAGAAAAATCCAAGTTTTCTTTCTTATACTTCTTAAGTCTTACTGTTTTTTGGGATATTTATTTTCTTTGAAAAGCTGAAACAAATACCTCTTAAGAGTTACTGAAGAGAAGCACTGAAGTTGGGCTGAGATGAAATGAAAATGTGATTTTGCTTGCATAAAAACATGCTTTATAAGCTTTATATTAAATTAAAACTCCTTTGTTAAGGTAGATAAATGAATCTAATACACATATTCACCGTTACAACTTGAAAAATTAGGTTTCAGGTAAAATACCAGTTTCACAACACCGATTGATCCTGGTGGTCATGGCTGGGAACCAGTGTTGTCCCCCAACATGGTGGCATGCACCAAATAGCCTCTAACGGCCTCTCCAAAGATTTTTGCCTGCTTGAATATTTTATACTAAATGAAGATATATACGGTAACATAAGATTCAAGCACTATTCCCATGAAACACTTACCCGAGAAATTTCGAGAAACCAGCATGGTAGTAAGAATGGCCCCCTGGGTGGATAGAAAAGGGAAAAGGAGTTGTGTTGATTTTTAGAAAAGAACAACTAATTTGCTGCTCTAAATCAAACCCAAAAATAAAAACAAATTAAAACAGCTGCAGCTCCATTACGAGCATCTTTCATATAAAAAAGGCTTTAAAAGCCTCTCTGCTCTCTTGTTTGACTGACAGACGAGGAATCACTCACAAAACGAAGATGAAAAAATCCTGCAATATTTTAAATACCAACAACTCACTTAAATACCAAATGGACTTAAATTTTCACACTTTTATATTCCAAATATATAAATATTGGACAATAAATTAAGACCAATAGAGGTGGATTTTATAATAAAAACATTCATAATAGATTAAGAAAACCTCCTATTACAACCAGGGCCAGTATGACTAAATTATTGAAAAGCAAAGCTCTGATGAAAGATTTAAAAAACAATTTAGTTCAGTCATTTCATTTTTATTTTGCATTTCAGGTACAATAATAATTTCTATTCGAACAGCTAATTCAGTCCGCCTGAGCACAACAGGCTTCAGTGACATGAAAATGTCTCTTTTTCATTTTTAGCGGTTACAAAGAAGCTGAAAGTCTAACCTTGCCATTTTCTGTTTATTTTAAGTGTGAAAAGCCAAAGACAATTGGCTGGAGCTGATGGCATGTTAGCTGAATGGTGCAACATTTGCCTGCAGCCACCTGCGTTTCTGTTTCCAGCTTCCCATGTGCTGGTATTTGAACCATGCCAAGAGTGGCTGAAAGCAGCAGGGTAACAGTGTCATGCTCAAATGGCTAAGCTGTTATATCCAGACAAAATGTCAGCAGTAAATCAGAGTAAAAGGAACATTCAGCTTGAGATTTTTACAGCAGAGGTGTAACATAAATGTAACTTTCTTTTGTTTTTGCATACAGATGCTTACTGAAGGGCATATCTACAATGCATGAAACACAAATGCAATATAAAGAAAGAGAAAAACACTTCTTAATCATTTGCCCTGAAATAATGTAAAAGACATTATAGGATAAAGATGAGAAGAGAAGCAGAATATGTTTTATAATTTTATCTCACAGAAGAGCTTACTGGAACAGAAGAGGGAAAGTTGTGGGACAGAGAAAGCATGCAAACAGACCTTGAGTTTCCTCCTGGCATTGAATTTCTTCAGGCACTCCACGGTCTCCTGTCTGTGCATCATAGATGCCACTGTGGATCGTTGCTACGGAGAGAGAAGACAGACACAGGTGAGGAAGATGACTATGTTAAAAACACAAAGAAGTTGATTCATTTAGATCTCTTTCTTTGCGGTGATGTGTTCATTTCAGTGCTTGGGGATGTGGACGCAACACTTACGCAGACCCATGGATGTTTGAGAGCCTCCTGAGCAGTGATCCTCTTGGCAGGGTTGATCGTCAGCATCTGGTTTATCAGGTTTTTGGCCTCTGGGGTGACTGTATCCCACTCTGGGGATGGGAACTGGAAGTACAAGCAAAACAAAGCATCCTCATATTCATCAACATGAAACTTTAGAGTCCCCATTTTAAACAGCTATAACACAATACTTTAATGTGGCTGCTGTCTGACTTCATCATTTTAATATAACAGTAATATTTTTTGGTCAAGCTTATGAAACCACAGGGTGAAACCTAACAAGAAAGTCTTCCAACAGCTTAAATCTCCTCTTATCTAAAGAAAACCAGAGCAACATTGATTCAGACAATCTTTTTTATGAGAAGGATTTGTGACATGAATAGTGAAGAGCAGATTTTCTCTTGTTATAAAGTAGAAATGAAATGACATTATCAGGCGTTGGCGTCAGTTTGCTGCCTGACAGAGAAACGCTGCAGGGAGGGAGAGCACTTCAGTCCTCAGTCACATGTTGGACAGATACTGTGTTTCTTTAGATAATATGTTTGTGTTAAGTAACAAAAAAAATGGACAAATCCGATTTTCTGAAATGTATTTTAATCTTTTATTACGAGCCGATCATTGGGCCTGACACGACGCTACGCTATAATCTTAGTATGGATGGGAGAGACCTTTACTGATCAGATCTTGTATCGAGCTCTCAGAGCTTGGATAAAAGAGATTTATAATGTGCAGGACAGCATTTACGTAAAGAATCAATACTTTTCTTGTTCTGGAGTTACTAACTGTTAGCTGGTGGTTTCCTCTACCAGCTCTAAGCCTGTGTTGCTGAACAGCCATTTCAGTAACAGAAAATCTGTAGCAGGGGAGAAGACTCACTGGTTCCGTCTTATTGTTGGGAAGAGGGAGGAAAGGGGATATGCAGAAGATACATACATACATCACGAAATGTTTGGTACAAAAAGAACCTTGGTTCCTTATGTGACCAAACTGGTCATATACTGTCATATTTGTATTCATGCATTTTGAAGTAATGTTGACTTTCACCAACTTTACCAGTTTCTACGATCCTCTCTGAGCAGAAATTAGACAGTCTGACCAAACTAAAAACAAAAACTTTCAGAGAGAAATCGCAAACATTTGTTACCTGTGAAGGAGAAAAGCTTCTTTTTTATGTTTTTCTTCACAACTCACTGGAGAAAATGGGAAAACCCAGAGCATAAGATGCCCTATTTAACAAGTAAACAATGTGATGTCTAAGAAATGACTCATTAAATCTCACAAAAAACAGGGAAAACATGAACAACACAGGTACGAGTCCAGATCAAAACCCTGGATGTCATCAGTTCATGTGGCCTCAATGACTCAGCCACTGAGGCTTCCTGCGGACGTCCTGTTTAACAACAACAAAAGGCCAGTCCAAGAACAATCCCCAGCAATTTGTTAAGAATTTCTCAACCCATCGCTTCCTGTTGAGTTGAGGAATAAGCGCAGACGCCTGAGCCCAACGGGTCCAGAATCAGTGCCAGGGAGTCAGTCAGGGCCTCTCTTTATTTGGCAATGGCTTTTAATGTGATCTAAGGTGAGACTCAATCTCTCGCAACCCCCTGAAATATGAATGAGGTGACTGAGTTACGTAACAGCTGTCAAAGGAACGAGGGCAAGTGGGAGGAGAAAAGGGGGGTGGGGGGTGGGGGGTGTAGGTAATCAGAGAGCAGGACAGGACTGGAGAGGAGGCTCACATCATAAGCCCCAGCCTTGATCTGTTGGTACAGCTTGTGCTGGTCCTCATCCCAGAAAGGAGGGTAACCCACCAGCAGGATGTAGAGGATCACCCCTGAGACAGACACACACACACACACACACACACACACA
>JBAMIG010000012.1:7246806-7257752 GCA_037177335.1 Kiunga ballochi
AAGGAGGGTAACCCACCAGCAGGATGTAGAGGATCACCCCTGAGACAGACACACACACACACACACACACACACACAGACTGTGTTAGAAAATGTACTGTAAGTGTGTGTCTGCCTTTTTGGTTTGTAATCGTTGAGGAAATACCATGTGCATGATGAGTGTGAATCCGTATGTTTCATCACAACTCACCACAGGCCCAGATGTCCACCGGTTTGCCATATGCTTCCTTCCTCAGCACCTCAGGGGACAGGTAACCTGGTGTGCCCGCAAATCCTGCAATAAAAGCCCGTACACAATCGAATCAACGCAACAGATTGCGTAGCTGCTATCTGTGGATCAGCGTGAATAGAAAGCAAGATAATCTTCCATAAGCGTTGAATTGTTGGTCGTGCAGTGGACTGAAATCTTAAGCGTCTAAAGTTAACGTATTGTGACTGAGTGGAAAATCTTCTGCTACAGCGATAAAACAACCAGCACTGATCAGTATGCATTGCAGCACAGACTGGGATAAGACGTGGAAATGCAGCATGAGATGCTCTTTATTAAGCTGTAAGAGTCTTGTAATGATTTAACACGCGTTGAATTAAAGAATGTGTCATTAATCATTTAAAATGTATTATCTTTAAAGTAATTTTTAGTCTTAAGAGTTTTAGAAGATATCTTAAAGTTTGCCTTGGATTACTGCCAGTGTCTTCCCACATTTTTAGCCACATCTTTGTTCTGGTTTACCCAGTTAATTCAAAATACCATCAGAGCACACACATACTGACCCTCAACAATTAACCCAGCAAGCACATCTTGGTCGTGTGCAGTCTTACAGATTGAAATTTAGGGACACTGGACAAAAAAACCAAGCTAAATGAATAAATAGCATTGTGAACTGGTGCCCTTTAGAAGTTTGAAACATCCATTAGGATTCTGGCAGAGATGAGAGATGAACTCGTTAAACTGTCTCATCAGAAATTCTCTCCATGGACTGATGGCTGTCAAAAAGGCTTTCTGTAGAAGAGGAAAGGCTGAGTTGTGTGATATGACACCAGAGTTAGACTGCAAGTAAGTGGCTTTTGGAAACAGAAAAATGGGTTTTTTGGAATTTCTGTGTGTGTTTGGAAGTCCAGCAGGAAGCCTGGAAACTGTTCCTGAAGACTATTTACTGTAAGTAAAGTACAGAAAAGCTAATGTAAAAGGCTTCAGACTTTCACAAAGAATCCAGATGCTCGTACCAAATACGACTATCAAGCTCATTTGAGCTGCACAAACCCTGATTTAACTTTACACGCAACAGTATAATCTAATTCAAGTTGCATCTATTTCTGTTTTGTTTAGCCATTTATAAAGAAATACAAAATAACTCTGCACAGTACTGTGTGGTGTTGAAAAAAAGTACTATTATATGGTCTAGATCTGTTGTACCTACCAAACCAGGCCTGCTGATCCCCTTGCACCTCAATGGCCAGACCAAAGTCAGCCAGCTTCACAGCAGCGTTCTTACACTTGCTTGCAAGCAGCAGGTTTTCTGGCTGCATAGGAGATGAAATAAAAAGGTTGTCAAACACTGATCGAAAAAAGGGTCTGGTTCAAAATACTTAAACAGTAAGTTTAAGTATTTTGAGAAGAAAACTAAGAGTCAGCATCTGTCCATGCAAAAGTTTGCAATGGGGTTCAAACAGAACATTTTGTATGCAGCCCAGACAAATACAAACAACAAGAATAACATTTCAGGCAGGGAAAAATAAAAGCAACAGAGCAAAAGTTAGTCCACATTTCAGTAGCGCTGAATTCATTCAGCAGTGTTTTTTGTCTTGGCTTGATGTGATGAGCAGTGGCTCTTTGGGCTCCATCTCTGTGGCCCAGATAATGTAGCTAGCCTCATTATTCTCTGTCAGAGGAGGGCTCTAATAATGGGCTGCTATCCCCACCGGTCCCTGCTCTTTCTCTCACTCTCTCATTACATTTCTCTCAGTCTCACTAAATTATTGCATTTGTTAAAGCAACTGGCACTTCTAACTGGCAAATAAAGCATTGGAGGTAGAAATGATGACAAAATATGAATCAGTTAATTTTTTTTACTGGTGTCTGATGTAATTTTGATACCTGGCTAACAGATAAGATCCCTTCATTAGGCATGTGTATGTTAGCATTTGGTTGCTTAAAGCAGCTCTATTCTAAACTACAGCATCTTTTTTTTTACTTGGTGCTGTGCATCAAAAGTATTGCTTAGGTTGGACTGTGTCAAGTAAAACAATGATACATAGAATAATTCTGCCCAATGTAACTTTCTAAGAGTTGCTTCTAGGACTTTCTTACTTTTAGCTTTTCCAATCAGCGAATGACATCATTCCCAATCATGGATGATGATGCACTGCAACACAAATCATAGCTTGCACAACTGAGAGTAACTGGATTTTATACTTGGATTTCATTTCTGTCATTTCCCCCTCTGCAGTGCAGCAGCATCTGTCTGCACTATCTTCCAATTACTGTTGAGTCCTCTACTTGTTTCCTTAAGGGAAATGGGATATTGTGCTCTGAAAGCACAGATACTTATAAGTATTTTTTTTACAGCCATTGAGCTCCAAAATAAAAGAGAGGTGCCAGTTATTGAACCAGTAATTCCAAGGTTCTGTGCCCACTTCCTGGCTCTGACACTTGGTTAAGCTTTTCTCTTCTCTAAAGCGGGGAGGTGGAATGCCAACACTGCAGCAGTAAGATAATCCGTAAAATCAGATGTGGGTGGAATTCATGATGAAGCAGCGGCTTTCATTAAAAAAGATGCATGAAAGTGGCTCAAAATAAAGAAAAAGATTTTTAAAAAATAGCAGCAAGGTCACATGTACAGACACAGCAGCAGCTATCGCTGCCGCTGATTGGCACAAACGCACCTTCATCTTTCTTGTTTTTTGGTAATACACAGTTAGACATAAGCATAAAGCAGCTGGTCTGTTTGAGGGCCGAGACGGACGGCTGCAAATGATAGAAAAAGCTGCATTTGAGAGCAGGTCATGAGTAGGTGTTTGAGATGGAGTGGTTCCCAGTCTTCCTTTCTATTGATTAGTCTGTAGAGGATCGGGAAATAGAGAGGCATTCCTGCCTTCAGAGAAAGTAGCAGAAATTTGGCCTTGATTAAAAAGGCACAATATTTTATGCAGACTGCTGTAGATTGGAAGGAGAAATTAGTTCTAATTTGTTTTACTTTGACACAAAAGTTTGTGTCCACAAACACTATTTAAGAGGCAGTATATCAATATAAAATATTAAAGAAACACCTTAAGATTGCTTAAATATTAAACTGTTCACCGTGTTGTCTTCTCATTTACCATATGTCTGTTCCTAATTTGAGGGATCTTGTCACTTGGGCTGTACTCAGTCATCACACTATGACCTATTGCATGAAACGCTCTCCGGTGCTTGGGTGTGAAACTAGATAGGCGTGCAAGCTAAATAAAGAAATAGTCACAACAGTTCAGATAAACACAACACGCCTTTACTGGAATGCTGGGACTGACATTTGCATAGAGGGCTGCTTGACAAAGTGCATCATGCAAAACAAGATGTGACATACATACAAAAGCATGCTCAAACACAAAGTACCAGCAGGTTCAACACAGTTTGATTTCCAAATGTTTAGACATTGATTCAACTATATTAGAACTGGAAAATAGTGTAGGCAGAATTGATCTGACCTCAAGAAAAACATCTCCAAACATAAAACTGACTAAAGGAAATTGTGAAATAGGGTCTATTAATCAGGGAAACCTCACATAAAATATAAAGTTAATCAATACCCCTTTTTCTGGGAAATTAACTTTCAAATTTGAGTTATTAACTGATCCATAAAAGCAATCAAGACTGCACACGGTGTTGGATCATCAATGCTTAGCATTTCTCTCTAAATTAATTAACCAGATTAAGTATCCCATTGGGCAGTCTTACAGATCTGTTGTGCAGTAAGAGAAATTCTGCTAGCGAATCATGCTAGCCATGCATGATCTGCTAGAAGTCTTTTCTCTCTTTTATTTAAACAGCTAAAAACATCATTAGACCAAAAATCTCTTATTTAACAATTACCAGACCAAAGGCTGCACATCCACACGTGAGGATTAAGCAACTTAGACCGGGGCATAGTTTTACCTCTGCAAACTGTGTAATGCACAGATCCAAGTTGTTTCATTCGTTTATACCATGACACCACACAGGGAAGATTTTAGAAAAAATGGGTTTTATAGAAACATTTGATGTTAAACAGAATTAGTGGCCAAAAGGCATCTTATATGAACCATTTGATCTAGGCGTTGCTTAGGGGATGCCCCTAACAAAGCGATATAACAGTGATTTAACTTGCCGCACTGCATACAAACAAAAATAATGCACACTAAGCATGGTGTAAGTTTATAATATACCACATAAAATGAGATTCAATATGAAAACACAACAAACAAATGAAGGCAGCAGCCAACATGAGGTAAATGAAATGCAGCGTGGGTTGAATACTGCAAAGATGTTTATTCTAGTCATAATCCTGCATACTATGGGGAAAATTATGTTTGTGTGGGACAAGAAAGCCAGCAACAAGTGAAAGATGTGAAGATGGTTGTAGTACGAGTCTAAAAGAAGCTGAATGACAACTGCTGTGTGAAGCTGCTCCACAACACTCCCCGATTTACCAAGTCTTGAAAATGAAACAACATCAACAAATAACACCAAACATTTCTCACCAACAGATTAGACACACACAGACTATATAGAAAGTACAACTACAAAACCTCATTGCATACATGTAAAAAAGCCAGCAAGGTGAACCCCATCACTCACCTTCAGGTCCCGGTGCACCACGCCCATTTGATGGCAGTGAAGCACCGCCTCCAGGATCTGCTGGATGCAATGACTGCATGCAAACACCAAGGGGAGGAGGGCGCATGTTAGTCTTAGCAGTGCTACAAAACGTGCACAGGCCAGGGGAGTGGAAGGGGAGGAAAGGTGGGTCATAGAGAAGGTATGAGGGATAGAGCAGGGGGAGAAAGGCCCTTTTTGCTGCAGGGCATGGAGTCCAGCCTGTCATTTGCTTCAGCTAAGCACACGTTCAGGATTACAGTATACAAATAAAAGCCACGAAGTATACCAATGTATTACTTAAGGAAAACAAAAGGAGTGTGTGTAATTTTATTAATAACATTTATTCCAGATGATCAAATCAAATCTTGCAAATAACCAGTGATTATGAAGTTCCTTTTAGTTTTGGTTGTGTGACAGTTTAAGGCACTGTACTGTCGCTGGCTGATGGTGGTTGGTAGATACTCCACCACCAGGATTAGGCTGCTGAAAGAGGGGATGTGAGAATATGTTTGGCCACAGGGAGCACAGAAAGCACAAATGAAGAAACTAAGGGAAGGAGTGAGTCATTGTGCAATTAATAACGCTAAAAAGATGTGTCTAGGATTACCTCTTACTGGCAAGAGTCGCCATTCTGATGTCTGTAAGCCACCTAGCACTACAAATATAAACCCCAACAAGCCAAAAACTGTGCAAAGTAGCCTGAGAGAGAGAACTGAGGTGAGCAGATTATCCATGTCTATGCCACACGAAAAACACATATGCAGATGTATTGTTGATAAATGTGATGAGACAGACATCAAGTACACGTCTATACGGTCATGTACATTGAATCCAGCTGGGGAACATGTTGACTAGAACCCACACACACCCACGCACGCACGCACACACACACACACACACGCACACACACACACACACACACGCACACACACACACACGCGCACACGCACGTGCACGCACACTAAAACTATTGGGTCTTTTTGTGTTTAAATAAAGCTTGGCCATGCATATGTGCTTCCTGTGCACTGACAACTTTTTCTTTTCTTCTTATTTGAGCATAACTACTTTGTCTTTGAGTGGATTTAAATATTAATGGTGTGTCAGCTTCATGACTCAATGTCTAGAAATGTAATATCCACAACAGGCTAAGGTTTAGCTATTCATGTCAAGAGATTATCCACTCCTCCAGGGTTCAAAGAGGAAGGTTTCTTTTGTGCCCAGACATTAAGAGTTTATTAGACTAAGATTTTGCTCCATCAGACAGACATAGCATCATTATCCTTCAAAATAACAACACTTTACTCTGCTTATATTCAGATGAATTTGTTCCATTAAACAGTATTTATTTGTAACAAAGCAACTTTCCAAAGCAGTAAAATCCTTTCTTTGAGCTACATTAGATGATAGGCTTGCTAGTGTTTAGTTATCTGATGAGGAATCAGGGTGGTTGATTAATTACCCGTGCTTGACATGCTGGAATTGAACCGATTTCCTCACAGGAAGGTCCCACTAAACAGCCTGGTGTTCAGCTTACTCTCTGTTGGTCCTCAGTATTAATGCTAGCAAAGGTTTTGCATAATAAACAAGATTCTTTGTGCTTCTTTTAAACTACATATTTGGAGCACCAACAAATAAAAAAAGGAAAATTCATAAAGGAATATAAATCACTAACTTTTTTAATCTTTGTCTGAAAAACATTGACTGTAAAAAGCTGCTGCTCAATTTTGTCAATGATTTATGTAAATGAAAAGTCGGATGTTTTAACAGACACGAGACATCATTTTCTTTGGAATAAAAGTTTGAGGTGTTTTGATTGTAGTGCACTTATATTTTATGTTTTTTGTGTGTAACCATTTCTTTGTGCGCCAGAGTTGACAGATTGTCTATGTAACTGCAGGCACACAAATTATTTCTTGTGTGAAGCCTTGAAGCTATTTATGCCAGTTAAAATCCTAAATCCTACCATCCGTAAACATGTGAGAAACGTCCAAATTATTTTTAACTATGCCGTGATGTGTTAAAGTCTCAGATGCATGAGTAACTAACTCATTCTGCATGCATATATATATATATATATATATATATATATATATATGTGTGTGTGTGTGTATAAAGTCTAAAATCTTGAGTTATTTCCTGAGATCAAACTGGAAATATTGAGTAAACTAACAGCCAAATAATCAAGACAAAAAGTCTGAGTGTGTACTGATTATGAAATATAACTGCAGAGAAAGAAGAGAATGACAGCAAAGGAAAGTTGAAAACAGACACACTGAAAGAGCAAGAGAGAGAAAGTGAGAGAGGAAGATGGACTGGCCTGACTGGAAAGTTCAAGGCTATAAATTCAGAGTCCCGTGTCTCATTTCTAAATGTCTCCCAATGAATAAATACTAGTCAGGTCACATTTTTCAGTGACCACATGTGTATTCTGACTAATCATTAAAAGACAATGCCGGTATGTTGTTTCACATAAGTGGAAATGTGAACCTGTAAAGTTAAAAGAAAGAAATCTGAAAGTTGCAAGGCGCTCCAACAAACCTTCAACTGTGCCTGTTTTCTCTGGTGTGTATGAATACCTACAGACACAGTTAGAGGAAGGACTTTAGCACTGATTACACTGATGCACATGGGAAATTCAGCACTTTTACGCTATATTTAGTGATTTTTCAGACTCCTTTACGACTATTTAAAGTCACAAAGGTATAGTGACTTTTTCTGGTGGTCCTGGAAACTTGAACGCATGTATGGGTAGCTGTTGTTTAAGCCCTTGTCCCATGCAGAAAAGCACACAGGAAGTTCAGGCCAAATAGACCTCAGGAATCATCCAGTTCAAAGCTGCAGTAAGAGCTGGAGGTGATCAGATAGGTGTACTGTCAGATATTAATGCCAATTAATAAAAACTGTGGATAAAAACGTTTAAAAATGTAAAGGCACTGTAACGTTTTGCAAACTAAAACAGTTATTTTACCTAAAATGACAAATTAAATTTAAGATATGCTTAGTTTTTGCCAATAATATTTTCCTACTTTTAATAGTATTATTATTACTATTTCATTTAGATTCAAACCAGTTTTTCTACTGTTTTAAATAGTATTTTAATAGAATGCATTTTTCCGGCTAATATTAGAGATAGGTTTACAATATTAATGTCTGTCTATTATTTGTTTTAGAAATCCACCTAATTCAATTCAAATAAAAATATTTTGCATTTAGGGGAAAATGCAATGATGCATTGTTATTAGTGAATTTTTGAAAACTTTTTGTCTGAAAACTGCTGCTGTATTCTTTCTCTGATTAAAGAATACAGCAGCAGTTAAATAGGGCAGCAAACAGATGCAGAAGTTATGCCAAAATAACTGTATAAACACAAGCCGGAAATGGAGCTCAAGAGTTTGGGAGCAAAGTCAAACAATTTAAGAGAAGCATGGTCAGAACTTGCTTTTCACGGCAGTACAATGGCGATACATGTTGGGACCGATCCAGTTCCTAACAGAGACATTTCCCCTCTCTGTAAGCTAACTGACTGGTCGGCAGCTAACACCAACAGGGAGCTACGCTTATTAAGTGTAATTTGTTGCTAATCTAATTTAATTTAGAACAAAATACTTGAAAATGTATGTTTAAAAAGTATTCATTTTAGTTTTCTTATGCCCAGTGCATTTTTCTTATTTTACTACAAACTACAAAGTAAAAAAAAAAAGGTGAATTAAATATTATGGTAATTGTCTTTATTAATAGATTGCAAAAAATACTTAGAGATAACACTTAAAGCTGGAATCTCATGGTGGTTATGGAAGACAACTTGTTTTCGGGTGTTATAAGTTACAATTTACATATGTGGCAGACAGCCCTAACATACATATATAGTGTATATTGTATATGTGCTGGCATGTGTGCGTAGATCCTTCAGCACTTTGCCAGCTGTTAAACTATATAACTCCATTGCATGTGTGGGTTTCAAGTACCTCTCCATTTAATGTCATCTCAAATGTTCATGAGGTAGTAAGCATTTCAGGGTGAACTTGCAGTAAAAATCATGAAAATATTCAGTTAATAAATAAAACTTTCGCTCATATTTACATAAATAAGTGTCATTAGTTTGATTTACATGTAAATCATTAAATCTAACTACAGCTTTTGCAAACATGTGTGCATACCACAGAAACATGCACAGCCTAACTTTTAAACCGTGCAATGCCTTTAGCTTTGAGCATATTTTCTATAGAAGCAATGTTTTTGTTTAAATATGTAAAATGCTTAAAGCTAAATTTTTCTTTAGTTTTGTTGCAAACTAACAAGTTAACCTACTTTACTGTACTCTTCAAAGAGGAAGTGGATAATTAGGTCGACATATCATTGCCATAAACGCACCGTGGGACTTGAAATAATCAGCTCGTGTTCTCTTCTGTGGTTTTTCAGATATAAGATTATGACAGTGCGCAACAACAAAAAATGTGTTTAGCTTGTTCATCTAATTACATAAGTAACTTCTAATCAAAATGCTTACAGTCTTTACGTGCCCTAAATGAAAATGTGCCCTGAAATAAAAAAGGTCACTTCTGCAAACTAGATGGTTAAAAAAAACACTTTCACTCATAAGACAAGCAACATTAACAGCTTCACCTGTCTGTTTAAGAAGAGATATTCACACCTTTGTCACTTTTCTGTAAATGTTCTTTGTGGTATTTATGATTTGTGAGAGATTGGACAAAGTGTGAAGCTTGCTATAATACAATCACAGTTTATACACAGCATGTTCTACCTTCATGTTAAATCATATGAGCACGGCAACAGCTCATTGCATGTGTGAAATATAAAGGTGCTGGATAAAAACAGCTTAAAATATAACTATTTAGATTTATAACGTGAACGTTTACTTGCACTGCAGTTATAGCACAGCTGATATAATCTTGACAGACATTTTTATTTTCCTGAGGGAAAAAAATCACAAGCCTCCACATCATCACTGCTTAAATTTGCTGCACCATCTCACAATACCAAGTCCTTCTGGATTTATAGTTTTTGTTCAAACAGACAGAATTCCTGTCAGATTAGCTAAACAGCAGATTATATGTCATGTGTCCGGGTAACACTTGGGGCTTGTAGAGTGCCATACATACAGATAACCGTGTTTTAAAAATGTAATTTAGGTTAAATGAGGCTGTCTTGAAAAAATACAAGGAAAAGGTTTTGTGTTTGTAAATATTTGTATAGAAATTTACCAGCTATGAGTGTTTTATATGCTCATTTACTTACTGATGTCAGTTACAGTCAGTGCAACAGGAGCTTTTGTTATGTAGTTGGTTGTGAAATGATTGATAAGACAGCAGGTGGGAGGATAGATGGTACAAGGAGTTGGTGAGACAAGCCAGGTCCTCCAATTAGAAAATCAAATATAAAACATCATGAAAGCAAAAAAAAAGATAACACCATACCAAGAGACAAGTCGGACAGGCGGACATCAGACCAGTGATCGAGATCAAAGAGGAAGGGGGCAAGGAGAACAGCGGAAGGAAAGGAAGCAAGCAAAGGTTAAAGGGGAGGGGAGGGATGCAGATGCTCCTCTACATATACTAACCTTTAAGTCCCTGTGCACTATGTCATGTTGGTGAATGTGATGGACACTTTCTAGAATCTGATGGATACAGTGACTGTGAAGACAAAACAGAGAGAGGAGGGACGGTGGGGAGGGTGGAAGTGGGTGAAAGGAGGGATGCACAGAGAGGGATAAACATGGCAGAACACAAAATAGCAAATGAAAAATAAAAAGTGACGGAGAAGGGCAGTAAGACTACATCATAGACAAGGAAAGGACAGGTTTTATAAGAAGAGACCAAGTGTTAAAGAATGTAAGAGGAGTAGAGGAGCAGAGGTCATGTGGTGGGTGAAGGAGAGGAGAGAGGGAGGAGAGACAGTGATGTAGATGTTGGAAGGAGAGGAAGGCGTGGGTAAGTGCAGGTGAGCAGACAAAAAACACTTTGTTTTGCTTATTTAAAAAGAGATGAGAGTCACACAATAATTACAACAGTAGGAGAGGAGACTTGAGGTGAGAGAATGAAACGAGAATACTAGTTTATGTTCGTGTCTTAGGCCAGGTCTAACTTATTCCACGT
>JBAMIG010000012.1:7266523-7276771 GCA_037177335.1 Kiunga ballochi
TGTTTCAACAGGCGACAAATCCGAGCCTCCCGTTCCAGCTTCTGATGATCTGAAAAAGCAACAGAGAGACAGTCAGAGGAAAGATGCAGCTACGCTTTATATCTGGCTATAAAGGCTTCATCTCAGTGAAAACTGCTGTTATTGCACAGCTAGACAGCAGATTTCAATTGAGACAAAGCATTCACAAGTGTAATTTCCAAACCATGTAACCATCTGAACTGGGACAAGAACATAATCAATAATGAAGTACATTAGATAAATTAACGGAGAGTGATTGGTAGGACCACAATCAAATTCATGGTTTAGTTCAGCTTTATTTCTTTAAAGTCACTTCGAAATGACCTCTGAGATCATTAGAGACATGTTCACTCAGTAACATCATAATAAATGGTCTAGTAAAGAAAAACCAACAGATTGCATTGAGTCTTTACTTAGATACAATTCCCCATCTTGATAATACACAAATAAGCAGGTTTAGTTTGTTTTTCGTGAACTTCTTTTCTTCTGTAACCTCACAATTTCCAGGGGTTTAAGTTAAAGCAGGAAATATAATTTCCTAAAAATATTATTTCAGCTAAGGAGACCTTAATGACATGGTTTTGAGGAGGCAGACGATTCCAGACCGGGATTTGAACCTGCGCTGCATGACAGCTCTGCAATCTTAGCAGTCTATTTTCCTTTCAAAAATATATTTATTTGTTAGACAAGCCAGTCTTTTCAACGAGTGCTGAAATGTTTCCCCACTGACAGCCTCCAGTAGCATCTCACACACTGATAAGTTTAAAAGGCTCCTCGAGCTTCTGACAACAATCCTGCTTGTTTGTAACTCTTCAGCAAAAATAAAAACGACTCTTTCATTTTTTCTACAGACCCTTAACGTGGCATTTCTTATCTACTTTTGATGTTTATGTTTTTGAAAGCAAAAGTCCTGCAAGCGCAGGTGAGGATACACGCACATACAGGAGGCTGCAGCCTTTTGACTTTTATCCTTTTCTCATCTATCTGACTCAAACATCGTGAAAACCTCTCTGTTTAGAGAGGGACAGAAAATTAGCAAATTGGTTGAGTTTTATACACCCAATGCTACCATATAACACATCACTAAACTGGCTAAACCATCAGATTTGAGCTTATAATTATTCAAGTTTAAAGAGAGAGCAGGGGTGTGTTTTAGTTTAAAAATAACAAGAGAAACCAGTGAGACAGTGAGAATATACTATAAATCCTTAATAAATATCTGTTTTTCCAGTAACATGGAGAGCTCCACTTTTAGATTAAAAACAGAAAGAGATGATTTAGCTTCTTGGCTCAGTTTTGGAGAAGATTGATATAATTTATTTATAGATCATTTTATTATCAAGACAAAGCTCAATACAAAAATAAACAATTTAATGTGTTGCAGAAAGAATAATACAAAAATGTATGTGAAAGGATCCAAAGATCGAAACTTGGAATAAAACTAAAACAGTCCATTTATGTTTAAACATATTTTAAATATTCTGCATTTAGTCATTCATTGTCTTTCAGCAGACTGCAAAGAATTTATTTTATTTGCAAAAGCACAGCAGCTGGATCATTAAGAAAGCAGCAACCTTAGCTTACAAAACAAACTCAGTGGCACACTAGGGGGTGAAACACTGCATGTGTGTGTGCTTGCAAAGCACAGCAGAATGCACAGACATGGATATGCATATGTAAACCCACACATACTGTTGTACACGCGTACAGTACGCGCAGGGACTAATATAAACTGGAAAAATACATGCATTTACTCTACTGCTGAAGAGTGACAGTGAAGTGTAAGCCCAGTCATTACAGTCTTGGAAGATAAGAGGAAAGAGGTGGAGAAAGGAGTGGAGGAGTGTCAAAAGAGGACAGAGGAGGAAAAGGAGGAGGAAAAAATGGAAGGGTGATTAATGCACACAAAGCCTCGCTGCTGTCTTTCTGTTGGATAGGATAAGATACTGCTACGCTACAGCTTGCTGCTTGTTTTCTTCCACACACTGTTCATTTATTCTTCTTTGTTTGAGGAAGCTACAAGCTCGCTGAATATTTTTCCATGTATTTGTTTGTCCCTGTGCTGCAAATGGTTTCAAACTGAGCTATGGGGTTAGACATTTAAATAATGTTGCATCTCTTCACGGTTGATGAATTTAATCTGAATTCAGTATTTACTGATTGTTGGAAGAGAACAAAGTGGAGACTCCATAACGAGGTTATTAATGCTGCCGGATCCCATCTTGTTCTCACTTTGTTCACTGTCCAAGCTTTAAGACCATTAAAACTCACCATGACAGGCTTTTAAACAAACTACTGTCTGCTTGGAGTGACCTCTTCATGATATCCTATTCATCATGTTATTTACTGATAATACAGGTATATAAAAATGTCTCAGAGAACACGTCTCAGTTTAACATGGTGTAGTTTGTCAGACACCATGACCAAGCCTGTTGTCTATCGTCCGTGTTTTAAGATTTTTAGCTTGAGATTGGCACAAGAGGAGCTGTAACCTCATCTGAGATGGGGAGGTTTTCTACTCAGGTCATTCAACATTCTGGCTGGATTAGTGGGCGTTTAATCATTGATTAGTAATGCAAGTGGTATCATATCATGTGAGGATTGTAAAGACTCTTTACATATGCCAATACAGTTTCCTTTGAACAAGTCAGCTAAACACAAACACTGTTAATAATGGATCAGTGGGGGAAATGCTATTTTTAAACAAATATTGTTGATGCTCAGCAATAAGACCCTCAAACCCTCGAGGGCAGGTATCCAGCAGGTTTTTGCTGTCTCCATGCTCCAACACAGCTGACCAAAATGAGTGAATAGGTTGATAAGAACCCATTGGATCCATTCAGGTGTGGAGTCTGACACATGAGCTCTCGATGTTCATGTAAACACACCATAAGGACAGGTACATTTGTGTTCTCACGTGCTTCTCCAGAACAAGAAAATGTATCCTAAAATAATTCAGTGAGTTAAAAAGTTCTATGTTAAACAATCTTTTTTGTAGCAAAGAAAGGTCCAGAGTGTGTACCCATCTCTCTGCATCGATTGCTGGGATAGGATCCAGCTACTTGCACTCTGAACTGGGTGAAGTGGAAAATAGATGGATGAAGCAGTGCTAAACCTCTTGGTCAGGTCTTAGATGCTTTCTTGCTCTAACACACTTAATTCAAACAGGATGATTTTGTTTCTGGTCAAGTTCTCCTCTCTCATATTCTTTAGGTGTGTTGCAGCAGGGAAACATCTAAAACCTGCAGGACACTGACTCGAGAGGTTTGGAGCTGGTGATCCCTGTTATGCTGTCCTGTTATGATCCCTGTCATATTATCCTACAAGATAGTTAAGTGAGAATGAAACAATCCAAGACTTTTATAATTACGTTGCACTTTGGAACAGAGAAACAAATCTGCATCTCAAAGATCTCTTACTGACCCAGTGATCATCCAGACTCTACAATACAAAAACTGAAACATGGTGTTGTTTAAAAAGTAGGTCAGATAGCTTCAACATGTGATGCATGCTAAATTTCCACAGAATTCTTTGCCAGAATAATTGCCTTTTTCATCACAGATGATGGCAGAAAGCTTGTCATGTGCTCCAACCAACGGGAATGAACGAGTGATTAAATTGCTCATTGCACATAACAGGATGAGGCAGCTTCAAACTCTGCTGTTTGTAAATTAGACACACCTTTATTAACTACAAATGTGCTACTACAGGCTCAGTTTTCCTGTTTGCTCTTTTCAGTGCTTGAGGAGCAAATGTAATCTCACAGCTCATTGGCTGCAATTCTTCTGTTTTACTGAGAAAATATTTTGGAAGAAGGTCTAGAGATTTTCACTGCAGACAGATTTAACTTGTGTGAGTAAAAAAGACGTCTTCTGCAACCTTTAATATTATATTATTTAGCATTTATCTTTGGACTCATGAGCTAAAAGGGAATGCAATTCCCAAACTTATTTTTTGTGCATGTATCAAAAGCATCGTCTGCTTTACCACCTGAATTAGCTGTTGAAGGGATTGTCTCTACAACTCTGGCTCACATAAACACTGGGATTACTGCCCATTTAAGACAAAACTGCTCCAGCTCCACAAAGTCAAACCACAGATGGTTTATTAAACAGAGATCTAAATTTTGGATCTCCAAAACATTTAAACGTGCCCCTTTAAACCCCCTGAATGTCCTCTAAGGGTTGGGATTCGCTTGCTGTTGGAAACACGTCAGTGCACGCATCATTACGCCTACACATTGTTAGCGTACATTTGACAAATTTTAACTGACTGGAAAATCATTCAAGATGGCTGCCACCACTTGTTCACAGATAACAATAAATATGATCTGAAATGAAGAGAGTTTATCTCATTATGATCATATATTATGATTTTCATAATGATCAACAAAACAAATCTGTGAACCATGAACAGCTGAAAGTTTGGTCTCCTGATGTTAATATTTTATAGATCCCACTACAAGCTCACATTATTGTGACAGTGATTGTGCAGAGGATAGCAAACAGCAAGTGATAAAAGCCAACAGGTGTTTCTTTATGTGGACTTCTGGACACAACAGATTTTATCAGCTCACAGGAAAACAGGAAACCAATGAGACGAAAATGGCGTGTAAAATCTGCTCCATTACAATGCAATACTTTGGTAATACACATTTAACAACTCTGCATACATACTTTATTTTGGTACCTTTAACAATCTGTTGCTACTTTCTACCTCGCTCTAGCGTATCTTGTTCTTATCCCTTAATTACTGTTGCTGCTATGACTGTCAACAACTACCTTTTGTTGTACATTTACAATGAAATAGTGTTTTAATCTCTAAATAAAGAGGACAGTAAATGTTTTAGAAATGAAGAGACGCTCTCAAATGTGTGCTTCAACTTTAAGAAAGGGAGGAGTGCCACGTAATTAGTGACAAATTTCCGTCCAAAGGATTCGTACATGTTCTGATGCAACAGATATTTCAATAATGTAAAATTATAAATAGGAGGTAAAGAAAGGAAGAAGATTCAGTAGATGCTACTTTGGTGATGTAGAATCAGCAGAGCAGAATATGCTTCAAATATTCATTTAGCCTGTCTTTAATACTGTAGGTCAGCCATATACAAACCCTGTGCCTCTGATGCAGCAGGATAAATAAGAAATGAGAAGAGAGGAGAAAGGAAGGAGGAGGAGGAGGACTGCTCCTAAGGGTCATTAGAGAGAGGATGTAGAGAAAAGAAGACATATGTGGCAAAAAGGAACATACACACTGATAACTAAAGGACAACATTCGGTGAGGTCTGTGGGAATGATTGTGCAAGAGAAGAGGGGAGCAGCAGTGAGGAGAGGAAACCATCAGCAGTGAGGAGTAGAAACCATCAGCAGTGAGGAGTGAGCAGTGAAAAGTCTCAAGAGGGGAGGAAATGTGCAAAGACAGTCAGATATACCCGCTGTTCAGAATATTTAACTTGCAACAGAAGCATGACTCCTTCCAGCTGGGAAATGTGTAATATGAGCTGTTCCCTTCTTCGCAATACAACAATAATGAAGGAAAATGGAGCTAGTTTGCAATAATACATCATATTTATATGTTTGTATGTTCTTTGCAGAGCTCTATAGGAGTGCTCACTTTATGTTTTAGCCTAGACAACAGCATGGCTTTGCAGTGTTGTTTTGATCAGATTATGGAGTCATTCTAAGAGCTTGTGAGGAAAATGATGGAGAAGTTGGACTGCTGCGTAAAGTGACCTCCAGGTCACATCCACAAACACACACACATACACAGGTGTGTGTTGGCATGAGAAATCCTCATTTCCACTGCTGCGGTTTCCACACAGACACAGTTCTGCAGAGGTCTGCATTATTTATTCTGCTCAAACACGTGATGCATGTAAACTGACGTCAACCTGGAATAACTTTTTCAGGGTGTGTAAACAGTATACAGGTGTGATCAGATTTTAGGCTTAATGCAATTACACACGGTTGATTGCATCTTCCTGAACAATCCAGATACATCCTGCTGTTGCTCTATTGTAAAATGCCTGTTAGCAACCTACATTACATTGCTGAGACCTGACCCCCTAAAGCAACACACTCCCTTGAGGGTTGCACCCTGCAGGTTTCAATGTATCCCTGCTTCTCATTGCACTATATGAGTGTAAAATGATCCTGTTTCTACTGAAACACTGTTGTTTTTCACTGTTATGAAATATTTCAGTCACAATAAATTCTTCCAGGAAGATGATCTCTCTCTAATGTCCATTCAAGTTTTAATAATGCTTCAACAATCTTCTGCTTGACACAGATCAATAATTTGTCCTCCGTGCATCAGTTGAGATGAAACAACTTGTGCCCACGGGAACATTTTAGCCAGTAAAGTAACTTTCCAACAACAGCCTCATACATTTTTGCAAGTGGCGACTGTTCTTATACCTAGTGGTGAAAAGTATTACCAAATACACAACAGGATTTACTCACATCTGTTTTACTGCTAAAGTTATTTGATTTCATAATAGCATTAAGCCTTGACTACATCTGTCCTGCTTATTTGACATTGACACACAGCCTGCTGACCAAAAGCAGGTCATATCACTGCTACTGCATTGCAGGTGAATCTCAGACACCACACACAAGCACGTGTACTTCATCGTGATAAATTACAAAGCCATACAGGAACCTCTGGCATCCCCGTCTACAGATCACTGGCAGTAAACAAGTGCTATGATTGGCTGATAGCCTTGCCCAGCAGACCTGCCCTATATTTCCTGTTGACATGAGTTGGATTGACATTAACCCTTTGGCTCTTGCAAAAGGGAGGGCGGTGGGGTGATGTTTAGGTGTAGCACATACATGAGAACCCTGGCTATAATTACACGTTTTCATACATGTATGAATGCTTATGTTTAGGACGGAAATCTGTGTGCAAGTGATCAGACTACAATGAACAAACAAAGCTCAGATTCCAGCTGATTGGCTGCATTACAGCCAGCTTTTCTGCTTAGCTATCTAAATATCTAATGAATATATGTGTATTACAGTGTGTGTGTGTGTCACAGAGAAGGATAGACAGAGTCAGATGAGAGTCCCGTGCTAAAGGCATGTAGGCGTACAGGCACATGGCCCTCAGCTGCCAAGTGCCTGGGGTGCCTTCTCTCGCATGACCCCTCTCTTCCTTCAGCTACCATCTACATTTGCCAGCACTAAACAAACGTTCCTCTTAAACTACTGAGAGTCTAAAGAAATAGAACTACCTAAAAAAAAAAACACCCAACCAAATCCCACTTCTAAAGCCGAGCAAGTCATCATGATGGCTATAAAATCTGGCTGTAGCAGCTCATGTCAGATAGGTCATGGAGCTATAAATAGCATCGGAGTAAAGTAGTATGCAACAGCTCTGCCGGTTCTAACATTGAACATGGCTCAGCCATTAGTAAGAAGCGCCGCCCGCACAAGCCTCACACACCACCCAGTCAGGTCATATCAGTCGTCCTATCAAATGTTGGAATAGGGAGATTATGCTGTGCCGCTGAAATATATCAGAAAGCTTCAAGCAGCTGTCCGCTCTGATAAAGCAGCTGGGAAGAAATGCACAAGCCCAAAGACGACATAAAGAAGCTACAGGTGAAGGATCTCATTAAACCAGTTACTGGAAACAACCGTTGGTGTCTGGATCATACAACCAGATGCAAATGTGGTAAACAAAGAGGAGATGCAGAGCATGGTCACAAAGGCCACCAATGCAAATTAAAACCTGGAAGCAGCGTGAGTTAATCGTGCTGCTTTTATGATGAAGACATTTTTCTCACTGGTGTTGGCTAAGAAAAGACTTTATACTGAAATGAGATCAAATTCGATCAATACGTGCTACATGAAGACAAATAGGTCATTTTGTCAATATAAAGAAAAGGTTTCTTCCTAACTGAGCCTGTCAGTTTTACAAATAGCACTCATTTGTTGTGTTTTACATTGTGTTTCTAAAAATCTAGGTAAAAAAGCTAACAAACACAATTTGTGGTACATTCCTGTAGAAAATCGCTGTGTTTATTTGTGGTCACCGTCTGCTGCGGGGGGAAAACAACTCCAAAAGTGCACTTACAATCTCATTTATTTATCAATACTGCATCAAGTGCTTCCATGTGTTTGCATAATTAACATGTAAGAAGACTACTTTGACTTCAGAAACATTCATTTTTTACATTTTGTCCCTAAATTTTATATAAGACGGGTTTATCCTTCCCTGTTACACATCATACGAGAACCAGCATACAGAGAACATGGTAATCATTTTGCCTGCACGTAGCATCAGAACACATGTTCCAAATAAAAGAGTCAACTACCAGCATTTAAATATTTAAGAGCAAAAGGCTTTTCTAATGATTAGTTTCTCTGGTGTAAATGGTGAGACATCACTTCATCTGCATGTTTATGTCTAAATGTTTTTATAGCTATATCCATGCATTAGTTTAACCTTTTTAATACAAAACATTATGGTGTATGCATGAGAAAAGTGCTCAATAAATAAAGTTTTACGGATTGATAAACACCAGCATTTCCCCATGCACAGCTTTTACCAGCACCAGCTGTTTGTTTGAAAAAGCGGGGTAGCAGCCCGGTGTCGGTGGGGTGCCACCTGGCAGGGTTTCTGATTACGAGGCCGTGGGGGCAGCAGCAGATTTACACTGGGCAAGTGTGGCTGTGAAGCACACCAGTCTCCACTGTAGTTCTGGACTGGTTGCCATGGCCGTGGCATTTATTCCAGATTCTGGCTTCAATAGATAACACCTGAGCTGCCAGTCATACTAATTAAGATATAAAAACTCGCTTTTATGGAGTGAGGCCTTTATAATATCTATTTGGTAACTAAATTACAGAGGAAGCATCATAACTTCTTTCCAACATTATAATAAATCAATATCATAGAATCTAAGAGGATTACTCTGCATTTATAGTATTCCCGTATACTCAGAATGATTGCTTCATGGAACAGCGGAGAGCAGCAGAGATCAACCTTTGCTACTGTGACAGGATGCTGCAGTGGATAAAACATTTCTAAAAAAAAGGGATTTGGGTGACATTAAGTTTTTTTCTATTCGACTTCCGACAATTTCACCTCAAAGATAAATACCGAACAGCAGCACCAAACAGACACTGAATTACCTGCTGATTATTGTTTTGATGTTTAATTGATACATCAGTGTTAGAATGATAAATACATTCCCACAGCTCAATCTGATTAAACTGCTAAGCACATCAAACGGCTTAAAGATTGATAATAGGAATATTTTAATGTTATTTAATATTATGTGTCAATTGATTAATGTTCAAGTTGGATGTTTCTTAAATATTGATTACCGCATTTAGAGATTAATATCAATATGATGAAGGCATGTCATCCATCCAGTTTATTTATCCTGTTTAGAGGCTTTGCTTAACCTGTTTGCTGTGCAGCCTGTAAATGAGTCCTATCAAACAAAAAAGAGAAGTGGCATTGCTTTTTGTTTGATTTCAGCTGCCATCTTTGTGCTTAAGTAGTGCTAAAAAGTCATTTTAGTTTCTCAAATCAACCAAATCTACATTACAGGAACTGAAAACAGCCTGTGCCTGATAGAAATGAGCAGCAGTGAGGAGGCAGGGTTTTAGATTGCTCTAATCAATCGCTCAAAAAGCAAGAAACAATGCTGTGAAAGGATGAGTGAAGAAGGACCGGTGTGGTTACAAGTTCATTTTGCAAACAAAGCAACAGCAAAAATCAGCCATACTGGTTTAAAGTGAATTCTTATCAATGTCCCAACCACCCCGAGCCTTGAACGGAGTGGTGCTTACCTCTTGCAGATAACTTTTTGGTGTTGATTATTTTCGCAGCATACTCCTGTCCTGTGCTCAGCTTCACACATCTACGCACCACTGAAAAAGCTCCTCTGTAAAACACAGAAAAGCAGAAAATCAGGAAGTGCTACAGCATGGTGCGCACAGTTACAGCGTGTGGATATTTGGAAGCTAAACAAGATGTGCCTTTTATTTGTGCTTCACTCACGTCACGGGGCAGCATTATTAGCTCCACAGAAGCATCCTCAGTGGTGGAAGACCCTCACTAACGTAATGACTTTGACTCAGCTTTTGCTGAACACACACACACACGTTTATACACACGTGTATAAATACCACTGGTATTTATTTCCAGCCTGGAGGCATTACAAGCATCGTCAGTTTTTACACATTATCTACCTTAAAAGACAAAGCTCCTCAG
>JBAMIG010000012.1:7307902-7339710 GCA_037177335.1 Kiunga ballochi
CATGATACTGGTCTCCTGGACCCTGGTGACCACCAGACAGCAGGAGATTACACTGTAATAATATTTACTTGTTCCATAGTAATAAATAGTAAATATAAAGGGTCAAATAAAGTTCTTAGATTTAAAAAATTTGATGTCTCTGCCCAGTTACTCTTAATTCAGGCGTTAAGGGGATATGGGAAATTTTACCTGTTGAGCTTTTTGTGCCTCGAGTTGCTCCATCAGGAATCTGTGTTTTCTTTTTCCTCTCTGCTCACAAGCGACAGCATTCTCTCTCTGCCTCCGTTGGATCTCCTCCATGTAGTTATCATTGGATTGTAGCATCGGCTGAATTCCACTTCCTGAGATTTTACAGCCCTGGTCGCTTCCACCAGGGGGGGTATCTACAAGAAGGGTCTGGCCACTGGAACTGAAAAGGTTCTTATATTGCTTGATATCTAATGGTGACTATTTTATGATCTATAAAACTCTGAATGCTTTCTCTGACCTGAAGAAGGATGGAAAACCAGGAATATCCCGTTTTTTCCTTTTTTTCTCAAACATATCAATTTCAGCTTTGACTTTCTATAAACAAAAGAGACAGAGAAATTAAGAAGTCCCGTTTAAGCAAGTCGAAAATAAAATTTACTCTGCAAAAATGAACACAATATTATTTAAACTCAAACCTGGGCTTCTTGTTCTTTGTCCTGCTGCTTTCTACTCTTGCTGTTTGGAGGCAAAGTATGGACAAGTGGTTTTATCTGGACTTTAGTGATCAGATTAGAAGTCGTGGCGCTGTGGTTTTTGTGACACACCTGCAAAACCGTGTATGACATAATAGTCAATAATCATGGTTTCAGTATTTTTGTGCTTTTTTTCCCCCATATAAAACAAATGTTTTACATTCTTAATGAATAATTGATTAAAATACTGCAAATGAACCAAAACACTGCAAGGAGAGGGAACTCTGCAAGAAACTGGAAGGAATCACATGTCAGATGAAAATATAGAGGAAATAACAAAGCAGTATTTTACTCATATCTCTATAAATACCGCACCTTTTCACTAGTTTCTTTTTCCTTTACATCCTGGATTTTGAGTTGTCCCATCTGCTGGATAGTTTCAGCTACCACAGACTTGGTATTCAGTTGCTGGCGTTTATCACCATTATTCTGACAAGTTTGCTGACGCTTCATGCTGAAATCACGTTTGGCCATCTGGGGAAGCTTCTATAAAAGAGTGAAGATGGTTGAATGTCATTTTAATATCAACCCAGTCATTTAAACTTTTAATACTGATTGTTTTTAATGTGATAAAACATCAAATATACTACTGGTAGCCTTCCTGTCAATATATTTTATTAATCAAAGTGAAGCTGTGCAAGCAAACAAGCCTTTAACCAGATGCACACACTGCAAATATTTTCCCTTACATGTTCCTCTTTCATCAGGTTTGTCTTGGTTGCAGGTTGTATTATTGTTCTGTTCTTCTTTTCAAGTGAGACATATAGCTGATAAAGGAGATGTATGGCAGCACCCGGTTTCTCCTGCATCAGGTCTTTGGTCATCTTTGCATCCAAGCAGATTCCGAGAAGCGCTAATGTAGGCTTTAGGCGTTTAAAGTTATTCAGTTTGGAGATGGAGGTACTGGGAAAAAATCAGATTAACCAATTAAAACAATATTTTTAAAAACGGATTATACTTTAAATTAGGTAGATTGTTTTTAGTAACAAAGAACCAAAGATAGCACAGTAAAAGACTTACTCCATCTCCAAAAACATGTTGAAATCATCCTGAATTTGATGTTTATGAAGAATTTCCCCAATTAGGTAACCACTAGAGAAATCCCTGGAAAATCTCTTCGGGTCTGTGGTTAATAAAAGGTAAAATAAGCACTATCCACATTTTATCATCCAATGTATATTTATTTAAAGTCAAACACTATTTAGTAAGGCTAAATAAAGCCAATTTACACAACTTATATATATGTATGGGAACATTAAAACATTGTCTTTTCTCGGGTTATACCCTAACAAACGCAACTGTTAGCTTACTCCCTGCTGTCTGTTAGCATTAGCTACGACGATGTCCCCAGTCCTACTTACCAACTGCTTTTGACAGCCGAACCTCTTGGTTAAGCCATCTGCACAATATAACCGACATTGTCCTCGTTAAATGAATTTCCTCTCAAACTAACTTGTCTCCAAATACAACTTTACAGCACAATATTATTGGTTAAATCAGAACGTAGCTAGTGTTGTGGGGTTGCTATGGCAACAACTGCTTTTGTTTCTAAAGGGGACATTTTTTAAAACTAAACTCAACTTGGGATCAACACAAGGTATTTAATTGATTTTTTTTTACCTTTTATATATTCACTGAGACACCTCAGTCAAGTTTAATAAAATATTTTGCAAATTATTGTAGCATATTTCAGCAATTATAAGCAAAAGAGGGAATAAAACAAAAAGCTTTTTCAGATGAATATAATTAGGTCATTTTATCATGCAAGACATTTAGTCAACATTAGTGTTTTAAAGCTGCAGCGTCACATCATCAAGAGTTCATAAGCCATGTTTACACAGTAAATGTTTACACAGCATACATCAATATCCCAAAGTATCTTGGGCCAGAGACAAATTTGTTTTATGCAACAAATGCACTCCTTATGCTGTCTGACAAAGATTAAGCTGGCTCTTACTAAAACTCTGAGTGTATAATGTATAAAAGAAATACACTATACACATAGTGAGTGCTGCTTGCACCATTTCTGCTCATACAGCTCTGATGGGGAGACAAAGAAGCCTGAAGTCACATATATTTAATATAGCACACACAAAGTGTCAAATTCTTTCACGTTTCAACACAGAACAAGTACACATTTCAATTCAACAATCCACAAATGTTTGCATAATTTGTCAACAAAAATGGTTAGTGTCATAAAGGCTAAAATGCAATCTATGATAAAACTATGTAATGTTTTACATTGTGAGAAGTAATCAAGTACATTACAGTTTTGTACAGTTAGTTGCATAAAAACAATTACGAGGAAATGAAAAAGGTGCCATTCTGTTGATATAAATCAACACTAATCCTGTAACACAATTTTTACTCATGCTTGTTGAGAAATTGCACCTTAAAGAAAAAACAACCTGCAGCCGCTTAAAACACATTTCCACCCTTGAAGCAATTACTTCTAATGCCAGTGGTCTCCATTTACACTAGCCAATGGGCACAATTAAAGCTTTTCCAAATTAAGCAGGTTCAAATTTTTATTTGCTTAACAAGGCTTATAGAAAAGACAACTTATTGTCTTGATTATTTAACAACGACCAGTAAGCTGTTAATAAATCGTAAGCACTTTCTTTATAGCAAATAGTCACTTTTCATATCACAGTAGTTCTACTTACAGCTTGTTGACTGGAGGCACAATAAGAAAAAAATCATAATCTTGCCCTTCAGGTAAGCCCCGGCTAAACTGTTTGTTTAAAAATAAAAAAAGAACAATGCAACACTTGGATGGCTCCATAAAACGGATTTGCTTTGCATATTTACCTTTTAGAAACTCAAAAAAGACGCCTCCTTTACACAGGAAGTATCTACAAGGAAAGCTCAAATCGAGTTAAATGTATAATTTCTCACACATTTCTGTCACTAAAACATAAATAATGCTTTGGAAACTCACTTCACAATAAATGCTTTCCCCTTGGTCCCTCTTCCAATAAAAACTTAGAAGATGATATTTTCATCTCAAAGTTTAAATACTTAAAATGTAGAGTCAGATTTCCAGGATCAAAACTCTTACTGCCCAGCTTCATATCACAAACAAAGCATTCACAAAAAAAAAAAAAAAATCAGTACACAAAACTCCAGTTAATAAATCTTTCATACATCTAAATGTTGTGAAATGTGATATGAAAAATCAC
The DNA here is from genome assembly GCA_037177335.1 of Kiunga ballochi. Lineage (NCBI taxonomy): Eukaryota > Metazoa > Chordata > Actinopteri > Atheriniformes > Pseudomugilidae > Kiunga > Kiunga ballochi. The sequence continues at coordinate 7,311,807 of JBAMIG010000012.1, forward strand.
AGGTTTACATCATGAGGCCCATAACTACCCTAAAGAGGTTTTTTTCTGTTAAAAAAATTTAAATACCAACCATTTTCTTGATAAATCACAGAACATCTTAAAAAAGAAACACTGGCCTGACTGAAATGTATCACTAAGGAAGCAAAGAATAACAAAAAAAATAAACTCTGTGTTCAGGAAGACAAACAAAAGCTCCAAAGTAACAACAGCCTATTTGTTCATTAAATGACATCAGTCTGTATTAATGTTCTAGCTTATATTAGTGTATATCCAAAGGGCTTAACACCCACTTAATCCCAGACATAGTAGAAAGCACCACTGTTTTAAACAGCAAATGAGCCGTCATAAGTGCATCTCTCCAATAACATCTCACTCTACAGGCAGTAACTTGAGTTGGGTGCTAATTTAGTGCTAACCCAAGAGGTTGTACCTTTAAACTGAATTTGAAAGGAAATCAACATATTTGGTTTTACTGCATCTTCAGCCGTCAGCAGGCAGGATTACCCCAACGAGGGACAAACGGAAGTCATGTTCTCTGTAATGGGTGGAAAACTTTCTCCCCTACATCCCATTACACCGTAACTGTATTTCTGTAGTGTTCCTCAAAATATTGTGTAACTCTTGTTTTCAAAATTAAAAAAAAAACAACAAAAAAATATGCATTTTTAGCTAAAACATAAAACACCCCACTGCAAAGCATCCATCGCAGTGTGTCAAGCAAAATGAAGTGAGGGGACAACCACCAGGCGTCCAGATGATGCATTACATTTAGTATAAACAAAGAGAGAAATTTACATCTCTCTATGTATTTTTAATACGATCATCTTAAAAAGCTCCATTTAACACAAAGTAAGTTCAACAGTTTCATGCTACCATAACTCATTGGCTGTTAAAGACGTCTTTTGGTGTGTTTTCAGACACTTACAAGCACTGCCAAATACGTCAAAATACGTCTTTTCCGGTTTCTGCAGTCCTAGAACTCAATATTCAGTGGGTCCTGAAAGATGAGCCAAAATGCTCCAAAGCGTTGGCAATATGGGATTCTCTGCTCTGACAAAGGCCAATGATTTAACAAAGACCATATATAGGTCAAAGTAGGTAATACATGACTCTGGAAACTGAAATAAAATTTATGTTAACCTCCATAACCTGATTGCTCATAGGGAGAAAGATGCTATCAAGGTTTTGTGGAAGACAGCAGGTTGGAAAACCAGGTTGTTGCTGTTGGCAACTGTCGTTTCCCCTCTGCACATTCCTCTCCTTCAGGGAGGAGAAACTCAGTGGAAGTAACAGAGGTGGGTGATCCAAGAGAGGGGGCTAGGCTGCTCCTTTCAGTGGGAGAATCCAGATGCCAGCAGTTCTGGGGTTTGTACCCTCCACAATTAGAAGCCTGGGACTCTCTGAAAGAATCCGGAGAAGCTGAGCCTGGGTCATCATTGGAGGTCATAGGGTGCATTTGTGGCCGGTACTCCCCTCCAGCACCACAGTGGGCACTTTGATCAGCCTGATGATGGGGGCCCTCAGAAGAGTCCTGTGGATCCAGCTGGAAGACCAGAGAAGAACCTGAGGTCTGGATCCCTGTATATGTCACATCGGTGTGCGCTGAATCCAAAGAGGATGCAGACGAAGTAGATGAGTCTGGAAATCGCAGCCGAATGGGACGCTCATCAACCACTTGGTTATAGTAGCGTAATGAATGCGGCCCATCAGCTGGTTCCTCTTCTATTCCGCGTCCTTCATCGTCTTCATCTTGTTCAGGAATGACGACAAGTGCTTCTTTACTGGAATCCCGCTCAGGTCTTTCTACGATCTGGACCAAACTGTGGTGAGATGGCTTTACATTCAAAGGCCCCTAAAAGAGAGGGACGTTGACAAAAAAAAAGTAAAAAAAATGGGTAGAGATCAGAAAAAACAGACAATAAGTCACGAGTGTTATATTAGCTTATGCTAGTACAGTACCTGTGTCCTGGACCAATCACCAGGCAGCTTGGGCTCAGGTATGTCTGGATAAAAGGCCTTTTTTACCCTGGTAAAAACAAAACATACATTCAATAAATTACATTATCAAGCGTCGGAAATAAAACCAAATCTACCAAACAGTATGTTTATGCGTCACCAATGTGATGAATATGGTTTGAATTTTAAAAACACAACAGGAGCCTCACCATTTTCTTTTCTTGTAGCAAATGAAGGTTACAATAATCAGGAACACGCTCATGACTCCCAAGGAAATCAGTATTTCCAGGATAAGCTGATAAACTGTTTTGACATGGGAGAGAAATAATCCATGAGTACAGTAAAAGTCACACTATATCTAAATACAAATATGGCATCTGTAAGAATTCATATTTGCACGGACATAATAATATTCACTAAAACTGTTTAAAGCTAGTTGTTTACATACGGTTTTGCTCCAGCGTGATGGAAACAGTCCTGCCCACGTCCTCGCCTGCTGATGTGTAGGCCTTGACGGTAAATTTATAGGAGCCAGCAGAGAGACCCTTTACTTTGTGTTTCCTTGTTTCAGGGTTTGACAGGTTTGCTATGCAAAGCACAAGATGGAAAACAAAATGACTCTAAATTAGTACAAAACGTAGCTTCCTAAACAAATGTTTCTTTTTGCACAAATATAATGTATGAATGTGTTGTTCACAAGAAAATTTACCCAGAAGTGTGAGCTTGAAACTATTATTGCTGTAAACATTGTATCCCAACACGAAGCCTTTTCTGTCAACCAGTGGGATCTCTCCCCAGCTGAGGATAACACTGGTGCCCTCCTGAGTGACTGATAGAGGGACGGGTGTGGAGGGGGCTGTGGAGGTTACAAGCAACACGGGAAATAAGAAAAAATAATGGGTTGGTGGTTTAATAGATGGAAAAAAGACAAAACAAATAGGAAAGAAGAATGATTGAGCTTCTGGCTTGCAGAACTGTCCTCACCGAGCTCCTGCATGTATCCCTGCCATCGCTGTACGAGTTGTGGGGAATCACGAGGGCAGCTGTAGAGGGAAAAACTGTATCTCACACCCGGCTGGAATTTGTCTGATGGGAAAAGATTATTTAGCATTAGATTATTTATAATACACCTCCTCATATCAACAGATAGTTAACACTTGGGAGTTTGATGTAAAAGGAATTAGCATTAATTTGAGATTTTAGCTGGAATCTACAACACATTTATATCCCCCCATGAAGTTTGATGTTCACAATACTCTAATTTTACCAACTTGCATGCCGGACATACCTGACTTAATAGTGACATTAGTGCTTCCAGCAGCTAATTTGATCCAGTCCACATGGCAGTCATGGGAACACAAGGTAGGATGCCATTCAACAACATAACTACATGTGTTGTTGGCATCTTGCTGCCACATTAGAGAGAAGCTGCTGTCTGTATAAACGGCTCTGGAAAAGGTAAGGGCTTCTTCACCTAGAAAGATGAAAATATGCATGTTAAAAAATAAGAGCAAGATGTCTTTATATTTTCCATTTTGTAAATGTTCTGGTTTTTAAAATAAACCACTTCAGGTCTGCGAAACCAACAAAAAACATCATTCGTTTGCACATAAACGTGCACTTAAGATCAAAACACAGCAGGTCCTTTATTAAAACCGGCATCGTTTTATGCTAAATTCATTCAATTAACATACCTGTGAAACCCAGCGGTACACTTGCAGGTGGAGAGACCCCTGCATCATTCTCTGCAGTGATGGTTGCGATGACCTTGTTATCACTCCTAAAGGAAGCCAGTTGTGTGAGGTTGACTGGTAAAGAATATGTTTCTGGTGGCAAACTTTCTATGCAAGTTGGACTTTCTCTGGGGTCACAGACAGTAACTATGTAATGTGTGATCAGACCACGGCTCTGTAGACGAGTTAGAGGCTAAAAGTAATCAAAAAGAGAAAAAATAAAGATGTGAAGAAGAAGAAATGGATTAAAAACAAATTTGTTTGGGTCAAAGACTGAAATAGATTCCTAAAGGTTAAACTAATCTAAAATCAAATCAATTCAAAGATGAAAAATGTTTACCTTCCAAACCACCAGCCCAGTATTATCTCTGTTCATCCACATCCAGACATCAGGAGCATCTGGAACTACAGACAAAAAACACACGGATAAATTATATTATGGGGAAAAAAATCATATTTACATAAAAATATAATGTGCCATAAAGGAACCATTTACCTGAGGAGAGGGTTTTAAAGCTAAACCATTCGCTCCAGTTGCCCCACTTCCAAAAGTTCTTTTGGACTCCACAGCGGACTCCAAGTCTGTAATCCTCATATGGGAGCAAGTTGGACAGAACCACAGACCGGAGGCCCACACCAGAGAAGACAAGCTGAGCAGATATATTAGACTAGTTACTTGTTTTGGTGGGTAACTGGCTTCACAGGCTAGTTTTACTCCAATTTAAACAAAAACAATACACATATAAACTACTCACCTCTGTTTTGTGGCCCCTGTTGTTTAGTTGTACCTGGCAGACAAGCGGCACAGAGTAATTATATTTCCACTTCCAGGTCACAGTAGCATTCCTGGCATGAACATCAGCATCCAGGTCAACCGGGGCTACTGGGCACACTAAGGAGAAGCAACATATTGCAACATAAGTACACTGAAAATGTACAAATACATGTGTAAATGATTGATGCATTTCTACTTTTTATCATACATAAATTACCAATTTACTGAAATAAACTTAGCAGCAGCGATTGCTGAATAAAACAGATTGAGATGCCTACCTCTGTGACTAATTTCTGCTGAGTCACTGAGGCTGTACTGGCCAAGAGGATTAACTGCTACCAGAGTCCAGTTACCATCCCACTGAGGAAAACTACATGCAAGTATGTCGTTCTTTGTGCAGCTCCTAGAAACATGACAGAATAATGAGAGCAACAAAAGAAAAGAGTGTGACAGAGAAAGATATTGCCATAATAATTAAGCGATTCAAATATTCAGGTTAACCCATAATAGAAAGCACGGGCACCTTTTTGGCCCGCTTTCAGACCATTCCTGTAAAAGGTCTGGAAAGCAGCCAACCAACTATCAAATGAACATACAGAAGCAAGCCGTTACTGAAACTAAGTGCTTCTTTCTGTGCCGTTTTCTCCTCTTCTGTTTTGTAGACAGAGAAATGCAGATAAAACTGTTATAAATAATTCAGAGCCCTTATCTCAAGAACAAAATAAGCAGAACACACAATCAGTATTTTATCAACCCATCCCTGTGATGGCCGATTAAGACTTTTTACTAAAAAAAAAGAAAGCAAACCTTATATATATATATATATATATATACGTGTGAATATTCAGATGTAGTCACAAATGGGTTTAAATGGATACAAATCTTATTTAAACATTGCTAACTGCAAATAATTATCTAGAGAAAGCCCTCATCTAAAACTGCACCTTCAGCTTATAATTGCAACACCAGAAGTTCCTCTTCTGCATTTAATGCAGCTCTGCAGAGGCTTAGTAACAAGCCACATTTAATTCAGGCATGTTAGGCAAGATTTGCATCTAAAAGTAGCAGGAAGGAGGATCTTGAGGACCAAACCTGGACACCCCTCGTCTAAATTAATCCTCAAATTTACATTTTACTTTGACTGAGTGGAAAAGTGCCACTGTACACCTTCATCTTATTGCTTTTTCTTACAGAGAGTAATAAATATAAGTCTAAAAGAGCAAAAACATCCGTGTTGTGAACGAATGAGCAAGTAAAGCTACATTGGCTAAGGATATTCCTTCTCTTGGATCAGTGTCTACATATTATCAGATCATTATTTTGTGACCGTGTACCTCTCGTTCACCGAAAAGCTCGTAGCTCGTTTGCCATGCAAGTGTGTGTTGCGTCCCGCCTTCCAGTGACACACAGCAGAAATCATGTCGTATGTCTCGCACACAAAATCAGTTGGTTGTGGTGGGTCTGGAAATACGGTCAACAAGAACAAATTGACCTGCTTAATTAATTAAAACCAAAAGATTGTCATGACTAAAATGTTTTAACATATATCAGACATACTATATCTTTGCAGGCATAAAAAGATTCATTCAATAATTAAATAAATACTTGTATGTATAATAAAATGTTGTGCTATAATGTGGATTTAAACATTAACAACCACTAGCTTTTATCACTTTGTATTAATCTTACATCCAACAAACACGACGGTTCCAGTCACTAAATTGTTGATGTTGTTTGAAGAACAGACGATGTTTGTTCCCGTCCTGTTCGACGCTCTCTGGTTGACCGCCGTCGAGGCATAAGTTCGCCGACTGAGTCGTTTCACTTTCATGACTGTGTTGCTGTAGTTCATCCCAACAAACTCTATCCCCTCCTCCACAATGCAGCAGAAAGTTGTGTTGGCTCCTACGGGTAAAACCAGATCCTGAGGATACATCCTAAAATTCCCTCTGCCGGGAACGTCGTTTCTGGGAACATCTATTCCTGAACAAAAGAGGTGACAAAGAAAGAAATGACAAATGAAAACATAGACAGGAAATGCTATGGTACATGTATGTGTAGAATAAAGGACAAAGCAACGTAGCCGTTAGCAAAACCACGTTTATCCCTAACTGCTTGGTAAGACATCAGTATTTGTATTAATGAAATAATTATTTACCCTTCAACTGACCTTGCCATATTTCTATGTTGCTCCATGCACTTGTTGTTTGTCCATCTCTTGACCGGATTTTGATCGACAGCGAGGTACATTCAAGCGGTTCCACGGGCGTCCAGTCCCACTGGTACTTGTGACTCGTTAGATTTACGGTTGCAGACACTGTGTCCTATCAGTAAAGCACAGAAAAACACAAAGACGTAATAAGCAGAGTATTGATGACAAGCAAGTTTCGGAAATAAGTAAAAGCTCAATCAGAAATAAAATCAAATGTATGTGGAATAATCCTGATCTACACATAGCAGAGAGATTAGTCCTGCTAATTACATCAGTGAATAAATAAATAAAAGGAAAAAACTAACACATGAATGCACATTTCCCCAAAAAATGTTAGAATAATCTCAATGGAGATGCATAATGAAGATGAGGGCAAAACACACACACAATGATATATAATAAACATATTGCATTCAATAGAACTGAACAGTGAGGAGGCAGGTAAACAATGAAAAAAGATGTTCTTACAAAGAAGACTGTTTCATTAAATTCAGTTCTCAGAATGATGATATCAAAAGTTGTGTCTTCTTCTCCTCGCCAGGATATGGATAGCTGCTGACTTTTATACTCGCCAAGGCTCACGTCACGAGGTACAGGAAGAACTGTAACATTTAAAAACAGCACATCATCAATCTATAAACTGGACTGTTCATAGCTTAAATAAATTAACTTCACACTGCAACTCAGAGTAGCAGACTGATCAATAATGATGTTGATGTGTATTTATATTACATAGATTTAAGCCCTTACCAATCTTAGCATCAGTGTTTATAGCCCAAATGCTGAGAGCATAGATGAAACAGAGCCCAAAGTTTGGCTTTGAGGCAAGACCGATGCCTGAGCAACGCATGACTGTCAACTGGTTGAGCTGCTGATGTTAACGTGGTGGTCGTTTCCACAATGGCTACGTAGTGCTAGACATCCCGAGAGGAAAGGCGTCGACAGAGGAGCCCTATGAGAAATAAAAGCCAAACAGAACATGATAGATGAATGAATATGGGGAAGAGTTGTTAAAAAACAAAACCAAAAGAAAGACAGCAACACCAAAATACCAAAGGATCTGCGGAAGAGAAAGGAAACAATCAGGGACTACAGAAAATAGCTCTGGTAAAATTACAGCAATGCATATTATTACTGTAAAAAAAACAATTAGCAGAAACAATCAGAATCAACTTGATCAAATAAAAAAACTCGTGGCTTTTTAGATCTGCTATCGTCACCGCTTAGATAACAACATGTCCTTCTATTCCTGTTCTGCTGTTTGCAATGTCCGGCATGGTTTCTGCTTTTTCATTTTCAAGGTCAGATGGACCAGGACGGTTAGAAAAAGCAAGAAAAACTGCACAAAGAAACACACAAAAACATGCATTAAACAGAAAATAAAGCTAATGTTGCTCTCATAGCTTACCTCTTCTCTTTCACACTCATCAGTTGTAAAAGCTGCAATTACACAGACAACTACTGAGAGGCCAGAATGATTCAGTCAATCATTCATTTATTTTCGATGCCACTTAATCCAATTCAGGGTCGAGGACAACCTGGAGCCTATCCCAGTAATTAACAGGCGAGAGGCAGGGACCAGTCCATCGCAGGACCAATACGGACACAGAAATTACAACTCACACTCACTTCAAAACACAGTTTAGTAACCAAATAACCATGCATGTCTTAGGAAATGGGAAGCAGAAAGAATACCTGGACAGAACCTACAGCAACACAGGGAGAACATGCAAACCCAACACACAAAGGCCACCGTTCGGATGCAACACAATTAACATAATGCCAACTGAACACACAAGGCATGTCTCAGTTCTACCTTATTTTGTCAAATAAAGACAGCACAGTGGACACGAAGGACTTGCTGCCCAAATAAAAAGACTCCATTTATGCAGTTTAAACATAGTCCGGTTAACCGCATCAGATGTTTGCCAGCTAAATGTTACTATTTGTTATTATTATTATGTTTACAGACAGTGTTGACAGGTAAAGCCACAAATTTACTCAAAGTAACATCTAAAAATAAAACATCTCAAAGGGATGGCGAGCGGGAAATGGAGCAGCATATTCTGGTAAATCTCATAAAGAAACTGATAGCTACATTTAAACACCAACACACAAATCAATACGCCTCTTCAGAGATCTGCTCCTTGCCTTATCAGCTGTAACATAAAAAAAACACAAAGAAAAACACTGCATAAAAAGCAACGATACCTCCTGCCTGTCTGTATGCAGATGCGGATGCAGATGTGGGTATAAGCCAGCGAGGCTCCACTGAACATGCGTGTAGCGAGGTCAATCAGCATGCAGAAACCGTGCCATCTACCTGCATGTGCACGTTTAACTATCATTCAATGAGAGTAACAGTCTCCAGTTGAGTTCATCCAGTTTCACTGACAAGCTAGGACAGGCCTCATAAAAAACAAAAAAAAGATAAATAGATCCACTAAGTCTTTCTACAACAGCAGCATGATGGAAATAAACATAAACTAGCAAAGCCTGTTTCCCATAGCTGAGTAACCAGGGGCCACCCTTACAAGAATTATCATTAATCCCATTCATACACACCAATGCCCTGAAGAGGTTTGTTCATTTATGGTGCAAACTTCAGCAAACACATGGTGCAATTTTTCCCATGAATGTGCTAAAACAAGGTTAAAACAGAGATTCAATCTGGGATAAATCACATAACAAAAGTGAAACTGCTCCTAAATTCTGGCATCCTCATATTTCTTAAACAAACTTTCCATTCTCCGAGTAAAACAAGCTCACACAAGTGGCATCTGGAGTAGCATCTGGTACCAGCGTGGCCCTGAAATCTGCACAAATGCACAATGTTTACAGAGAAACCGGCTTGGAATTTGGCTACGGCGTTTAAGTATGTCATTCACTTTTTAATCACTTATCCAGCTGCTCACTCAAGGTTTTGTAATCCCTTCTTTTATTTATCAGAGTTCAGCATTGTAACATTTTCTTTCCTCAACGGGAAAAGCAAAAAAAGTCACATTTCTGCTTGTAATTCTGGCTGAAATGCAACTGATTAACTTTTTCAGGGAGCTGTTGTACAGACAATAAGCTATGCGTAAAGTGCCACCAAACAAGATGCAGGATCATCATAAAAGCTTAAATACTGGAGACTTGCGAGTTTCCAATCATCATCAATTATTAAGGAAACTTGAACACTATAAAAAACTTTTTAAAAACTTAGCATATTGTTGTGCAAAAGAAGAAAAAGAAAAATACAGCTGTGTAGAAGCTGCTTTTCATTTTCACATACATATATGGTTAAACCAAAACGTCTTGTTGTGGGCTCCTCACAAAAAGCACAAGCTGCGTTTTAAAGAATCCCTCATTGAAACGATAACTTTTAGTTCTTTCTCACATGCTGAAAAGTTTCACAATCTCCTTTATTTATACAGATATAGAGTGAGTAAGCTATGGAAAGGATCCAGATATACCCCACAGAAAGATGTAATGTGCAGGATTGACAACTACAATCTTCTCTTAATCCTTTTCTTTATAGTAACCAAATTGTTGGCACTAATACACTCACTCAGTCAATACATGTTCAGCAATTCAGTTTGCAGAAGTCCTATGTTTACTAGCATTCAGGTAAACAGGAAAGAATTTGCTTTGAGTGTGTGTGTGTGTTTACTAGCAAGGGCTAACCATTTCACTATTTAATGCAATTACATGTCAATGGTCTATTTATCCATTCTTTTTACATATAAAATAGCAAATATCAATTTTGTCAGAAAGAAAAGAAAGCATGTTGACTGAAAAATGAATATATAAATAAATATTTGGTACACCTGTTAAATTGTTAAATCACATGTTAGTAAGTCAGTGCATTTAAACATAGACATGTGGTCAAGGTGACTTGCACAAGTTGCATTTATGGAGAAGAGAACATTTAAAGTGACTAAACTGGATTTTAGTGGTGAAAAAGCATTACCATTTCCAAGACTAATGGAAAGTGGTCTAAAAACATGAAAAGTTCCAGAGTAAGCAGCGATTACCTGGAAAAAAGCCTCGTTAGTGGCAGAGGAAAACGGGCAGCTTATTGAAAAAGATAGTAAAACAACACAAACCACTGAACTCAAATAACCACTGAACACGTACGCTGTGAAACCTTGAAGGGGACACTCTACAGCAGCAAAGACCACCACAGGTTTCAGCTACAAACAGGAAATTAAGGGGAATTTTGCACAGGAATTAAAAACATCTCTAAATGTACGTATTGCACAAAAAGCAGCCAGTCTGAAAACATCTTACTACTGCAACCACACTGTATCATCAAACAATCAACACGGCATTTTGTTCAGCTAGATTCAGGGAAAAGCTTTGTGCTCGTACTGAACCTACATTCAGCGACACTGTCATTACCCTGTCATACAATGACCACTGGAGCTAAACAAGCGGCTCTGGTTTACTCTGTAAGTGTGGGTATATTTTGAAAGAAGAGCTGAAATTGCTACTAATTATGTTTGACCTTTGAGTGTGATGAGAGGAAAACCGGATGCCGGTGAGAGAGCAAGTGAAAAACAAGGAGCGTATATAACAAACGAAAGGATCCGTGTGAAAAGTCAGGGCTCCGGCCTCAGTGGAAAAAGGACATTCAGTACTGTATACGCAGCTTTTTGGACTTCAACCAAGCAGCGTTTCCTTCCTTCCTATTTGGTGGAATCATTTACGGATGCAAATCTTCACGTTAACAGGAAGTGAGGAAAAGCTGGTTTGGAATATACAGAATTTGGGATCCGTCTTTCATGATGAAACACACACGCTCAGTCAGAAGCAGTGCTGTTGACGCCATCCTATCAAAATTTAGTCTTTGTTTGTAAAGAAAACACCCTAACAGGAAGGACAATGTCCTACCGGGTCCAAGTAGGGGCTTTATATTTACACAGCCTGCTACAATGGTTAATGTTAAGCCAAACTAAACAACAATATGTGGATTTAAAAACCACATTTGTCCCATTTTAGACTTCAGTAGAATTATAACATGGGGACAACTAAATAAAACACCTCCTTCCTACTGAAAATAGACAGAAACGGCACCAAACAAAAGAGGGTTGTTAATATTTAAAGGTTAATTATTTGTTCATAACTTGGGCAGTCTTCAGACAACCCTCACATCTAATGATCTAAACCTCAACCATGCTGCTGTTTGCAAACATTCACTGAATGCATAAAACCTAAAACCACCCTGTAACTTTAGCTTTAGTTTCCACTTCTACTACTACTCAGTACTCAGCTACTCCATATAGTAACACATCTTTGGCTTGTGTGAGATGTAATTAAGAATAAAATCTGTTAAGTATTTAAAGTATATAGTTTATATAACTCGACAGATTTGCTAACTAATTAAAAAAGCCCAGAAAATCAAAGCTGCAATGTTTTTTCTTTGTTATACCAGTCTTTCTTCCAGCTTTCTCTTCTTGTAGGTTTACATTTACAACAAACTTGAATTGGGGATTACAATAGATTAAATAATTCTTTGTAAATAATTAATTATAATTAGATTACAGTATGTTGAATTTGACCGGACTGTATAAGTGCTTATTGAATTTAATCAAGTTAATTATCAACCACAATAGTTATTCAATCTTCATTGAAGTGCGGATTATTTAACATTTTAAACTTCTAATGTTATGTCCTGCTGAATCATATCTGAGATAATTGTGATCATTTCTACATAACAAAAACATAAATATTACATTTCCACATTCCTTCAAGCAATTTCATAAAGGAGAGTGAGCTCATGGTCAGCATGCTATGAACAGGTTGTGTCTATTTTTAAAGTATAATGGCAAACAATTGGATTATAACTTTCTTTAAATATTAAACAACAGTTTAGGTTTATGTGAAATGAAGCAGGCTACAGCAGGAGAGGTAAAAACGTTCAGATGACCAGAGATATCAGTACTTGCAGGGAAACATACTGTCTGCGTTTTCAGAGAGGAAAATGACGTAGGCTTTTTTTTTTAAACAACTACGTCTTTTTACAGGACATTGTAAAGATGAAAACTTTCCTTGGAAAAACTATAAGAATCCGCTTCGGACCCAGTTGTGCGTTAGCTGTCTTGGCTTAAGGTGGGAAATGTCTGCTCGTGAATCAAATTATAATGAATGACGTCTCTTTTTCGGCTCCCAACCAGAGATGAATCAAATCAAAGAACACATCACACCGTGCAGCTACTCTGTGCATACTAAAAAATAAAAAATAAACCATTAAAAACCTTTCTTAATAAGCACTTTCCTCTAAAAAAATACTTTTAGATGACATCATATTACATCACCGGAGTTAGCAACAGGACTGCATAACACAAAAAATAAGCCCTGTAAACAAGACACTTAATAAACATAATAAAAAGTATTTTATCTGCCCTTATTACAACTTAATTTAAAGAAAAAAAGGCAATGTAGTTTAAAAGAATACACCGAGGTGATGGTTGTTTTAAATTCAATTCGCACTCACTCAGCTCTCAACCACACATGTGGGCAGGCCATCGATGTTTGGAAAAACACTGCTAGCTAGAGTAGCGGCCATCACCAAACTCTCGAGTACTAAACTATAATAAAGAGACCAGTAATGCCTATGTTACCTCTAATGCAGGACGAAGTCTTTGTCAGTGCTGTTTTGGTTATAAATCCAGTAAGTACAGGTAACAGAAAATCTGCTACACTGTTATCAGGTAGGTAGCTTCACGACTCTGCAGTACAGCTTTACCATTCCCTGTCTCTCTCCAGAACAGGCTGGGATTCCTGGAATGGAGAGAACTCCGAGTTTGATTGACGTCCTCGTTGTCCAATGAGCTTCGAGAAAGCCACCTCGATTGAGAGGGTGTTGCCGTGCTGTGTACGCAAGAGTGATGGGGGAACGTGCGCTTCCATAACACCAAGTATCTTTAAATTATGAACTGCTGCACAGTGATAAATGATTAGATAATATTTTTAAATATAATTTCATATAGTCATAAACAATCAAGAGGAGAGTTAGATTCAGATGCTCATTTGAAACTACAAAAACGTTTGGAAATAAACTTAAATTGTTGTCGCCTACATGGAATTAAAATAATTATCTTATTAAAAAAAGAAAAGAGTGCACCCTCATTTTCTCCATACAACCTATATGTGGTAGGCTTTTACCAAGAATACCACTTTTACCACTCTACCACATCAATCCCAGAATGGAAAAGTATTTTTCATACTTTTCACTTCAACAAAAAATCCTTTTGTTTTGTTCGTGTTAAAGGTTTTGTGCAGATATTGTGTTTGCAGGCAAATGGCCTGATTTACAAAGCTGATTTTAAAAACACCATAGGTCAATTATAGTCAACATTTAAGATAAATAAAAACACCTTAGAGGGACAATGTCTTCACACAATCTATGACCAGAACAATCTGACAAAAGGGAAACGGCAACACAAATGGCAGATGAATGAAACCAAGAAATCATGTAAATTTGAGACATTTGTACAAAATAAGGTTTGAAAAATCAAGTGATGTCCCTGTGTTATAAGAGTGTTACGCATTCGGCTCATATACAATGTAGTAGGCTACATATGTAGGTACAAATTGTGTACTGTGCTGATTTGTTATATCCATCAATGCATCTTTTAAGTTTAGATAAAAGTGAGACACTTTCTCTATGACTTTTAATTTAAGTTTTTCTCAGCAGCATTCATGGAACAAATAAAATTTTGTTTAAAAAGTTACAAAAATCCAACAAGTATCTGAAGAAAACAAAACTTTCCATCTTTCACAAACCAAAAATGTTAATATTGTGACGGCTCCTTTCTGTCTTTTCCCAGGCGTATGCCATCTGCACTTGTTACGACACGCTCAGGGCAAAAAGAAGGCAAGTAATACAGGTACAAGTGGTAAGTTACGCAAAACACTTTATTATCAACCAGCCCATTACTGAAAACAGGGCACCACACCTGTTCAGGTGATCTCCGAGCCCAGCATAGGAGACAACCCAGCTTAGGTGCAGCCTATGCCACAATCAGACGGCATCTGCAAACAAGTGAGTAACAATAAAAACAGTTTCCCAATATGGGGAGTCTATGAAAAGAGAAAAATTATTAATCAAGTCAGAATCAGCCTCATCACCTTAAAAGCCCATCAAATAATGAACCCTGTCGTACAGTGACAATGAATAAATAAATAAATAAATAAATAATTTTGCCTGCATACACAGGATTATAAGTGTATTACAGTATGTGAAGAAGTTTGTCTTGGTGCACATTAGCATACACTCAGCTCAATGACTCCTAAATAGGAGTTGGCAGTATAGTCAGTCAGCATTTAACTTTTTTTTTCTCTACTTTGGAAATATGAGGAAATAATCTACCATAAATCTCCTCTCATAACATGATCCACATCTTTGGTGATAATGTATTTAACAGAGGAAAATATCAAACATTCTTTTCAACAGAAGTATAGCCTATATAAACTTTAAAAAAAAAAACTTTGACTGCTAATCATCTTTTCATATACCGTACCAGCTAGCTTACTTTCACCCCAGTGTACATATCTTATCATGATTATTACAATTTAGCCTTGGCACATCCGGGCACAGCCAGCCTGTGGAATCTGGGCCAAAGCTGTCATGATTTGAGCTTCCTGTATTTTGTAGGCGTATAACAATATTGCTTTTTTATTATTATTTTATTTATATATTTAGCTATTCTACTATTTTTCTGAGCATAATGAACTCTTAATTAAATCTATTTAACTCTGACATGCATTTCTAAAGAATGCCAGTCAACTGAACAGAATTTTTCACCAGGCAGTGCATTTATCCCTCTGGGTCAGCAGGGGGCAGCAACACAATGAACGGAGGTTTGTTTTGATGGGGTGAGGAAGAGAAGTGGGCGCGGTTTTGCTGGAACAACAGCGCCACTTTTGAGAGCTTGTTGTTGACCAACTGCATAAGTTGCTGTGAAGTGGTTTGAATAGAATTCAACGAAGACAGAGCCCTTAATTAATACATTGTAGGTATGTTATATTGTTCAGCCTCTATTAAATGTGAGTTACACGAAGCCTGGTTAAGAATATGATCTGTGAAGGTTTGTAAGAAGCACGATCGCTTTAATCTACTTCACTGTGAACGATTGCTAGGAGGTGAGCTTAGCTTCCGTTGCTAGCGCCTGTGGCTTAGCAGTGTATGCTAAAAAGTTCAATTACCCTCTCAAGTTAAAAGGGTAAAAAAATGTTCAGATAGTTGCAAAGATAAACGACACTCTTCTGGTTGTACTTATCTTTTAAATAACGTGAAGCTGTATTGTAGAGTATTAATTAGCCGAATACTGGTTATGGACTAAACAGTTGCTGAACCTTTACCTAACAGAGTATTCCCTACTTTTAAGCGGCCACCTATTTCCATTGACACATTTATAGTAAAGATAATTTTCTTTTTACTATGTAGCCTCAGTTTCGATAATAGATAGTTCCCATTTTTGAGTGGTAGCTGTAATCATGTAGCAAATGTTTTTTAATATACTAACTTTTAAGAAATTTTGGCAGTCTCATGTAAAAGACAGTTTAAGTTGCAAAAGGTATAGAAATAAAACCATATATACTAGAACTTACAACATGGGATATTCACCTTATTGAATGATGTCAGAATAAACATAAATCTCACTATACAGGTTACAGGTAATATTTTAAATACATTTTTTTTGCTATTGTTTACTGTATTGTTTACACTAAGGGCACAAAATGCTGTTCTCTTACAAGGCCATTACCCCCCCATAATAAATATGTTTCAACCATGAATTAACCATTAAATGTTGTGTCTCAATTAATACCTTGTATTTAAACATTACTCATAGTCATTCTGTTGACATTTGGTCGCAACACATTTTTAAGACGTTGATGTTTTTATGTTGTAATATATCCATTACTGTTGTAAATTATATATTCATTAAATTAGGAAATAAAGGGATTAGCTAAGCACTGTTGTTCCTGCAAAAGAATGAAAAAAGGAAACAATAAAATTCTATTTGTTTAGCACCACTTCATGACAATGTCATCGCAGGATGCTTCACAGACACAAAAACTTTTCAAATCAGCAGAATATTGCATTGTGCCATAATGTGTACATGACAAATCCTATTGATCCTGCAGTATTATTTCACGTGAGATAGTAGGTTTCATGGCTAGCTTTATTTATTAATGCATTTTCATATTTACGTTTTCTTTCACAGCTCAAAGATGGTTCAAGACAGTGCTTTGGTTCGGCAACAGGGTGCCTACGACTTTAAGGCATATTATGATGCTGTCTGTGCCAGGCAAGAAACTGTCCCTCACCGAGGCGTTAAGATTAACCTCGATAAAGGATTGCTGGATTTTAATGGAGACAGACTGAAATTAACTGACTGGCCACCCATTCTCCAGTCTGTAGCCATCAACAAGCACCTGTGCCACATTGCAATAAGCAGCAGGCACCAAGTTAACCATATGTCTGGAGATTCAGGTAAGATGGAAATAATAGGACAACAGTCTATCTTCTAAAATAGCTATTACTACTAGTGCATGATGAGTGTAATAAGAGGCATGAATGACTTGGCAATTTGAATCTAAATATTTATATTACCAGTTTTGGATAGAAGGC
Organism: Kiunga ballochi; assembly: GCA_037177335.1. Taxonomy (NCBI): domain Eukaryota; kingdom Metazoa; phylum Chordata; class Actinopteri; order Atheriniformes; family Pseudomugilidae; genus Kiunga; species Kiunga ballochi. The sequence goes on from JBAMIG010000012.1 coordinate 7,329,104, forward strand.
ACTTCAAGTCTACCTTCAGGAGGAAGATCCCAGCCATTCGCTCCAAGGATATGACGCTCAAGCTGTGCAAGTCCCTCAAAGAGTGTCTGACTATCTCTCCTAACCTCAAGACTTTGCACCTTAATGGACTTCCTCTGAGGGAGAGAGACCTCATCGTCTTGACAAAAGTACAATTTAATTAATGTGATAATCATCAGTAATGTTTTTAATAGGGATGTCTAAAATTAGCTTTTTTTCCAGATCAAATTTATAGATTTTTGTCCTACTATTAATTAACAAATAATGATCTAAATCAATATATTCTCCACTTTGCTGCAAGGGGTCTTTTAAATAATTCCCAAAACACGTGGACAAGTCCACTTCCAGGCTCCTCATGCTGCAGGTTATGAAGCAGTTTGATGATGTCACAGGGTTTCCAGGTTTTGCCAAACAAGCAAACGTGTCTGGAAAAGTCTTCATCTCTTATTTTTAGTCATTTTGAGGTAGAGGAGACTTATTTGAAGACTTTGACATAAAATATGTATAATATTGGTTGAAAATATCGGTATGCTGATAAATGTTGGCATCTCTAGTTTTTAATGATTGTATTTGAATAAATATGAATCATTTAAGTTGATTATTGGTCCATTTAGAAGGGCTAACACAGATTTAGATATGTGTTTTGGAGATTTGTTTGTATTTATTTCATGCTTAAGTCTCTACACATGTTTTTTTTATAGTCGTTTTGGAAATGCACTTTTTTTTTACTTTTATCACACCGGCTACTTAAATCTGTGGCTAATACTTTCACCTTTGCAGCCAAATATTCTGAATAACTTATAGTGTATGAAACATGAGTTAACATTTAATCAAACAACTATTGTGTTGAGAAGAAAGTTGATTAACATTGTAAAGCAAATATCAAACCTTTTATTGTGTTGCAGGGATTGGCAAAGAGTACTTCCTTGGAAAATCTATCACTAGCCAATTGTCCAATCTCTGATGATGGCTTAGAAGGTTTGTGTATTCATTGTCTAAATTATATATTGATTATTTATTTCTATAATTAAGATTTTTTCAGCAATTCCACTTGTCTACATTGTCTTAATGCTTATTTTTTTTTATATGTTTTAGTCATTTGTCAAAGTATTAAGTACTCCACAAGCATCAAAACAGTAGATTTCACAGGATGCAGTCTTACCTGGAGAGGAGCAGAACATGTGGCCAATATTATCAAGGTATGACATCTTTGATCCACATCTCATATTTCCAAAAACGTTGGGAAATTTTTCTGAAATGCAACAAATATCTAAATTAGTCATTTTATATGTTTTATATGCCTTTAAACTTTATTTCTGTTTAGGTTTTTTTTTCTTTTGCAGAAGTATAAAAAAAAGCTTTTTGCTATTATAACTTTGATTTATTTTACAACTATAATAAAACCCCCGTGAAGAATAAATTTTAGGGCCAGTGTAATATTTGCTACCCCAATAATTACGATGAAGACCCCAGTTTTTGATTTACTTTTCCTTTAATTTATAATTAATTTAGTCAATTGGAATCTAAAAAGGAAATTAAACAGTTCAAAATACAAGTTATCTGCTGCTCTGCGGTCTATGGTTGCTTCCCCTTTGATCGGAAACGGATCTTTATATCTTGTCAGACAACTTAATGAAGTAATTTGTATTTATCAGTTAATTACAAACTCAAAATCTATCCCAGAAATTCCTTTGTGAAAATGCATTTTTATGTTTCTTTCTCAGTATCAGGGAATGCACAGACATGGTGCTGCATGGGCAGAGTCTCTGAGGTATCGAATACCTCAGTTTGAAGGAATGGGAGGTCTTCGTCGCGTCACCCTCAACTGTAACACTTTGATTGGAGATCGAGGTGCAGCTGCTCTTGCACATGAACTCACCGAGGACCTTTGGGTTAAAGGTCAGTAAATACATTACATTTTTTTAAATAGAAGACAATAACACAGTTGAAAGCTTATATTGTTGATACTACTGGCTTCTGATACATTTTGCAAGAGTCTTTGTTTTTGGACCTTTTTTACAGCTGTGGACCTGCAGAGGTGTGGCCTGTCTAATGATGGAGCTCGCTGTTTGTTGAAATCCCTGGAAAGCAATTCGTCTCTGTGTGTACTGGATATCCGTAGTAATCCTTTAGTCGGTAAGGCTGAATTGTCTTAATATAGTTTGAGGCAATAACATTATAGTGTGTCCACCTTCCAGGTGCTGCATCATTGGATTTTAGTTTAGATGTTTGGCACTTGAAGACTAATTCCACATTGAAAATAAATCTTTGTAAACTTTTAAGAAAGTTGAAATTTCTTTACAGAATGTTAAATCTAAAGATAATGTTCATAAACACAAATCTCAATAAATCTTTTACTATTTTTTCCCCCTTCAGACAAAAGTCTAATTAAAACTATAATAGAGAAGGTGCTAAGGAATGCGGACGGACAGTCACCAGAGGTGAGTCTTAGAGATTAGTATTATAATTCAGTGAGAGGTTGTTTTTGTAGCTGTGTCTAAAGCTCATGTGTAACTTTTATTATGCTACAGTACTGCTGGATCAAGCCTCCAGCCACAGAGTCGCAGAACGTTTCTGGTCCAAAAAGACGAGCTCTTCCATATACCGTCAGAGGAAAAGCTACATTTAACATAGGTATAGTAATAAATGTGTTTACTATGTGTTCGCAAAGGTCAGGCCTGCATAAAAGCAATAAGTCAATTAATTACATGATATGAAAAGTGAGCATAATAAGATTACCGGCTGCAATCATTTAGTTGGTCTGTCCCTCTCTCTCTCTCTCTCTCTCTCTCTCACACACACACATACACACACACACACACACACACTCTCTCTCTCTCTCTCTTCCTCTTTAACAAAGATGGGATGACATCTGGTTTCTCTACGGTGCACTGTCATACAAGAGACTAGTTCAGGTTCCTGCAATGTTTTACAAATTTATAGTCAAAGTTCATGATTACTAGCAAACAAAGAGCAAGCCAGGGGAACTTTAAAATAATAATAATGTATTTTGTTCTTGTTAGGGTGAATGGGGACTCAGTGCATCAGGTTCATTGTACATAGAAGCACAGACATTACCCTGAATCCCTGGATGAGCATAAACTAACCTGCACATCGAGCTAAATATCCTTTAGAAACGAGTGAACTTAGCATGTTTATAGTATTTTTATTATATTAGTTGAAAATGGTTGACAACATCAATGGGTTAGTGCCATATCATTGTTTATTGCAATCATTTCTGAGAAAATCAATAGTAATGCAAAATGTGTTATTGTGACAGACCTAGCAAAAGCCAAAGAGGCAAAGAACACGAGTCTGAATGTTTTCTTTTCCTGAAGCATACCACTAATTTAAACCTGCTAAAAGTGATCAAAGGAATTTTCCACAAGCACAGTATGCTTTTTCTGAAACATGCAGTTATCATCCACTTAGAGGCTTTTACCTATTTATTTGGTTAAAAGTCCAGTGGTAAGTACTTATTGGACAGACAGTATGTATCTTTTGGTGTGAGCAGAATACAGTTATATATGATTATATATAAATATAGTCAGGACTAGTGCACGTGCCTTTTGGGCCGTTCTTATGAGTGTTCACAAGTTTTGAAGAACAAAGATACAAAAAATAATACCATTCAAACAACATATACAACAGCTGATTTTTTTGACTATTACACTTTATTACAAAAGAGAAACAAGCAGATATTTTTTCAGGGCAGATTAAACGGTTTAACAGAAAAACTGGGTTATCCTTCAGAGTGATACAACAGCATGATAGATTTTTCCTGAATCACCAGTAGTAAGTTTTAGAAGATGCCGGACTTCACAGGATAAATTAGTTACCCTCAACCAAAACTAACTCATTTGCAGACTTTATCTCAGAAAGAGCAGAGAGCTGCAGTCTAACAGCATCAATCTGTTTGTGAATTGTAAAATTTTATTAGTCATTATAGGTTAGATGAGGCTTTTTGGACTTTTATTTTACAAATGCACGAGTTCAGCTTTGTATTTATTTACATTTTTTCTGTATTCCACATGGGATGAGTACTGTTGATGGAAATGTCCTATTAGATGACTTCCACTAAAGGCATGTTGGACTCTATACCATGAAACCACAAAAGGAGATGTGATCATTTTTAAAGGAGAGGGCTTTGGAGTCTCTTTAATACTCTGCTCTTTTTACCCACTTCTAATAACAAGTGGCTCAGGAACATTTCCCGTACGCTGATGTGTTTTTAATGAAAACTTAATTGTACTTTCCTTGTTGTTTTGGAAACTCATTATGTCTATTAAAAGTTTTGTGTTAGTGGATTTCTAGTTCTTGACATGGCTCTCTTACTGGTGCAGCTTCTCATAAAGCAACATCTGCTTTAGGATGGAGTTCGGTTGTTGCTCAGACAAAGAAGTCCTGTTCGTCTTCTCCCTATGTACCGTGGCGTGCTGCTGCAAGGGCTGGACGGCAAAGGTCAGAGGATGTTTGCAAACCTACTTGCTACGTAAATACGTAAATAAGATGTCTTGTTTTCAGGCACGTGATGCTTATGCCTCCTAAATCGACCAGAAGAAATCATTAGATAAACAACATATTAAGCTTTGTGGATTAGCTTTGCTATTAGCTGTTTATGTTGCATGTGATGGGACTGAAATGACTTTGTATTCTGCTGTTTCAGAGGTTTTCCTCCTGGTGTTATTGTGACAGATCAGAGCTTTCAGGTAAGTTTTTTTTGCCTCAGGACATGTATGACCTGAATTACAACATTGCCTTGTGTTAAGTTTCCAGCATTATGACTTTCTGAAAGAAAAATGGATGGGAGTCTTTTCAGCGTCAGTCAAAAATGTGTAGCTTTTATACATCGCTTGTGTTTTTTATTAGGATGCAGTTACGGTAAAGGTTACCGTGGAGTCAGATTCAGAGAGAGAAGAGGATGAGGACAAAGGGGAGGAAGTGGTGGTGGAAGTTGATCATAGACCACCTTCTCTGCACCTTCAGGACATGATCATTGGACGACAGCTTGATCGTGTTCAGGTCAGCCAAAGAATGAACATTTAAAGCTTATTTGTGGCAAATGTCAGGAATTTGCTTTAGGAATTTGTGTTCAAAGTTTTGACACCATGTACCAGTCTCTCTGGTACCACCAGAAAAGAGCTACCCCCTTCCTTACAAATATTAAATGAAGTAAATGAATAACGGCATCACACCTGAGCATTATCTGTGTCACATAGGCCAATGTTTTGCATCTGCAGAGTTCCTATAGAGCTACAGATTATCGTTCTATTTCAGCTGTTTGATTACTTTTACCTTTGTCTTTATATACCACAGAAAAAAACCTTTACTTTTATATAATAAATAAGTCAAAAATAAAATGTGTTATTTGGTCGATGACCTCTAGAGGGGTCATTAGTTCAGTTCAATTAGTTCACGATCAGTGATAAATATTTTGGGAACCATACAGTTAGGAGCTCTTCACTATGAGTGTTTCTGCTCATCTCCTGCAGATGGAGCTGAAAGAGTGTCGTTTAAGGCTGACAGAAGAGCGCAGGGCAAGACTGAGAGCTGAATCAAGACTCATGGAGGTAATGAAATCTTTAAAGTGTAACTTAAGTATGTTTTCTTCTTTTACCAGTTTGTGTTTATAATGATAAAGACAAAGCTAAGTCATGATTTTAACCCTTCATCTGCTAAAAGAAAGGCACACATTTTTAAACAAAACAATATGTATGTAGTAATGTCTAATTAATCAAGTATTTGTCTTTCCTTTTACTCATGTGCTTGATTAAAATAATTTTCTAACACATTGTTTTAATCTTATATATGCATGCTGCTACATGACATAATTGTACAATTTACACCATAACCTGCAAAATAGAGATTACTGCTTTATAAAAACTAGTTTTTATACTAGTTTAAATGTAGCTGTTAGCTTGGTTAGCTCCCCATCCATTTGTCATGTCACATCCAAAACCAATTTGGCTCTGGGGCAATAATGCTAATTTTACTTATCCTATTTAATTGACTTTAGTAACTCTTTAGTGACTTTATTATAGTGCAGCTCACATTAAAGCAGAGAAATGAAGAGTTGAAGTTAAATCAGGGACCCAAATAACAATAAAATGCTTTGACAGCAACACTGATCGGATGTATTTTAAGGTGCCAAACATTAATTGAAGTAGTTGCTATTAATTCTGTTGGTTAATTTCTAACTAGTTACGCTGCTACCAGTACATTCGTATTGTTTTTCAGTTTGAATTGGAAAATTCCCGACTTCGCACTGTCAACAACTCCCTAAATGAAGCACTTGCAGGGAGTAGTTTCACATCAGCACCACCTGCTTTCAGTGCACTTGATGATGAGTCAGTCCTGGAGAGCATTGAAAGCTCATTCACGAAATTCCACGCCTTTCTGGATCTCCTCAAGGACGCAGGGTGGGTACTGACTCTTTTAGCTCCTTTTGCTTTCATTATGCATCTTTGAACGTAATGCTTGTTTAGTCACACTTAATCAGCTGATTATCAAAGTGACACACCACAGTTTATTCTTTTTATGTCTTCCTTGAAAGTCACCTGGATAATAATAATAGTTGTCCGATCGTGGTCCTCTTATTTCTACACGTGGAAGTTATTATGAAAAACTGTGCAACTTTTTGCCATGCAACACTTTAGCTGCATTATGGCTGACGTGCATAAAAAAGCAGCTAGTTGGTAAAAACAGGATATAACTGTGATGATAGCCAACAAGTAAACTTCCTGAGGTTGTGGTCACACTTCTTGTAAATGATCAATTAAAAAAAAAAAATCAGCTATTTCACTTTCATTTTGAGACCTTACACAGCAATAGCCCACATCTAATATTATGACAGACTTCCCGGCATCTCATATTTGTCCTTTTAGCGAGGAGCCTTGAATAGTTTTGCTGAAAGCAAACAGTTATAAGTTTACTTTTGTGTTTATTTCCAAAAAAAAAAAAGAAAAAAAAAAAAGAAATCCAAAATATAAATACATGTTTTTAGTAGTTTAATTTATGTTAATTATTTCACCCTTTATTTATTTTGCATTAAGCAGGGATGGGAAACTCCGGTCCCTGTTGGTCGTGGTCCTGCCAGTGTTAGGAATTTCCCTGCTGCAACACACCTGATACACATCAGACTTAATTAGCAGACTTGTGCTGAGCTTCTCATCAAATTAATCAAGTCTGCTAATTACCCACTGATTGGAGTCAGGTGTGTTGCAGCAGAGAAATTCCTCACATTTGCACACATATTCACCTAACTAAAAATGAATTTAGATGGCTCCTAGCAACGGATTGTTGAATTTTCAATTTGTATTTAATTCCTCAATATTTATTCAATGTATTTGTCATTTTTTTCTCTGTTTTATTAACATTTTTTCGTGGATAAATGCATGTTACTGCATACATCTAATTTTATTTGTATACCCTTTACGGCACTTTTGTTAATTAAGTTAATATTCCAAGACTGGATGTTTTAATTTAATATAATCCTATTTCTTTTTGTAGCCTAGGTCAGCTAGCCTCTATGGCTGGGATTGACAAATCAGATTTCCAACCTCTGGGAAGACCTCAGCTCTCCTCTACAATAGGACCACATTTAGATGGCAAAGCATCCCAGATCACAGGAGGCTTCAAGGATGTTCAGAAAAAGACTGATATTGTGTCTTTGGTAAGCATATAGAGTTTACATATAGATTCATTAGACATATTGCCCTGCAAATCTGCATGCCCGAATGAGAATTCCTCAGCAGCAACATAAATTAGCCTCTAAGCACTGCTGTGACCTCAGTACGCATTTTTAAAGCCATACTATTAATGAATGTCAGAACCGATACTTATATCCTGACTGGTTGGCCTGTTTGCGTAAAAAACCCTCAAATGTGTGCTTGAAATATTTGTGACAAAGCTCAACATTTTTATCCATTTACCGTTTATTGTGCAAATTATTTAATATTGGAATAAAATAAATAGTAACTATAAATGATAAATATAGATATAATATACTGCACAAATTAGTACATAAAACACAATCACAAAAACGTGATAAGACACGCACTGTGCTAAAAGGCAGAAAAGGCAAAAGAAAATTAATGCGGGTCACAAATAAACTTGTGAACCTATTTTATTATGGCTCTTATCATTCTATTCCCATAGATCAAAATACACAAGCAATTTTTGTTGTATTTTATTTCTTTAAAGGATTTGTTCTCTTTTTGCATTGTACATATTTTAAAACAGCAAAAAAACAACAACTAATAATTACTAGATCTGGTTTCTGATAGTGCACATTTAAAACGGATATGAACAAAGACATCTAACTGCATCAGAGCAGCAGATTATCAGAGCAGTCTAAAGTAGCTCCCTCATCTAACTGCATGCTGGGTTATTATATAACTGGTTAGATGTAATACTGAAAGCAAACCCAAAGACCTCTTATCAGTGAAAACAGCTAACTAACCACTTCCTCTAATGTTTAAGCATGAATTTATTAGTTACTGAACAGTTCACCAGCCAGTTTAGTTTACTGTTTATCATAAATATTTGTGTTATGAAGATAAAATATGTTAGTTTTTTATGACTAGAAGTTCCCTTAAACACATTTTCAGTGTTGTACCTACTGATCTTGCTTAAAATGCACCGTATGAGCAACTTGCTTATTATGGTGACAATTTCTTTGCTTTCAACAAAAGCTGTTGATAGTTTAATCAGCTGACTATATGGGTTGAGCTTTACTTTTTAGGTATCTTAGCTTTATTTTGTGTAAGAGTTATCTACCATTTAAGCATATGTCATTTTACTATGGATATGCCCTGAAATATGTTGTCTGTGCCATATTTATAGCTTGAAAGCATTTTTCATTTAGCAATTATTTCCACTTTCTACTCTGTGTGTTTTAGGCGGACAATGTGGTACCGAATCTTCCTGATAGAGATGCTGACACCTTCACACACCGGTCTCTAACACCTCTCAGTGAAACTTTGGATAGGGACAAACATGTAGACTTAACCCTTAGTCAGACTCCAGGCTCCAGATCAAACCCTGTTAACAGTGGAGGAGAAGAACCATTTCAGTATTTAATTCCAGATTCACAGCCTGAGTCAGGCTCTGAGCACAGTTTCCCATACCAAAAGTCCTATAAAGCCTTACTGACCCAATCCAACCCAACCCAAAGTTCTCACAGAAGCAACGATTCCCACAGATACAGCTTCACATACAGTCAGGCCTCCAACAGCAAGAAGTCTCAGGATGATTTGCCTGAGATTGTGAGTGATGAGACAGAGTCTGATAGATCAGTAAGGTCAAGGAACGATAGGAAAGGAAGGCTAATGACAGTGAGTCAGTCACGTTCAGAAGGATCAGAGAGAGAAGGTTATCTTAGAAGCTTAACTCTGGAAAATATTGGAATAGAGGAAGATCAGTCAGATGATTCATTCTGATGCAATAGCAATAATCCAGGAATCTGGATCGCTTCATGTTGTTTCTTGGCATTGTCCTCACACTTTAAACACACTTTGTCCAATAATTATTAAAGATGTTTTTAACAAACTTACTTGAAATCTGCACGGCCTTTTAGAACAGCTGCTGTAGTTACTGTAAATGCATTGCTTGTTTTTTTTTTTTTTATAAAAACAGTTTTATAAAAGCTTTTTCCACCATATTTTTCATCTTTAGGAAAACCACGGGCGTTATTCCTGCACTTCATCCTGTTAGTTTTGTATTAATTGTTTGCTCATTTCTCAAATTCTCAACATTAAACAGACTTGTTGTCTAAAGTCCTGTTTATTTAGCTTATTTGAGTTTACAAACTTTATAAAGTGAACCTGAATCAGCTTTAGATGCAGATTGCTTATGTGAGTCTTTAAAAAGTGTTTAGTGTGATCAGTATAATGTGTGTCTTATAGGACATTGTTTTGTTTATAGTTTGGTGTTCCCACGTTCTGAGATGAACAACATCAGAGCATGATTCTTGTGGGTTGGATAAGGACACTACATTCTTTTGAAATGTGCATGTACCTTCAATTTGACTTGGATCCACAGCCAAAAAGTATGGGATTAGATTTGTGCCAAAAACAAGAAAGACACTTAGAAAATCAAACCAAAATAAAGAATTTGAAAGAAAGAAAACTTAAAATCTTTAGACCGATTGCGGGAAGTTTTATCTTCTCTTTAAGTGACTATATACAGCTTCCTGTTTCATTCTCACTGATCAGAGCTTTGCGCTCGTAGCTTCGTTACAGTTACTTTTCCTGACTCCATTCTTTGGGTTTACTGTAGCTGTGTCTCAACTCAGGGTGCAGACTATGAAGGCTATGTAGTGTTCTACGTAGTCTACACATTGAAGTGCGCTTACCTTTAGTGTGTGGGGGGTATAAACTTACCCATAATGCTCCAGTCCTCCATCGCCTCTCAATTACAAATGCCATGTCTATCTAATTAGTGATCCCATTCTTCATCATCAATAACAAAAAAAACAACAAAAACATTCTTAACTCCTTATGGCTGGATGTTGCATATTTGATTCATACTGTTTCTGAGACATGTTGCATCACTTTATGGCAGAAACTTCACTCATAATGTTGTTGTTT
>JBAMIG010000012.1:7392917-7413403 GCA_037177335.1 Kiunga ballochi
AAAGTAATCCAAAAGTATTTAGAATACATTACATTACCTGAGTAATCCAAGGGAATACATTACAGATTACATTTTTTTGACATGTAATCAGTAATCTGTAACGGAATACATTTTAAAAGTAACCCTCCCAACACTGCCAATGACCTTGTACTGGACGCTAACGTGGAACTGCTGGGATCACTGCCATGAGAGCCGACAGACACCAAAGTAAACAATTGTAAACAATTGCTGGTGTAATCCAGGTCATCTCTGTAAAGACGGTCTTGTGTTCTTAAACTGTTAGCCACTAGCCTGCAGCCATACTATCTGCAGAGGGAGACATATGTGTTAACATTGTTTCACATCATTGTTTACATTCTCCGAAAGCAAGCGCAGCCACTGCAAATGAGAAGATCCACTCTGTCACAGCAAGGCTGCAGACACGGCACCCTGCAGTGGTGTTTGTTCTTTTGTATTGTAGAGTCTTCCTCTTCTTCCTGTTGCTTTCCTGCAGTTGGCAGATGCCATTTTTCTGTTGTGTTGCTGGATATTTGGTGTAAAAGCAAACCGAGAACTCTGGTTTTCAAGTGGATCAGTCCTCTCCCTCGGTGTGCATCGAAGTGCTGTTGCTGTTCATACTTTGGCGAATGAATCGTACGATCTCCATAGGCGGGACATGGTTTGTTTAAAACTGAGTCCTCAGAGGACTGCTATCCCACAGGTTTTTGTTGTGCCCCTGCTTCAACATGTTAGATTTAAAATCAAATGGATCCAACATCTTTTTGTCAACTTCTTCAAATGAATTAAATTCAGTGAGATGTGTGGGCGCAGGGAAAAAACAAAAACCTGCAGGGCAGCAGGTGGCCTTCACAGACTATAGTTCAACAACTGTGTATTACACTAAAGTTTGAATGCTATAGATTTTTGACTCCATCCTACCACAACCACAATATCACCCCAGAGATGAATATCCCTGGGAATGCATTCATGTGTATTTTCTGAGTACATAAGTGTAATAGTTGAGTATGGCTCAAATCATAGTATTTAAAAATTCAAATATAGTGAGCAATATATGAGAGCCACTGTGGACTGTGACAGTTCAACTCTCTAAGATCTCTCCATTTGGGATAAGGCTTTTGAGCATGACGGTGCATTTTTTGGAGCATGATTGAGCAGTAGAATAACGGATCCATTTTTAAATTGGAGCCTTTTCTCTTTTTAATGCCTGTATAGGCTGATTATTGGTAAACGTTTGTTAGTGTGGCAGTAGTTGTATTCTGAGACTATTATCCAACCATCATCTGCTGCCGCACTGCAATTGTTTTCTAAATGACAGAAGAGGAGAGCGAGAAGAACGAGGGGAATAAGCACTTCTCTTATCATCTCCCTGTCAGATCCTCACAACTGCAGTCCTCTATTACACGCCAATACAGGCAAGCTTTATTGCTTGGATCACTATCAAAGTAAGAATGAGAGTGAAAATGAAAAAGAGGCTTCTGTTCAATTATATTAAAAAAATCTATATTTATATATTTATATAATACTGAAAAGGATAAAGTGAATCTGAGAAATGAAGAATAATTTGGTTTCTCAAAGTGCAAAAACAAATGGTTTTTTTTGCCCACAAAGGAAACGCAGCTCAGAAAAAAAAGCCTGCCTGTGGGAGAGGAAATAGGTGGAGCCAGGTTTTCTTATGAAATGAGATATGCGTGATGCGTTAAGTCTTTTTTTTTTGTTCCATCAAAGAAAAAACAAGCAAAAACGCCAACTAAAAGCCCAGTTTTAGATTGAAGCAGATAGCTTTGATGCATGAAAGCCCTCTTTTATCAAGCTAAGCTTAATCCCTTGCATATCTGTGGAGCCTTGGTGCTAAGGTCACTCAGATATGTGAAGATTACCTGGATGGCTGTGTAGAAAGGTGTTTGGCCAAGACAATGCTCCAGGGTTGAGAGATGACAGCAGATTCCTGAACTGATAGAGGGATAAAAGAGGAAAGCTGTTATTTGTTGTGGTTTCTGTCATTTGGATTAGCTTACGTGGCAGGAAGCTGTTTGCTTAGTTATGTGAGAAGTTCTTAAAGTTTATCTTCTTTTCAAGAGCAGAAAATATTTGTGGCAAATGTTTTGTGGGTTTCTGTCATACCTTTTTAGATTTAAATGTATTATGTAAGCTGTTATTTTCTGCTTGACGTAATGAAAATAATGGATGTTGCAAAGTCAAAGATTTTATGGGCCTATTTTTATTTTGTGAAACCACAGTGACATTTCCATGGGTTACCCTCCAACTTTAATCAGAAATATCCGCTGTTGGTGTTTTTATGTGGAGCAAAGCCTCCTACAGAACTTACATCAGTGTTTGTACTTGTGCACTGTCAAATTCTCAGAGCATTTTGACAGGGTCTGTATATAGGCAAAGAAAGATATGAAGGCTTTGAGCAAACTGAATCTCCCCCGCTCTCACACTAAATCTGTCCATCTCCTCTGAAATGCAAACTCAGATTGGCCATCTTTCTTTTCAAATGGTCTAAAAATCTGAGCCATCTCGAAATGTCCATCAATGGTCATATATTCTCTTTGCAGTGTAAAGGTGTGGTACTGACTTACAATGCACTGATTCTGTGCCTGTATTTGTTTTACTGTTTGGAAAGGAAGTATAGGCATGTTTACATGGTTGCTGAAGGGTGGTCTATACCATGTGAGGTAGTATGTAAGCATGTCTGGCTTCTTGGCTGTTTTGAAAATGTGTTTCAGAAAGTTTCTTGTCAGTTATAAATAATGGAGCGAGCTGAGTCTGAAAGTAAAACCAGTCAAACTGACAGACATGTCTTTGATGGGTTGGTCTTTTATATGCTGAAAACCAATTAGGTGGGTCAGGGGCCTGGGGATCACAGCGGAAAAGAATCCAGTGCCACCGTTCTGTCATCAGCACCTTCAATCACCACTCCTGAAAGGCTAACACACCCTTTATTTCTCTCTCACATTAAAGAGATTTATGCACATATTCAGGGAACTTGGACAGTACCAGAACAGGCTGGTTATCTGTGTGGCTTTTTAACTATGTTTCCATTCAGCTGTCAAGTAAATTGTAAAGCCACTTTGAAATACAGTAAAATGTAATGGAGGAAACCCTTTTCCTGAAGGCCCCAAAGGCAAAGCAAAACAGGCAAGAATTGATTGATGCAGTGTTATTTTTTTTTGAATGTTAAAGAAAAAAATGTAAAAACCTGATCATTCGTCACACGCTTAAATAATTTGTTGGACCACATTGGTTATAACATGCATTCAGACTAGTTTCAGTTCAACAGGTTCCTGTAATGTAATACCCTTCATATCCAGTCAGAGATAAATCAGGTTTTTTATTCCTTAACATCAAAATTGAGTTTCAAGAGCTAATTCAAGCATTTCTCTCCCGGTGAGCCTTACTAACAGCTTGAGGCTTTTGTTTTGTCCAGAGTAAATACAGCGAATATCCTCAACCTTTTGTAAAAAAGATTTCCTGAAAGCATACCTCTACATTCTGTATTATTTCCTTTTTTTAAACTAAATGTTTTTGCGATTTCTAAATATTATTTTATAATTTTATAATGGCAAAAAAATAAAACTAATTCTAATAAGCATACTTTTAAGCATTTAACTAGTTTAAATATTAATAGTGTTGTTGATTGCTTGATGCAAATTAGAAAAGCACAGAGAGAGTACAGACCTTTACAAAGCCACACAGTCTCCCCAGAGGGTGATCTAGATCACCTCCAAATTGTAATCACACATTCCTTTTTTTTATATTAAAATTAAATTTTTAAATTTTCTCTGATGGGAAATTGAACTATTTAAAAAGCTTATCATTTATTATAGTTCCTTTGCTCAATATCTTATGTTATGTCATTGATTATGGTTAAATGAGAAAAGTTAGCCAGTAGTGTTGTTCTGCAATACAGAACAATTGTTCATTAATGCCGAGATGTTCAAATATTTTCTTTTTACTTCCTGAGTTTGTCATCTATGCTCCATAGTTACTGATTTTTTAATAAAGCAAATAATTTCCACGGATGGATTTTTTTCCTAGCTTTATTTGTGTCCTGCAAACTTTTCATTCCATTCCATTACTTTTTTTTTTTTTTTTTTAAATTAAATTTCCTTTTAAGATATCACCTTACCTGATTTTTGCAATTATGAACTGATCTCCAGACAAAGATAGCTGCACTCTGAGTTGTTGAGATTGCAGCGAAATTACCCCTCGTCTGCAAGCTGTTTGACCATTCAGCCAGCCAAATGTGCCAACCCCATCAAGGTGCTAAGATTTGCCCTTTTCAATAATTCATTCCCAAATTTGCAGGGAGGAATCTGATGTTAGTCTAATAGTTTGGCATACAGGGGAGATCTTCCTCTAATTGGAGTGACATGCCGGCCCCTCCGGTCCACGTTAAATGCCATCAGAGTCGCAGCCAAATACTGTGCTGTTAAAGGCACAGCCGCAAGATTAAAAGTGGCCGCGTAAACTGTGGCTGACCTGAAAGAGATGAATATGATTAATGCAGCGCTTGCACACTGCAAGGTGCACTTAAAAACATGAGACAGTCACTGTTTCTCATTCATACAAATAGGAACTAAGTTACTGAGCAGATTTTTAAATGTTATAATTTTCCCTTCCTCCTTTCCATTCTTCGACATATCCCTCTTTCTAACAGGGTTTAGTATTCAGACACACATGTACACAAAATCACAGAAATTCAACTGAACAGTCATTCTGTGTCCTGTGCTGCCTCCTCAACTCTAACTAATGAAACACTTTAATGGCCACTGCTATTCTTTTGGAGCTCATTAGAGAATATATAACACCCACAATGACACATGTGGAAATTCACATACACATACACACATGCTATTTGCACCCATAGTGTCTTGGGGTAGCGTAATTACAAAGTCTAATTTCTGTATTGTTTTACATTATTTATGCAGTAGTGTTGCCAGTGTCACGCTGACCTTCCTCTAATAGTGGCACACACATGCACTAGAAAACACATCCATACACATCCATGTTACAAGTATTATGTGTAAACACACACACATCCCCTACCTTTGACCTGGCTCAATGGAGTAAGTGTTTACCCAATTTCTAACCCTAATTCGTACATGACTGTCCATTTCCTTGAGATAAACCTTAGTTCTGAACTATTTAACTTTTTTTTTTTGTCTCAAACGGAGTAAATCTTAATAATCGGGCTATAAGAACACAATTATGTCCCCACAACATGATCCCGCACATACACACACAGCTGAAAATCCATAATACCCCCTAGTGATCTGAATATATCCCCATATTTTCAACCATTCTGAACTGCTTTCAAGTAGCTGCCAGCTGTGACTTGGTGGTGGTTCAACAGCTTGAAGGTTGAATTCATTTTCAGTATAAATAAAGTGTTGTTGAGAGCCAGAAAAAAACTGACACTGCTACATGAAAGGCAACCAACTTATTGTTTTAGAGGGGGCTATAGCTCCTGGCACTGCTTTTGTAAATTTGCATTTGTATTGCACATTTCATGCGGATAGTAAAGAACTTGTATTTGCAATATCAGAGAGTGCAGATGGGATATTCAGCTCTGTATTTGATACTGTAAATCCAGTGTAGGTGCAAATGCTCTAGTTTAGCTATTAAAGTGATTGCCATTGGTGGAGATTATCTACTGCAGTATGACATATTTTCCTAAATCTGTGCACTTCTCCTACACTGTCTCTTTCTTACCATTTGTCGTTGTGCTGTAGCACCGGGTGAACAATGGATAAGTTGACAGGTTTTCAGTTAGGACAGAGTATACCAGTGTTTGTGGGTGTAGAGAAATAATCCTTATTGTTTTAGGACTAGTACAAGTGTCAGAACCCACTTTTCTATGTAGGCGTCATCTGCCTCCATGTCTCAGAGGCTTTGGCCCCATCATACATATATGTACGTGTGTGTGTGTGTGTGTGTGAACTACTCGTACAATATTGCTCCTGATACAAAAAACACCAACAAAGCACGGACAAAACAGCAAGGTTGTTAATTTAAGGGTAAGGAGTAAATGTCACATGCTTCAACTCACCATGGCGATATATTTTTAAAAACTTTTATTGCAGCAATTAAATCCAATAAAAGTATGTTTAAAATCTTTTCTTTTAACATGATTTGATTTCCGGAAAATACAACACATACAGGAACTACTCTGACTTCATTTCAGGTTTCATGTTCAAGAATAATATTCCAGAAAAGTCTGATTTAGTTTCAGTAAGCTTTTTTTTGTTATAATGAACACATTTTCCTGTTACTTTCTTTGTTTCTTTTACTTTATATTTCTTTTACTTTATGTTCAGAATAAATTTCATTTCATTAGTTCGCCCATTCATTCATGAAAAAAACAATTACTTATCCATTCTAATATTAGAGAAGACAACCTGAGTGCAGGCAACCTGTAGCTAAATTAATTAACTGGAAATAATTGGAAGAGTTCAAAATGTGATTGCGTCAAAGATGTCTTTGATACAAAATCAACATGAAAAACCAGCAGCGATCAGGGGATCCCTGCTGTGCTACCTCAAGTATCTAAACAAGCAAAGTAGCATTTTAACATACTGCAAAAAAAAACAACTTCCAGCTGTGAACCAGGACCTACAATTTACCTCCAAATCAAACATATCAAACATAAAATCAAACATAAAACTGCTTGTGGTCAAATTTAGCACAATAACCCATTAACTTGTGTCAGGTGGATTGAAGAAAAGAAACATCCAAACTGCTGGACAGTGGAAAAGGTCTCAAAGGGCATATGACCACCTTGTTATAAAAAGCATGTAAAAAAAGAAATGGCATACCATATGGCTGCAATTTACAAACAATGAATGTGGAGGAGACGAAGCACTGACTATCCCCTCATTTATATCACCCCTCAAGTCAAACAGGGTGATAACAACTTTGGGGATATTTTTTGGCAGCAGGGACACCAGTAAGGACAGAGGTTTAAAAAAATAAATGATTACAGACCAATACTAAGCAATTTGAGTGTGTGTGTATTTATTTCAAGAGCTCTCTGAATCTTTTTTTTTTTTTTTTTTTTCAGTATGTAAGTAAATACACTCTGGGGGTAAGTTTGCATTTAAACATAAAACCGGCTCAAAGTGTACTATGACAAGGAGGCATTTTTATTTGAAGTACAACATAAAGATATAATGTTAAAACTGTTGCTGTAAAGAGATGTTAATCCTAAATTTGATTATAGTAGCATGTTTTAAAAACCTGAAACAAGGACAGTATGAGTCTTAAAATGGACGTAGTACTACAAAGAAATTAAGAAACGTGTAAAAACTATGTAAATGGACAACCCGGCAGTAATATGATTTGGCATTAGGAGCTTTGTGGAAGTGACAGATTCTCTTTGGAGTAAAGATGGAGAACATCAGCAATGTGTTAAAACAAATTGTTGACTGGTTGAAGAATAATGCAAGAAGAAGACTGAATATTTCATCACCTTCATAATCCCAACAAATGATGATGAAAACCTGAGAAATTGGAGACCAGAAGCAAATTTCCTCTGATAGTTTGTCCATCAGGAGGTGCAGCTTTAAAAACGGAAATAAGTCACTGTCTGTATTCTAGGACACTTCCAGAAATCATGTTTTATGGAAAAAATAAATCATTGGACCTTCTGCACATTCAGACTGAAGCTCTATTACTCAAAAATAAAGCCATATGTGAACATGATCCAGATATGCTAATATCTTTGAGCAAAAGATAGTTTAAAATGGGCTGAAGTAAAGTGCAAAACTGTTTTGTAATCAGACAAAATACAATCTGAATTCTCTCTGGTGCTCAAGGTGAGCGAAGACTCTGGTTACTTATGAGCATCCAGTAAATATGATGGAATAGCGATGCATTTGTGCCAATGGAACTTGTTGTTCATGTCTCTCAAAAGGCACCATCAAAAGATGTCTGTAGAGGTTTTAATTGACACATCTCCACCTCCAGATGACACCTTATTCATTTCGTGCTGGCTGTCTTTGTTGAACTTCCTTTCGTTCTTATGAATTTTACGTAGCTTTGAACAGCAGAATAGTTTTTTTTCCTTTCGACGTCACTCATCATATATGTATGAAGACACAGTTGAACATTTTACCAACTAAAAACATTATTTAAACAAAAATCAAAACATTAGAACAACAAACCGGATTCTTCTATCTAAAAATAATAGGTTAACATCTCTCTCTCAAAGATCCAGCTGCTGGGATTGTGAATTAATGCCTTCTGTTTTGATTTACATTTTGCATACTATGCCACCTAATTTGCATTTAGGCTTTACATTGGAATTGATAGTTCAAATGAAAATTAGCTATATTTCCTTTTGGAAGTACATATTCAACATATTTAATCTTTACATATAGATAAATGATCATGGCTGACTATCCTGTGATGATGCATAATGTTAAATGCTTTCAGCTAAACGAAATTCAAACAAATGTTTCCATTTAAATTGCATAAATATGTCTGTAATAGAGCACCACGCCCTATTTACTCCTAGCTCACAAACCTACAAGATGGCACAAGATGTTATTCATTTGAAACTTTAGTTATTATAGTGCGTGCATGCATGTGTGTGCATGTGATTCCCCGGATCAACAATGGAAAAACAACAGGTGTGGTTTGCATTGCAAGTCTAATACTCACACCTGCAGAGTCTGAGAGAACAATGAACAAAGAGCAAAACTGCCTGAGTGCCATTTCATGCTGCCTCTCTGTTTGTTGAACTCATTCCTTTCGTTCCCATTATGGATCTTACGTAGATTTGAACAGTGAGATTGTTTTGTATTTTCTTCCGACATGACTCATCACATCTTCTAGGCTCACCGCCCCACAATGATAAACAGTCTTTTTCTTGTCAGTAAGTGTTTGGAAGTGACAAACCAGACAGTTGGCTAAGAAATGACAGGAATGAAGCATTGGAAGAAAATCACTGACTTATGCTTCTGAAGCCGTTGGTGATAGACAGAAATACTTGTTTTTGCAACAGTAAGAAACAAAAGCCTGTTTGTTTAATTATTTATCTATTTTTCCCCAAGCAAAAGTAAAACTAAATATCCCTTAAAATTATAACCGCTTTGGCAAAATCCAGTTTTATGCACAGCTTTTACTTTGTAGATAGAATTTAAATGTATTCAGCATCTTATTTGAATAAGGTGTCAGCTTGTGGTAGATGTACAGTCTTTATTTACTGCTCTGTTTGCTTTTGACAGCATTCAGAAGGCAGTTTTACAATTATGCCCATTAAGCACAATTTCTCTGTCTGCTGAGGCCCTTTGGGATATTGCACTCGTCTTAACTAGACTTTGTTTAGAGTTGATAAATTATGTTTGTGTGTGTGTGTGTGTGTGTGTGAGTGAATGTGAGTGAGAGAGAGAGAGAGAGAGAGACAAAGTGGTAAATGTGCTTGCTTGGGTATGCATTTCAGCCTTATTGTGACTGCCATGGGGCAGATAGCAGGGAGTGGGGTTGACAGTAGCTTCTGCTCAGCCTCGCCCACAGACCTGGGAAACCTTGATAAGACACTCAGGTTCTATAGGCTCAGAAAAGCCATGCTGATGTGGAGAGTAGAAGAATTTCTGGGAAGGAGGAGAAGGTAGAGGAAGGCAAGAAGAAAGGAGAATGTTGGGGGGGAAGGACGGTGAGGATGCATAAAATCATTTTGGAAGTTGCTCCAGTGAGGCAGTTTTCTCTCTGCCATTATGTTTGAAAATCCCCACAATCCTTTTAGTCACAGAGGAGATGGAGAAGGCCTAACAGGGAAACACATAAATACTGAAAGGCACACATCTCCACCATAGCTGTTTTAAGAGTTAATCTTTTCCCGCCAATGGTTTGAAACTTGGCTAATTCTGTCTGGAGGCATGGCTCAGTCTTGCTTTCAGCTATGCGTCTCATACAGATTTAAAATTCTCAAAGTTAACTTCTAAATTAGGTTTCAGTAGCATTATCTGAAAGTTTTTCACATACCTGTGAAATTGAACAAACTTTATTTGTTATGAATGCAAAGCCAGCCTGAAAGAGGAATGCAGGGAGACTGCACACAACACACACAGGTGATTCTTCTTTGAAAAAGTAACAAAAGTAGGGTCATTTGTTAACTGGATACAACCAACTTTCTGTTTTGCAGGCAACAGTTTTGCCCTGTAATGTCTCTCTTCAATATAATGCAGCATGAAGGCATTTTTATTGGTTAATCTTGTATCTCAAAACAACGTTGATCTCTGTGATCATCAGCTAGTGGAACTGTTCTGTGGGAGAAGGTGAATCAGGGTAATGGTGATGTTGAAGACACTTTGGGAATCTGAGGCAGTCTGGAAATCTGAGTCTTTGCCCTCAGATAAATTGCTTTTTTTTTTTAAAAAATCACTTTAGTTGACTGAAGTTGTCCAACTTTTGAGAGGATAAATGACTTTTGCATCATAAAATGCTTCACAGTACTCACCAGATAAGTTTCCTTTAACACAAAGCATTATTAACCTCAGATAATGAAAATTCATTCCAGGAAGCTCTGCTGAGACTCTCCAGCTCTGTCTCAGAGGCCGTTGTGACTTGATTGTAGAGACATGAACAGTTAAAGGTGTTGCGATGTGTATCTATGTGTGAGGTATGTGTACGTGCTTGTTGTGAGCATGCGGGCATGTGAATACAACGAGATGGATAAGGTTGAATGTTTATGTGCATGAGCCATGGTGTACTTTCAGGTTAGAAAAACATCAATTGATGGATGAATAGAGGAGCAGGTGAGGGGTTAACAATGAGGAAGAAAGACACTGGGGTGTGTGTTTTGATTTGGTCTTGCAAAGACTCAAGATAGTGAAGGAATCTGCATAACACCTATAGATACCTTATCACGTCTTCGTGTTTGTACCTCCATGTTTACTTTTTCACTCATGAAAAGGGACTTCAATCTTGTTTTCTGTAAAGTTATTTTACTTGAATACTATGACTTAGTTCTGTTATGGCTAATTGTAGGGTTGGGTAGTACTTCAGGAATACCCATGTTTAAAATATTATATCGTTCTACCTAATGCTATGATTAAAAAAGTGTCCTTTATGCAATTTAATCTGTTACAGAATAAGAATGTGGAAACTGTTCTGTCCAATCAAATACCCTCCTCTCCAACCTTGACAAGGGCACTGTCAGGACTTCTGATGGGATATGCATTTCTATGTTTTTTTTTCCTGAGTTCAGGGTTGTGAAAGTGGGAAGTCAAAGTCAAAATGTTGGATACTTTTCTTTACTTGTTTTAAATGCAATAGGGGAGTAAAAGTAAAATCTTGGTTTCCAGAATAGTTAGTCACTTATTTCAGAATTAATTTAAATTCCAAATTATAATTTTCATTTGGAATTAAGTCTTTACATGTTCATTTTTCATCTCTTTTAAGCTGATTTAACCATTAATTGGAATTAAAGACGAATAAAACTCACACAATCTGGTCCACTGTAATCTCCATCTTGAAGGTTTTGAGTAGTATAGGAAGTACTACCTGCTTACTTAAAATCTTTGCTCTGCTGGAATTTCTCATGCTGAACTCATTCAATTCCACATTTATGTGAAAAACTAAACTGTTATGAAAGATGTTCAAATATCCACTAAGATGCACCTATATAACATCCTCACAGACCTTTTCTGCCAAAGATGATGAACATTATGATCAAAAGGATGGACAAAATTTGATCTTTAAAGCTGATTTAATTATATTGTATTACATTTTTTATTTTATTTTTATTATTTATTTATAATTGATTTATGGACTCATACTAAGTCTTAGAATAAACATGTCTTTAATATTAATGATTGTATTACATTGACTATATTATTTATATTAACATTTACTTAGAACCTAATTAACGCATTCATATTGGTGTAAACCGTTCCTGTCTAAATTAGATACTACTCCAAATGTAAGGAAAGTGTCCTTCCTGCCTTAACTGGTCTCCTACAGATAAATGGCAACCACAGTCATGCTTTTGTGTTACACTGTTTTAAGAAGCTAAAACCTAGCTTAGAAAAAAAGTCTGCATGTATGTGCGAGAGCGAGTGTTACTCTGTGTAAACACCTTAAAGATCCCTGATTATCATAGTTGATCTAATTTGTTTAAATGATCCCAAACAACAAACAAAAACATAACTGTTTGTTTTGGGAATTGTGGCTCTAAATGATATTCAGGAGCAGCATTTTAATTATTGAGTTGCTAGGCAACCAGCAGCGTCCCTGTTGGTTGCCAAGCAACTGTACTGTGGTTAAAAAATGGTTGTACAGCATAACTTTATCAAAAATCAATGTCACCAAATCCTACTCTATACCCTGAAGTACTCATCTACTCCTTTTGATATTGCACATCCAGAGTTATAAGTCGGTGTGATTTCTTTCTTTCACCTCAGCCATCAGAGCATGACAGACTCTGACACCTAAGATATGCCACAAGAGGTGATTGTTTCACTTGTGAATGAACCTCACAGCACAGACTGAGCTCATTATGTTGCAATTCAGTGTTCTTGCTGCCAGCAGTGGGCCTGTCTGTAGGCTTAATTTATTATTTAATTCTCACTGTTGCTGCACTGTGCAGGTGGCTTATGGAGAGGAAGGTGAAGGAGAGCTGTAGAGAAGTTGTAGTTTGTTTTATTTCTGTACATGTGTGAACTAAAAACAGACTTGCATGAATCTTAAAGATGGAAGACTGGAAGATACCACAGTCACTCCTGTTAGTTGTAGTTGTTAAAGTAATCGTACTCATCTACATTTAGGTTTGGTTGTGTGGTTTTAATTTAAAAGTTTAAGTCTGACTCTGGTTTATAAGTACTTCTCACATGCAAAACAAGTTTTACTAAAATATATAAATATCTGCAAATGGTTAAAAATACACAGTAAGACTTTATGGCATTTCCAAAGCCAGAAGCAAAATTTTAAAATGCAGTGAGAGACATGAAAATCTGTGAAAACTTGAGTCTTGATAAATTGCTAGGGATGAAGTGTAAGAGAGGATAGATTATAAAGCATTTATAAATCTATTAAAACCTTTTTAATATGAACAACTCTATTTAATGTAAATCTTTCTTTCTTTTTCTTTTTTTGCAGTTGTCTGCTTTTTCTCAACAGAATGATTTAAAGGAATCTGTTTTATGTTTAAGTTTAATTGATTCCTTTTTTTTTTTTCATTAATCCTTCTTTACCTTCGCTAAAGAGGTTGCGGAGGCTTTTATTTCTGTGTTGGCAACTTCACACTGAAACCATTGGATGTATTTTCACTATTATTTTTTCTACGAATGGGTTAACCTTTGTCTTGCTTTGTTTCCATTAAATCCGGGGAGTTTTTGGTTTACCATCTGGATCCAGAAATGTTTTTTGAAGGATTGTCTGTACTCAAGTGCTTCAAACTGGAAAATCTGAGTTACTGAGAAAGCTACTATTTAATGGTATCCATTCATTTATTAGTGAGAAAAAAGAAGATATGGTCATCAATACCAACTAAGGACCTGTAAGCTTCCCCACATCATTCTGCCTTCATCTTATCTGACACATCAGACATATCAGGTTGGATTAAGGTAAAGGATGTTTAAGGTTAAGTTCAATCAGAAAACATATCTTTTGTTTTAACATTTCTCTTCTGTAAGGTTAATGTAGCTTTAGTTTAAAGACTGCTTGAAACATGTTCTTTTCTAATAAAGTACAGCTCATTAGCCTAAAGCACATCATTCAGTCTGAGTGGCTTCTGGCCAAATTCAGCTCATACAGTGGAAGTTATGATAACTCAGCCAACCTTTAGATAATTAGCCTTCTCCCAAGAGTCCAATAGAGAGAGAGACAAGGTGTCAGTATTGTATAATAAGTCAGGAGGGAAAAAAGTGTAATACATTTTTGTTCAGGTAGGAGAAATTACTGGTAATTATTTAATAACGGCAAGAGGTCAAGCATGTAAGAGTGTGGGTTGTTAGTGGGTTTTCTTTCTTGGGTTTTGAAAATCTGACTAGAGATAAATAATTTTAGGAGTTTTATTTTAATGTTTTAGGTAATGATACGTATTATAAACATTTCTTTTACATGTACAAGGACAGGATTTTGCACAAGTTCATGTCTTTTATGGTAATTGGACAGGGTGTTTTGGCAAGTTTCTCCCAATTAAATATCTTGGAGAGGTTAAAATGTAAAGTATGTGTGGGTGAGTATAATTTGGACTTGTTTGCAAAAGTCACAACACAGATCACCTCTGTAAGTTAAGTTTTGGATTTTCCAGAGAGGTTTACAGTAACTTGTTTCGACTACTTCTACTAGTTAGGCAGTCAGACTGTGTGTTAGTACAATTTATCACCTTTAAATGACATGAGCTGCTAATGGTTGGGGGGGAGTTTACGCACACAATGTGTACATAAACTTGGTAATATCTTTGATAAACCATAAACAAAGCGAGCCTCTGTTTTTAACACTTTAAACTGAATTGCTGATAGAAAAGTCTAATTAATCTTTGTACAAAACATTCCTTGTGATCTCTGGCTTTTAGTTTTGGTTTGCAGTTTAGGTTTGGTTGCTATGTTTTAAGGAGCTCATTTTCAATAGAAATTTTGCATTCAGAGGTTAAATTTGATGAACCAGCCAACTAACTTTGTTAGATGCTAGTATTTAAAGCTTTGCCCTGTCAGGTTACCCCATCAGGCTTATTAAGGGGTATTTCTCGGTGTTGTGGTTTGAATACGAGGCCAGGACGACCACTAATTGTCTCAGACAGGTGCTTTTCAGAGAAGCAGGAGGTAGTTTTGATTGCAGAAAATTAATGGAAAAAGGAATAAAGAAATTCACAAGGAAAGAGAGGATTATATGGACAAAGAGAAAATGAAGTCTTGTATATTCAGGTTGCTGTAATTACAAAATTTATACATAGATTTTTATCTTTTTTTTTTCCAAATTAACTCCATCTTTCCCTACCACTTATCTCTAAGTCTGGTCTTTGCTTGCCTTTCAGACTATGAAATGGAGAGTAGTAATTTCCCCCGCTTCTTTCTGTATGTTAATGAAGCGCTAATCTGTTCCTGAGCGAGAGCCTTAATGAGGGCGACGTGCCCCTCGCGCAGCCGGCTAGCTTCTATTAAACTACCATTATGGAAATAGCTCGGTACTGTGCGCCGTCCTGGGACTGGACTCAAATGTATGCCTTATTTCCACTTTTGAAGCTTTCTTCTTTCTCCCTAACAAGCCTGGGAGTTCCTCTGAGGAAGCCAGCAGCAGATAAACAAACATGATAATGACGAGCACGGGGAGAGGCTTCGCACTTTGAGGTCTGGCCCTTTTCAGATTCTGGATACTAGCGGTGCAAAATAGGCCACAGAGGAGAGATTGTTGAAGATGGAGAGCACAGTGAGAGCCAAGTATCAAGCTTCTCCTCTAATACACACCCAAGTCCGCTGCTTTATCATTAATCAACAGGATTGGGTTTATGTAGTACTTTTTTTTCCTCTGGTGCTGTTTTTTGCATCGCGTAGTCCCTGAACGAGGTGAAAAAAAAAGTATACTCAAAAAGCGCATCAGCAGAGATTATTTACTTTATTTCCCACTAAATCAGTCTTTTCTATTGATTGTGTCACATCCCCCATCTTCAGCGTCTGTTGATAATACTTGGCTGCATTTACAAAAAACACCCAAACCAGATTAAGAGTAGGAACAGATGCTGCTTTAAGCTGAACGTATTTCAAAGACTTGTATCAAAGCATGTTATAGCTTTATACATTTTACATGTATCTAGGCCAGCCCAGCCCCAGCCACTCCCACAGACCACATATTGGTGGGTGACTGTGAAATGGATTAACGTCTTTCTCTTGCTTCAATCAGAATTAAAAATGTCATTTTTCAGCTTCTGTCTTTGTCTTCTTCTAATTTAGACTCCAACCTCTTCACTGTTTTTCCCCATCTTCATCCCCCAATGAGTCTTTGTCTTTTTTTTAATTTATTTCAACTTGTCTTTTCATTTTGTTTTAGATGCAGCTCTTTAAAGTCATCTTCCTCACTATTCACTGACTGTAATAAACGCAGAAAATACTAAGTAAAACAGGCTTTAAGTAGACTGTCCTATCTCCAGTGGCGCCTCAACAATGCTCCATTTCTTGGGAATCCCATAATTGTAAGCATTACAGTGAGAAAATGGCATGAATGGGTAAAATATGTGCATGAGAGCATAAATGGTGCAAATTTAGTTGGTAAGAGTGAACTATAAGTGGGTGAAAAATGGTGTGAGTTTAGATAGTAAGCTTTTTCTTTTAGTTTTTTTTCTTTCTATTAAATAAATAAATTCACTAGCGGTGGTGAATTCCCAGCATTTCTTTTAGGATGATGAAAAGATCTTGGAGCCTCGTCTCATCTGTGTCTTTCAAGGGATACTCTGGTTTTAAAACTATGGCGGTTTTTGTCCCCAGGTTTTAAGTAAATACATCAATGAAACATGAACTCCAGCAGGATTTTTTTTTAAAAGACCGAATTGTCAAATTTAGGTAGTTTAGGGGTTTAAAGGCTTTGACTGCTTGTTCCTCCTCCTATGTGCAAAAGTTTGTTTTCCCTCCTGCACATTTCTGTTTTTCTTTTTTTGAGCAACGCTTAGTCGTGCAACAATTTCAGAGGGAATATTTTTTTTACATCAAGTGGCTTTTTCATGTGAAACATCAGTATATATATTTTCAGTCTCCTGAAAAATTAAGTGTCCCAGATTTTCTTTTAAAAGTTCCCCACTGGTTTTGTTCATTGCTGGGGACTTGTCTCTGTCTTTTTGCTAGTCCCCACTTTGCTTTGTGCGAGTCTTAAAAGAGAGTGTATTAAAACCTGGCTGATGCATAAAGTTGGGAACAAGTGCAGTTATTAAATAGAAAAAATGACTAAGAAAAAGCATCAGTCAGCATAAAGTGGTATTGGGTCATTAGTTAGCACTAATAAAGGCTAAAAGCTTGAATTATTGATTTTAATGTAATTTTAAGACAACACAAATGCATATTTACATGATGCAGTGAATCTAACCAATAAGGCCAGCATTATTTCATGTTTATTAGTTTAGCCTTAAAGACTCTTAAGGCACAGAGAAACCAGCAACCACAGCAAATGGTAGATGACGCACTGCAGACGTACAAGAAGCCGCGCTCTGTTTCTACTCAGCGCTGACCGCAGGATGGAGAGAGGAGGGATAGCGGGTTTAGAGCTGTCATATTTCCCCAGAGAAGCGAGGCAGAGAATCCCATGTGGTCAAATAATAATGTGGCTGTACCTCACTAGCAAGAGGTTTGGAGGAGTGGGTTACAGAAGGGGGAGGGGGTGGGACCAGAACATTAGTCACAGAAGTTCACAAGTGTCACTGGTACCACAGAAAGCACTGCATTGCCTTTAAGCAGATGTGATTTGCTGTGTGCATGCATGACATTGTGCTGTGTTTTTAATTAAAGTCGAGGTTGCCTAACAGTGAGAGGCTTGCTTAAAGGATGTGGTGGTGATGCGGTTCTCCCAGTCATCCTCAGTTGGCTCACAGAGGCCATGTAAGAACACAGATGCCATCATGCTCTCTCTGGTGCACCAAACGGTGCTCGCCTTCTGCAACATGTGAAGCAGATTTCTATGAAAAGCTGGAGTCCAGCATGAAGGCATCGAGCACATCCTACCAACCCTGATTGTTTGTTTAGTACTGTTTACATGGAAACTAGTGAAAAGCCAAATGCCTCCTGTCTTGTTGCTAAATGTCAGCTTGTATTTATTTTGTGTCAAATTCGCATTGCACTTCTGTGCCCACAAGCTACAGCTTGAATCCTACGTAGTCTGTTAAGGAATGTCTTTCTTTAAACCAAGTCCCCACACAGCATTCCTAAAATGCAGAGTGTTGTGTTGGCTGGCAGCTTCGGCGTTTAAAGATTGATAAACTTGAGCTTTTATCCATCAATGTTTTAATGCCTTATTGGTTGAATCTGTTTGTCTTTTCAGCCTTTGTAAACAGGACGTATTGTTATTGCGGATAAGCCAGACTTGTAGAGGTTCAGAGGACAGGGATAAAGTCGAGTTACTCTTGTTAGCTGAAGATCTACTTAATTGTCAAACAAGGTCAGACCTATCCGTTATTTGTGTAAACATACACGTGTTGTATTAAGTTTGCATTTCTTGTACCTTGGATTAAGCTCAACTGATGAGTGTAGTAATCAGTATAGCTGAAATACTTTGTCTGTTGCCCTGATAATAATATATTTGCAACTAGCCATCTTTTATATTGTTGTGTATATTTCCTGCCCCCCATGTTACACCTGCATCTTTTTTTGTGATCACCAAACCGGCTCTTTGTTATTTCTCCATAACTTGTTCATTTTCCTCTCTTCTCTGCCATTTCATTGCTACTCATCAACATTGGTGTTATATAGTTTACTACAGTCTTCGCCTGAGTTTTATTTAAAGGTTTCTTTCAGTTTACTTCATTTAACATCCTGCTTAAACAGCATTTTCTGTTTGTTTCAGTATTAAGCTCTTATTTAAGTGTGCCCACCCACCTCCTGTCTTCTAGTCCTGCATTATTTATGTTTTGTGACGAAGTCTTTCATGTATTTGGGTTTATCTTTAATTAACTTCCAGAAATCCCTAAAAACAAAGTATCCTGAATAAAATGTTATTGTAAAGCATCAGTGTCAGACGGTATGTAGAATATATGATGCATGTACTGAGTAAATTTACAGTAGTGTTAGTTTAAGCTTAGAACAAAATGAGTCCAACACAAATATTCAGCTTTAGCTCCTTAAAGAGTGACTTTATGATTATAATAAACTGTTTAGCGTCTTGTTTAGTAATTGGTTTTTAGTCCGCTATTCAACTAAGAAGTCACAGTTCATACTATGATGCAACTTTATCCATCCATAGATTTGTTGTCATTTTGAGTCCCATAAAGACGAAGCTTCGAGTCTGCAGGCTCTTACTTCATAGAAAGACTTCACTGAATGCTGTGTGTGTGTGTGTGTATGTTTTCGTTCAGGCGTGCCTGCAGGGAGTCTGTATGTATCCGTATCCGTGCTTCAGTGTGTTTCTGTCATTCTACTTCAGTGAGTGACCCACTGGGTGCAGACAATCCCATCCTTTGTATGCATGTCCTGCTGCCATGCTCTGTACTGTACTGAATACGCTCTGGGGAATGAGGCGTGTGAAAATCCCACCCTTGCCCACCTAGAAGCTTTCACCAGTGTGTGCGTGGAAAGGAAAGAAACAGACGCAATGAGAAAAAGGATGCTTGTGTGTGTGTGGGTGCATGTTTTCCTGTGTGTGTGTGTGTGTGTGTAGGTCAGGAACCGGTGCAGAAAGAGGACTCTCCTCACCAAACAGCGACTCTGTGTTAGACATCATAGAGAGAATCTTTATCAGTCTTTTATTTTATGAACTGGGGAACCTAATAACTCGACAAATGACCCCTTTCAGGGGCCCTGCAATGCCCTCACACTGCTTTCATTGCCTGTTGGTCTCTTTCTTCTTTGTCTGTTGATACTTGCCTTTATCAGCCTTTATGATCCATAAATCTTTGTAGCCTGTTCTAATAACTGATGCTGTCATTAGTAATGATAAAGCTTTGCTGTAACATTACTAAAGTGGCTCACTAAGCAGTGTACTTCAGTGTTGTTCTGCATTGTTTTGCCTTGTCTCATTAAAGTAAAGAAGTAGTGTCTGTAATAAACTGTTTCCTCTTACTCTGTTGAATTTGTGTCCACAAGCTTTAAAAACGGTCTAAATAGTCATTGTAAGGTTTCATCTAATTGTCCTGGGATATTTCTTACTCCAAGGTTGGAGCTTATCAAAAACTAAAGTTAAATTGATCCTGAGTTGCTGGCCACTGCTGTTTTTGGTGCAGAAACAATGAAAGGATGTAGTTCTCTGTAGCTCACCAGGTTCCAGTTACACAAAGTACATCATGCTTACTCTGAGAACTTTTAAAGTATTCAAACTAATACCTGCATTTGTATTTAATGGTTTATTAAACTCTAGTGGCCAAATAGCTGCACAAGAAGCAGAATTGGCAAAAGAAAGCTGTTGATCGGATTTGCACGTGGACATCGTTTATGATCTGGTATTTTCAATGGAAGTGGCTTCAATAGTAAAGGCTACTTTTCAGATTTTCTACCTTTATACCTTTTTAATTGTTTAAACATTGTGAATTTTTAAATACAACTCAGGAAAGATCTCATGAAAGCATGCATTTTATGAAATTACTATAAAGATCTTTTGTCTACAGTAGGGGAAAAAAGCCTTCATTGTTAAGCGTGTGATTACGACTGACAGTTGGGATGTTTTTGTAAACCTTTTTTCCCCTTGTGCATTTGGAAACCTTCCCTTCTTGTGTTTTGGTGCCAGATGCCACACATCACACAAACTATTTACTTTTAGGTCAACATGGAAATTTTCCAAGATATAAAGACCCACATATGACAGCCAAAAGACAGATAGGACATTGTTTCCACCAGATTTCACACCTGACA
>JBAMIG010000012.1:7467609-7539414 GCA_037177335.1 Kiunga ballochi
GGTGGTGGAGCACGCTTACAACACTGTATCATCAGATGGATGTTCTTGTTTTCGGGGAATAGCTGCCAAAACAGGTGTGAGATGCAACATGTTTTCTCCCCTTACTTTTGTACCTGACAAGCCCCGGCAATCCTTTATGACAGCAGCTATCAGCAGCCATATCTGTCTGGTGAAAGCCTGATGAATGACCAACAGGTGAAACAGAAAAAAGGTGAGTAACTGTAATGGGAACTGATTTTTTTATATATATAAGTGAATCAAAGTCATTTTATTTTACTGAAACTCACCTGAACAAAAAAAGGCCATTCTGAAATTAAGTGCTTGTCTTACATTAGAAAACATCAATGTTGTTCTAGAGAAAACTGGAACTGAGATATTCCCCCAAAGATGGAGGACTGTGGTAGCAAAACATAGCAAGTTGTAGCAAAACCAGCATGTAAATGGGTTACACATATGTAGAACTTTCCTATTCGTGTTGACCAGTTAAAGCATTTTAATACTACATCACACTTACCTGTACAGCACGTCTGTGGTTACATATAAAGTGTATATATATATATATGTATACATATACATATGTATATATAAATAAATTTTACACATTCTTCATTTACACATCCAGGAGCCAATGTTGAATTCATTGTCTTTCTCAAGGACACTTCAGCATTTAGCCAGGGAATCGATATGTTGACTTGTTGATGAAAAATCCTCTTTCTCCTCAGCTCCATATAATAGCTACAGTCCATAGAATAGACTGCAGAGTCTATGCTAGTAAATGCTGAAACTTCACTACTAGGCTTTTACACTCTAAAGCCCACATATGTGGGTTTTGGTGAGCTTTAAAACCTGAGTAAACCTTAAATAAAGAGATCTTTTGACACCCTTTTGGTTATTTCTTCGCATTCAGTTGATCATTTCAGTCATTTCTTTCTTTTATCACTTTAACATTTTGTATATTATAATTTTATTTTCTTTGAACTTGAGAAACTGAACCCTTCTTTTTGTCATCTTCAGTTTACATGTCCATCTTTTCATATCTTGTCCTGTTCGTCGGCACTGTGGAAGAAGAGCACATAAATAGATAATTATGAATGTCCCCTAATCCTTATTGCTGATGACATGCTCATTAAATTTCAATGTCTTTTCTTTCTCAAGACCCGTTTAAAAGTCTTTGAAATTTACTTTTCCACAAGCTGGAAAATCCTATGTCCTTCCTTTTTTTTTGGGATAAATGGTTGAATCCCTGTTAGCAAATTTACAAGTATGTGGCAGCTTTCACACATAAAGTGCATGTCTTCAGATAGTCCCCTGACACACAGTAGCCTTAGAGAATGAGAAGGAGGTGATACTTTCAACACACTATACTTATTTATGACCTCTTCTTCTCACGTTTTGATGCCTGCAAGGATTCAGGAACAAGGTTGTTTTTTAGGTAGTATAATAAAGGCTGATTCAGGCTGAATTTATCAGGACATATTGTGTGTGCTTAGCATATTGTCCACTTGGTCTTAATGAATTTGTCACACTGCTTTTACTTGTTTAATAAAACTAACTGTGCACATAAATAATATTTAGTTTTTGACAGTTACCTCTCCTTCATGCAGCAAGTCAACCAAATCATCACAGCAGCATTTATCCATAAGAAGAACTATATCTGTCTCCATATCAGACTTCATCTGGTGAAACCCTCATCCATGCTGTTATCAGATGCAGACTTGGCAACTGGAGAGTTCTGTGTGGCTCACTAAATACATATCACATCTACAACTCTGTTGCGCAACCTTTCACCCCCCCTCTGCTCTAGTGACCACTTCACAACCTTCACTAACTTCCTGTTTTACATCATATTCAGTCCAATCTACCTTTTTTTCCGAAGCATTTAATAATCTGCCATGTTTCTATCTGACTGACCTCTTTCTTTGCCATTTTCCATCCGACGGTCTTCTTTAATGCTATTTATTCACCTTATGACCAGTCACCAAATCCAGTGTAACTATTGGGTCTCAGTGGCTGTTCCTGCCCTCTGGCGCTCTTTATGGAAAGTCATCCATGTTTGCGCTGACCTTACAATATAAAACAAACTAAAATCCACTTTAAAGACCAAGTTATTTGTAAAAATCACATAATTCTCAACAAAATATGATTAAATAGCTGTTATTATTGTATTATAATTAACTATAAATAAATGATTATTTATTCACAATGATGCTACTGATAATCCATCCTACAGACAACTGAATACAATATCTGTTGTTTTTTTTTACTTTCAATTATTATGTTTTTGTGCTGCCATAATGTTTTCAGGTTTGGTTAAGTGCAGATAAAAGCATCCATGTTGGTATGAAAAGATGCAAACATGAATACATTTTATACTGCAGCTTGAACAGCTATTGACAAACCATTGCCAAGTTTTCTATCGGTGTAGGAAACTGAATATAAACCAACTCCAATATGTCATCAATCAAATTGTAAGCCGTTGTTGTTCTTACAACTTGTGTGAGCTTGAAGCCTCCTCTGCAGAGAGAAGCTGTCATTTCAGGCAGATGGGTATTGCAGCAGAAAGAGATGAGGACAGACCTGTGAGTCATAGTTCAAATTTTCAAGCAACGGCGGCCCTCTTCTCAAGGGGACCATGTTCTTCTTTTAAGTAAATGTTCTCAAGTTAATGTTCATGAAAGACAATAAAAAGGCTGCACAAAAGCCAACAGAGATGTGAATATAAAATTCACATTACAGATCATGTTTGATGCAGCTCTTTAAAGTTTGATGCGAGGTGTGAATGGTTTTAAGATGCTGCTCAAACCTTCAGAAATGGGATGAGCAAGTTTTTTAAAAAGCCATGTAATTACCTAGTGACAGCTTTTCAACAGAAAAACAATTATGTGAGGTTAAAACACAAAGCTTCCTTGGAGTTATTCTGAAATGTCAGGATACTGACTCATAAAAGACATCCAGCTAATGGTTCTGTGATACACTATCTTCCATTGCCACAGTGAATCACATGTACATCCATTTTTGTTCGAGTATTGATGGGTTAGCTGCCATAGTTGAATCTTTGGAAGAGACCTTGCTTACTCTGTCCTGTAAACAACATTAAATGCAAAGCCTGATCTTTTACATTATTTCTGTGGTACCCTGCTGTGACTGCCAATTCTCACTTAAATACCATCAATATGGGCTGAAGAGCATCACATATGAACACACGCACTGTGTGTTGCTTGAAATGTAGCTATGCAAACACCAAGAATGTCTGCAGGAAAGGTTCAAATGGATAGAGATGGCGCTAGCTGTGTGCAGCTATGTGGTAATTATTTTCACCCCTCGTAGCTGACAGTTTCTAGAAACCAGGTCAGAGATTGTTGTTCTACAAAAGTGATTGCCATCTTCTCTCAACTTTTTGAGATGTTTTCTCTTGGCTATCGAAACTAAGCTTCTCCACACATAGAGTCATAGGATTACTCCACACTTGTGGCTAAATCGGCTGCTAAAACCTTTTGCGCTAATGAATGCTTCCATGTGTTCATGAATGCTTATGAGTTTTCCTCTCCTTTTTGGGCTGTTCCTTCTTTCTTATGGTCATTAATCTCACTCTTAATAAATGTACCACATATGTGTGTGTGAGTGTGTGCACATCTAAATGTGCTTGTAACCAGTGGATGAAGAGAAGACTTCCATCTCTATTCCCTGAGCAACCCTCTAACATTGCCCATGGGTTTTGTTTTGATCCCCATCCACAGTCCCTTCTTAAGCTCCGTGTATATTGTATTGCATGTGTATGTGTAGAGCTGCAGGGATGATACACAGCGCACCCCAAAGCCTTTTGTGCTTCAAATTTACACCGCCTTGCCCTTATTCCCAGTGCCAATTTCTTCCCTGCATGCTCGTCAATGTGTGCAGTGCAGGGCTTATAACGGCAGAACAAGGCTTGGCTCTTTTCCCTGCTCACTCTGCCATCCGAAGTCCCTGAGGTATACTCCTCTTACTGCTTCTTTACAGCTCGAGGCTGTTGCTCTTGCCCTCGTTCTTGTGAATCCTTGCTGTAAATCTTGTGCTGAATTCTTTTTTTGGTTCTGAAAAGTTCGAGCTGAGTGATGAACGCTTTAGTGTGATGGAAATAATAACAGAACAGGCTGTTATGGCCATGTCCGCATGACGCATGCTACCCTTCCCTTCACTGCATTTTACTTCCTCTGTGACCATTTAAAGGATGTTTTAATGGATTCATGGTGGAATTTCAGGAAGCTGAGGCAGTTTTAACTGTAACAGCAAAACTGAAATGACACATTTTTGTTTTTGTTTACACACTGTGAAGCTGCATGAACATGCAGAGAAATGGAAAATGTCTTTAGTTCAGTCGTTCCATTCTAATTCTGTAAATCTGAGGAAAGGCATGAATCACACCACAACTGGCTTAAATGTCATTCATGCATGTTTTTGCTCTTTGAATCTGCTCGTCTGCATGACTCCTTTTTCATTGTTTATACCTTTACACATCTCCACTATTCACAGCAAGGCCAGCTAAATGCCTGAGAGCTATATTTATTGTTATTCAAGTGCTTGAGATGCATTTACCATCCAAAGAGGCAGATTTATACATCTCAAGTGCCTGAGATGTGTTTATCTTCCTTCGATTGTAAATCATCTTCAGTGTGGTTTAAGTCTTCCATAATGAATAAATGTCTACTCCGCAAAGAATTTTGCAAACATCCACACAACTGCAAGACATAATCAGCTTATTACGAAACTGTATGGATATTGTTAAGTGCAGAAAATGTGAGCTGTGGTGTGATATATAGTTACAAAGCCTAAAATATTAACACACAGAGTGGCACTTTATGCGTTATGTCCAGTTTATAGATATGCCATGGTCTTTATATGACAGCAAGATGAAACAAATGTATTGTTTGACATCATATGTTATTATAACACTCAGCAGAAGTGCAGATTCAGAAACATTGGCCAAATTAGTCCAGTAATTTATTTATGCTCTGGGTAATTACAAGGTGAAGTCAGCCGACTGACTGACTGTAGGGGACCAACAAAAACCAGATGTCCCCTGAAAGGCTTTCTTTCACAAAAAGTCCAGGATGAAAGAAAAATATTGTAGAAACGCTACAACATCTGCCCCCCTAGCCCTTACAGATCCAACTATGAGCAAGCAGTAGAAAAAGTCTGTCTTAATATGTCTTTATTTGTCACATTAACAAAATATATATAAAATGTTGTATAAAATCTTTTGGGATATTTAGCATTTATTACTACGTGATATGACCAAATTATTATTGTATAATCTGCTTTATGGTGTCCATTAAAGAGGAGAAGACAAAAATCTGATTTTTTTTCCCAGAAAATCTGAACAAAGTTTTTATCATAAAGTGATGCAAAATGTCTGAGAAAGTGATGTGTCATGCAAGATATGTCACACCATGTTCTCTTTAGCATCAGAAACTTCCCTAAATTACTATTTTTTTCATACCACAGTGAGGGTTTATACCTTTCAAACTTACTATTTTATAGCCAAATATTTATTCAAGTTTAGACTTTGACCCACTATAAAAATAAATTACTACCAAAAGGCTTTCACGCTGAGCCAGTCTGACTGAAATATCTTATGGTAGATCAGCTGGATGAGAGAGCCACTTAGGATTACACATTTCATGGAAAGCGTGTTGAATATGGCTTTTTCTGTAATTCCACATGATTGATTTAGGAAAAATCGTTCATACTATATGGAAACGGTCCAGGTATTAAAGAAAATTTACTCAAGCATTCATCCAGGTCTCTGAAAAATCCATAACTGGATTCTAAACTTTTGTGTTACTAAAATGTAACAGTATTAATTCTTTTATTGTGTAGGGATGACTGTGGTGACATGTAGTCTGCGACGCTTTGGGCGGTCAGCATGACTGAAATAAATGCTAAACAGTATAAGTACAAGTCCAAAAGTCTTATTTTTTTAATAAAAAATGATAAAAACAATGTTTTCGTCGAACAAAACAAGAACACAGTTGGACTACTTCAGCTTTAAAAATAAGTCTAATAAAATGAAGTAACAATATGATTGAAGAATAAACAAATATAATTTGTTGTCATTGAGCCAAGAACCCAGCACAACAATATTTGGTTCCAGTAGAGCCTGATCCAAACAGAATCAAGACTGAGATGCATGAGGTGTATACTTTATGGTTATTTAATTCTACATTTATTCAATGTGGAGTCATTTCCAGCCTTTTGATTCTATCTCTATTGATCTTTTCTAAGTATAAATTGTCATGTTTTTTTGGTTTCCTGTTTTATTTAGAAGTTTTTGTAATCTTGTGTCTTTTTCAGCTTAATTTCCTGGTAATCAGTTCACCTGGTTTCATTTAGCTTCTTTATTCCACCTGTGTCTTGTTGTATTTCAGTGTATTTTTACTTCATTGATTTGTTCTCCCTGCTGGTTCATTGTGTTAGTTACTTTTTCCCTGTCATTTCTTTCCTCCATTTTCAGTCTTGAATTTAATTGAAACCTGAGTTATCTGCATTTCTGTTGTCACCTGCATGTTCCTACCTGCGTTTGGGTCCACATCTCAATATGGTCTACAAGTACACAAAGTCTGTTTGATCCTTTCTAGATGGTTCCTATGGGTCCTGAAAATCCCCAGAATATTACATAGATAATATGTCCTGAATGTCCTCATTGATGGACACCCCCCAACCCAAAAAAAACACACACACACACATGCAGAGTCACTCAAAATTATTATATCCACCATGTAGCTCATGTACTTATACTACGACACATTAATAACAAGTCAACCATAATGGTGAATGGCCATTAAGGGGCCTATTGACTCCCATTAATGAGTCATGGAAGACCACATTAT
Source organism: Kiunga ballochi (assembly GCA_037177335.1). NCBI lineage: Eukaryota > Metazoa > Chordata > Actinopteri > Atheriniformes > Pseudomugilidae > Kiunga > Kiunga ballochi. The sequence goes on from JBAMIG010000012.1 coordinate 7,474,476, forward strand.
TCACACGAGACACATCATTCAGGACCGTGATCGTGTGTCATGTTGGAGTGGGTAAATTTTTGCCTGTCTGCCTCATTGTCTGTTTTGAGTTCATTTAAATCTGTGCAAGATTTTTTTTTTCTAAATTTGGCAAATGATTAACCTTTCCGCTTGGTAATCTCCCTGCTTTCTGCTTTTCTGTCTGCGTTGTAGCTGAAACAACCACGTCTGACATATAAATGCCTGAAAAAACACAGGGATGTGTGCCATTAAGAGCAGTGAGTGATGCAGACTGAGAGGATAATGATTTCTGGATGCGACTGCGTGGATTAGCGCGTGGCTAAGCTTGTTGTGACCACAGATTGTAAGGGACACTCAAACGAGCACTGCATTGCCACAGCCAGCCAGGTGGATTAGCGTTATGAGGGTCTGGTGGGGGGTGGAGGCCTGATAAATGACTTGGTTTCCGTAATAATTTGCTTACTGGGTTGTTGAATGTCTGGCCAGCTGACCTCTTAGTCTTGTTAAACAAAACAGACATCAAGCGCTTTGGTTGATAGTCCATAAAGTCAGGTCATGAGGCGCTTTTGTATGATTTCTACTTATTTACCTTAAGACTTACAAGAGCTGCTTATTAAATAAGATTCATTCTTACTAAACCACTTGCTGTATCTGTGAATAATAAGCTACACAACCACAGGAGTACCTCTGGGGTTGGTGATTTTTAAGAATCTGCTAAGCGTCTACAGGGATAATAAGGAGTTTAAAAAATAGCTTTCCACGGACTCTGAAAGACAACAGCAACAGGTTATTATTCTTTTTAAATTGCTATCTCTGGATAAGTTTATTTTCTGGTTATTTTGAGATAACACAAACCGTTTTCTTGTGACACATGTCTCATTATCTTGAGAAAGCAAACTTTGCTTTCTCAAGATAAGAAAGTTTGTTTACTCGAGTTAACAGGGGGATTAAGGTGTTGTATTGTTTACAGGACTTAGAAAGACTAATTACTTAGAAAACAACTAAATTGCATGTCCCACATGCCATAATGGAAGAACTGATAAAAAAAGAGTAAGTGTGTCCACTTACATGTTTTTTTTCCCACAGTACCATAAAGTAGCATCATAAACAGAGTGTTAAAGTCTTGCAAAAATACATAGCTGAAAAGTAAAGGTAACAAGTGAATTTAATACCAATTCTTTAAAACAAACAATATTGGAAACACAGTTGAATGTTTTTAAAGCCATTTTGTGTAATTGGAGTCCAAATAAACTGAAGATTGCAATTAAGAAGTAGCTTTTAGACTTAAATTATACTAAATAAAGATCAAACATCTGAAAATTACACACACTCGTCTTTTTAATGGGATATAGTTCCTGTTGGAATTAGCAGAAGTAATTTTAACTTTCAACCACAATGAAATGCATCAAGTCAAGCAATGACCAGCTCACATCGCCCTGTGAATACAGCTGTTACAAAGTCATGGGATATCAATGCCTCTCCAGTGGTACGACATAAACATCCTTGCAACATCTTAAAGCCACACGACTAACTTGGCATGTTGCATCCTTTCTCTTCTCAAAGCTATACCCAGCCAGTAAAAGACATTCATATGTTGACACTTGTCTTTTTTGCTCCATTACTGACTTTCTTACGTCTCTCTCTTCCTCTGACTATGTCTTTTTCTGTTGATGTTTAAAACTACCGCTATGTCACGGGATGCTTTAGGAATATACAATGAATTTCATGTGTCATCAAAATGAGCTGGAACCAGAGTTTTAAGGACAAAAACATACAGTGTTGTTTTATTGCTTCCACACATGTTAACCTGAGAGCTGCTTGCAGTTATCTGTTTGACCCCATACACCATTGACATTTCCATGATAAATTGTTCTCCACTGGATTACTGAGTTTTCAACTTATATTTTTTCAGATCATGTTCAGGCAGTTTAAGATTAGTAAACCTGTTGTATTGTTAAAAACAGTTTGAGTCATTTGTACATTGTGACATGGTGCATTATCTTCCAGGAAGTAACATCAGAAGATGGTGCACGGTGGTCATTAACACGAGAATGTGGGGTCATCAGCAATACTCAAGGAGGGTCTGCCAAGGCAGGTTTATTTGTATAGCACAATGATATATAGGACAATTCAAGGGGTTTTACATAAAAACATAAAAAAAAAGACATGTTTAAACAAGGCCTAAACATAATAAATGGACCTAAGATGTCCAACATCAATGCTTTTTGCAAGAGGACTCTGTTTCAGGTTGTTTAAACTGCTTGCTGACCTTACATGGAATCCAGACCGATCAAACCGGGCAGGGGTAATTTTCTTTTTATATCTTCTGCTGTCCAGTAAAAGTGGAGCTGTGCAAGTTCTTCTCGCCTTGTCCTTAGTTAAGAGGGCTGCAAATGGTGGGGTCTTCTGCTCTATGTCCCCCATCTTCTTCAAGGGTGTGTATTCACAGATGGTGATCTGCATGCTTTGGTTGTAACCACAGACTGTTTCTCTATTCAACACTGGTCTTGATATCAGCAACACATACACTGATACAGGGATTTCTGTTATTTGGACCATTCTTTTGTAAATCCTCGGATCTTTGTATGTGAAAATCCCAGTAAATACTCAGATCAGTCTCTCTGGCACCAACAGCCATCCCACAGCCAAAGTAACTAAAATCTATTTTTGTTCCCTGATTAGATGTTCAGTTTCCATGTCAGCAAGTTCTCTAGGTCATGTCTACATGCATTGAGGTGTGCTAATTAGCTAAATGAACAAGCAATATAACCAGTATCCAGGAAGCGTTTATTACCTTAGTGTTCTAATGTTTATTACACAATTATTTTATCTTGATAAACCAATTTTAGCCTTGTGAATTAATCCAGGCAACGTCTCTCCAAAAGGTTTTTACCCCTTCAAATTCAACCTGTGGTGCAAATTCTGACCAGCTCTGAGGAAATACCAGCTGAGACTAGCCATCATTAGATTCTCTTGTGTTTTTGTCATGTTGACAAGAGCTTATCTGAATCTGAATCTGATTCCTTTTGTGAAAAGCTCACCAACACACGGGTGCCTGCACAAAAACTGCACAATGCAGCATTGTGGAGGTAGTGACAGGCCTCATTAGCTGCACCACATCCTGGTTATCTGATCTCCGGGCAGAATGACTTGTACCGAGGATTGTAGCTTATGACTTCACTCAGAATCAAAGGCAAGCGTGTCAAACTACCAAAGTTCTGGTTCATTGGAAGATGGTGCCAAGGATGTGCTAAAATGGGAAACTTGAGACAGGAATTTGAAGAAAAGAGCCATTCTACTTTGTCAGTCAGCATTGATAAAGCTACGATGATTCACTCTGGCTCGTGGTTGATGAGACGTTAGAAAAATGGCGGCAATACTATTATAGGTATTACCACTATAGGTATTACCACTATAGGTATTCTAAGGTTAAAGAAGGTTTGTGTCTGACCTTCCTTTGTTTTATCTTTTCCTAGTTATAAACATCTTGATTTATTGTTCTCCATGTGACACATAATGTTTGTGTTAGAAGTTAATTTGTTTTCCTGTTAACAAATGAACTGTTGAAGACCTAACCCATGAAAAATGGTTAGAAAAGTTAACCTTTTAAAATACAAGATCTTTACTTGCCTGAAACAAACTGTAAAAAGTAAATAAATAAATAAAACAAGTAAAATATTAAGGGATATTTGCCATTTATTACCATTTGATATGGAAAAATTTCTTTGTGCATCTTTTGTTTTCTAGTGTTTGTTAAGTGGCAGAAGAATCTGATTGTGTTAAACACACATTTTGAGCTAAATAAACATACAAGAAAAAAATCATTGCTGATCAACCTCAGAAATAAATTCCTTTCTGCATAATAACTGTTTAAAATATAATATTTACATTTAAAGATAGTGACGTAGCTGTTTGCTGTTTTTATTTCATTCAGTGTATTGTTTCAGTAGTTTGTAGTAGTTGTTTTAATAGACTAGTTTTGTCATCATGTGAATTAAAGAAAACAGGAACGCGCACACACACACACGCGCACACACACAGAGACACTTTTCACTTTTGAAATGAATTATTCAAACTCAATTCAATTTTATTTATTACAACAAAGTCGTCTCAAAGGGCTTCACACACAGTTAATTACACAACAGCAGACATAAAGCACAATAAACACAAGTAATTAAAAAAGTCACTGCTACGATCCCACAGACATCTCTGAGAAGAGAGATATTTGATTTCCCGCATCATGAAATAGTAGAGCCTTGCAGTTTGTGTGTTATCCTTTCACTCTGTTGCTGTCGACCCTTTCAAAACATCAACCGTTGTTGGGATGGTCCCAGTTTTCTCTGAGGGGCAGTGTATAGTGGGGTCTGCACATGTTCTCTGACCTTATTTGGAAAAAATATGGTATGCTAACTGGCAGAAACATCTTGACAGCCTCTTCCTCTCTAACCTTTTAATTAAGCTTTCTACTAGTGCCAGTGCTCTGGGGCTTTCATCTGAAGTACTGGCTTTGAGTAGTTGCTTCCCACTCAGAGGTGGGAAAGAATAAATAAGACTGGGAAGAGAGGTGTCATGTATTGGTTCAAACTGGTCAAAAACTACCCCATGTAGTTTGACTTTTACTTACGAAGAACTAAAAATATACCCGAACAGCCACAGATCTGTATCCCATGTACTAAAAGGCTAATTTGACCAAAGAGCAGAAACTTCCTGCTGATCTTCTCAGTGTAGGGTATCTTATGCTATTAATCAATATTAATAGCACCTTATCAATGTAAATACTGGCCCTTGTAATACCCTATACAATGTAAGTGGTGACATTTCTTTTATGAAATTGAGACTGAATTTAGCCATTTTTTCTATACTTTTTGATTTGGTCCCTTCTAATCCCAACACCTTAATATTCTGTGCATTAAAAAATGTACCTGCTCGGCTTGTCAGGAGAAATGGAGGAAGAATAAATCCACATTGTTAAAATTCCATACATTTAAAAGGCTATTAAAAGTAATCCTTGAAAATTTGTGAAACAGGTATGAAACACTATCAGTTGATTTATGGTCCTGATTGTGGCTCATTCAGGTTATTTTGTTGTAGTTTTTATGCTAAATTACGTAAAATATCTTCTTGTGTGTCATATTAACGGTGCTTTACATTATGTTCTTTTCCAAGACTGATTTTTTTCATGTTTAAAATCCTAGTTTTCTCAGTTACCATGGTGATGTTTTTCACTAAATCCAGACACAATATGAAAACCAGGTGGTTAGGCTTTTTTTTTTTTTACAATAAAAGCTTACATTTTATTTATCTACAAATTGAAATGACCCATTTTGTGCTCATTTCACTTGACCGTACTGTCAGACATGATTTGCACTTTTGCTGTCTGCAGCCACAGCAGTGGGTTAAATGTGCAATTTTATCCCAAGACATATTTTTCTGTTTTAGAAAGGTTTGGTGGTGGTTTTACAAACAGGGCAAAGCTTCAAGTTACAAAAGTGCAAATATTTCCCTTCATCAAAAGAGAATTGAAATCTTGTGTAAAACAAGAACTTGGGTTCCTTCTGCACCAAACTCAAAACTAAACCATGTAAACATAACATCCTCAGGCAAACAAAAAATAGAAAAAGTCAAGCACATAGCACAGTCTTCATGACAAGAATTTTATTTTCTTTTTTTTATTACATTTTGCATTAAATTAAAGAGTTTTGTTCTTTACAACATACATTAAGCTGTGAATCAGATGTTAAGGAAGTGGAGAGAAGAGGGCAAAAAACTTTGTGACGTCACAATATCTTACAAGCTTACAAAGTTCAAAAGTTTGAAAGTTGATAAGAGTTGATTTGCATCTAATAGCAGTGTATTATAACAAGGGTGAAAGACAAAAAGGCACACACTAAAGAACCTCACTGTCCACAGCAACCTTCACAGTCAACCCTAAAATAGTCTTCAAACCTTACTCTGATATCAAAATGCCCCGCAGCTCATTTTTTCCTTGCCTACACAGGATGTTGACATGCAAATATCTTAACTGAGACAGTTTTTATGGGTCACATTCTGTGTAGATTCTGACAGAAAAAGCCCAATAGAAATACACATGTTAGAACAGCTGTAGATAACAGCTGTAGATGAACATTTTTGCAGGCCTGAGGAGGTCGCTGGTTCATGCTACCAGCACACTGAAGGTTGAACATAGTGGTTACATACCTTCAAGCTAATCATGGGCAGCTTTTATTATGAAGGTTGATGCTTTTATTAATTGCTGAGTACCCTAACTGTCTCAAATAACCCCAGACCATGCTTCAAACCTTGTCTTGGCTCGTGCTTTGACTTGTTTTTCCATGACGTATCATTAATAACCAAACTCTGCAAGCATCCATGCGCATAACATTGAGGCCACAGATGCCGCATGTCCCTCTTGTTTTGGCTGTGGATTGAGACATTGTTGGCTTTTCTCCATTGAGAAACACAAAACTGTTTGATATCAAGAGAAAACTTTGACCTATCTACACGTACAACACATGGGGAGTGCTCCACTGATTTAAGTGTTTAGGTGAGCGTTGGGGGTCATCAATAGAAAAATTCCCCAAATAAGAGTGAAAGGAAAAAGGTCAAATTATTCAAACTCACATAATGAGTTATTGAAGCAAAACTATAAGGGAAATATCTAAATTTCCTCAAACTTTGTTTCCTGTTAAAAGACAGGGGGGTAACAGCGCAATTGTTTTTAATATATATGTTTCAAAATGTGAACTTTTTTCACAGGAACCAGCCTGTTTATGCAAATACTTAACAAAAATGTACACAAGCAGCCATGAACTGCATTGGTACAGTGTGGGGGGAGGGGGTTGGGGGGGATTATGACTATCTCAGACTCTAATGTTTAACATGGTGCTGCTGTGGAGTTATTATTGCAGTGCACCAAGAAGATACACAAGTCTTTGTCCTTCCTAACAAGTTACAAATGTTATAACCGTATAGTTAATCAGTCAGTCGACCATCACTTCAAACAGAGCAAAAACAAGTAAAAACAGATATCAGGACTTTTAGCTTGTATAAAATAGAAAATCAAAAACACTCACAACGTCTTCATAGACTCTGCCAGTACAACATAAAGGGTTGCTTGAAGCGCATTAATGGCACAATCAGAAATGAACCACAAAGATGAGTGTGTATGCATGTGTGTGTGTTTATCCATCGGAGAGAGAGAGAGAGAGAGAGAGAGAGAGAGAGAGAGTGTGAAAAAAAGACAGGGAATGCTTCCTCCTCTCTCCCCTCTGGACTGTCACTGTGTTGTGTCTAGGGACCAGAATTACAACAATAACATCTACATTCTTCAATTGCCTTTTTATCAAACCAAAAATAACAATGAAAATAAAAAAATACAACAAGGAGACAAAGTTAACAGCTATTAAAGAAAACATTGTCACTACTTCAGGGTGTAAGGCACAAATTTACATGTGGAAAAAGAAGCAGGCAGTACAGATGTTTTTACCTCTTTCATATTTTTCACTTCCTAACCTGTGTGATGCTGCCGGACGAGACCGTGTGATCCAAGATTGAGGCATTGCTCCGCTTGCTCGCAGCTTCACTTAGAGCTTCTTTTTTTGTGTGTGTTTGGGTATGTGTGTGTGTGTGTGTGCAGGTTCCCACACTGTTGCTGCAGCTGCTTTTCTTATATTTGCAACATGCAACAGTGAGCTTTGATGGCACCGGTAAGCCAGCAACCAATCAGGACACATGTTTCTGACCCACACAAAAGCACAGTGCTGATTGGGGAGAAGGGGGGGGAGGGGGGGTTTGGGTTAAGGGGGGGTCATTGGAAAAGTGAAAGGGTAAGATTCAGGGTTTTTTTTTTTAAATGATTGGTCTAAAACAATGCAAATTCCATTAAGGTGAAATTTCTGGTCTGGCACAGTTTAAATAAATATCTCCTCCTCGTCACAGAGGTCGTGTATACTGTATCTCAAGCTGCAGGTCCCACTGAGCACACAGTAAGACCTTGTGGACCTTTAGTCAACAAAAAAGTTCTACTGGCTCCAGTTTAATGACTTTAAATATTTTTTACTCAGTTGATTAATTAATATTAGAACACTTCCTCTCTGTCCTCTTTGTCTGAGCATAAAAGCTCAGTTGTTTTTGTCTCCTTTTTCTTCCAAAAGCACTTGATAAAAATAAATACAACAGGCTATTAGTATAACAGTCATGTGTTATTCAGCAACCCGAACAGTAGAAGATTCCTCTGGTGGGCTTTGAGTAAAACCTAGGTGGGTTTGATTGATGTAACACTGAGAGGCTTTTCACAGTTTCCAACAGAACTTAGGCAGCTGTCTGTCCTTTCAGTCCAAACTGGATCTCTCCGAGTGCTCGTTCGCTTAGATTCTTAAGTCCTCAAGGTACTGTACAACAATTACTCTCCAGGCCCTGCTCCCTGCCTGCTGTCTTCTTATGTGCTTTTATCGTCATGATAAAGTATCAGGTCAAGTCCCAGCGACCAAAGGTACAACAAACAAGAGAGTCACCGTCTTGAATGCTACAGGGTGCCGATGGATGAAATATTCAGGACAGACTTCGTCTTCTTTTTCAGTAGCACATGTTGCCATTTGTTTACAGAGGAGAACTGGGAGCCAGCCATAGCACTGAGCTCAATGACGGCAACAATAGACAACAACCATTGTATATATACATATTTATATAAAAAGAAAGTGTTTTCTGAGAAAAAAAATATGCTGCGTTTTCCACAGTACTGTACACCAAAAAACAAACAAAGCACTAAAAGGAGATGAAAGTTGTACAGTATTCCTTGTTCTTTTTTCTTCTTTCAGAAAACATCTTTCATAACTGTCTGTTCACATTGGATCGAAGAGCTAACAGGTTGACTATGTGCCAGAGTCACTGGACTTGACTTTTGTTGAGAGTGAGACTACAGAAGGTTTTGGAGGGACATCAGGCTTGAGGTGTTTGATGCCTGTTCGAGGCAAGGAACCATAAGAGCTCATTCCAGACTGTCGTGACAGCGAAATACCCTGTGCTGTCATTTGTATAGAGTCCACCCTCTGGGGTGCAGGTGGTGGGGACTCCACACGAAAGCTGTGATGTCTCGCCAAATGGGAGGAGTTAGATGAGTTGGTGTTATGCTTCTTGAGGGCGGAGGATCCAGAAGCAGCAGATGCTGATCCTTTCCGGAGGCCATAGACTGATGAATGAACCTCCAGGCGTTTGCCCATCTGTGGAACAGCAGGAGGGATGGTAAGAGAGGCCTCTCGTTGTGGAACACGTGGTGGCAGCACCCCATCTGGATCCACAATGTTGAGGCTGTGACATGGGCTCTTTACTGTCTTGTACTCCAGTGTGGCGCCTTGGTCGTCTATAACGCCATGGCCCATGCTCAGGTCACTATGATGAGGCTGTTCCACATACTCATGCTGGTAGGACTGCTGCAGATGAGGCTGAAGCTGATGCTGATGCTGTGGCAGAGGTAAGACTACCACGCTAGGGATGTGGCCTGGTGAAGCCCTCAAGGGTAGATCTGTAGAAATGACAGGTGAGCCCATAGGTGGCATGTCCTTGGTGCAAGCATTGATCAAATTCTGATTTCTTTCCCATTCGCGGCTTCCCCGGCTGGGCTTACGGCGTGGTTGCATGGGTGTGGATTCAGGTGTTGGTAGTGCTGTAAGATCCAGGTGGTGCTGGTCAGCTTTTATCAGCATCTTCCCATTTGGTGTCAGTCGCCCATTGTGCATCAAAGGGGTGAGGATGGCCTCTGGGCGACCATCTTTGGCCTGCGTCTCAAATAGGCCAGTCAGCTTGGTCACGCTGTTCATGGATCCTCGGCGGGAATGAAGGTGGAGGCTGTCCTTTTCCTTGCGGCCTGTCAGGTCTATATCTCTCCGTCGGTGGTCACAGACGCAGTAGACAATGAGGCCTGAGAAGATAGCACCCATGGCAAATGCCAGGATGACAGCAATGGCCAACAGGGTCACAGGAACCAGCTGGTCACGACCCTTCTGGTAGCTCTCACGGATCACACCTGTCGAGACACATTCACAAATGACATTCAGACTGGCAGAATAAAAAAGAGGGGGGAAAACATGCTGGCATGTTTGGTAGAAACTCGCTTTAAAAAAAAAAGATCTGCTATAAAAGTGACTAAATAGTGGTTAAATGAAAGAAACAAGAGTCAGTAAAAAATATTCTGGGTAAAAAATGTTAACCTTTAAGGAAACATGCAAATGAAAGAGGACTAATTCATCAGAAGGGACCAATATTTCAAATGATCCCAAATGGTAGCTTCAAGTAGTAGCATTCAATGTTTCCCAGATATCCAATCTTGGAACAGAAAATGTTTTGGAGGAGTGATCAGGATTCACATTTTAAATCCCAGATAAAACCCTCTGCTGAAAAGAAAAAAAAGATATGAGTCAAGATAGAGATGCCCGAAATACCCAATGTGCTTTTTCCGTCATTGATGCAAATGTGAGACTTTTCACAAAGCAAGGATCTAATCTCATGGATCCAAGAGAATACATTAAAAAGCCTCTGATTAGGCATTAAATCCAATGAGCTGTGTCATCACTGTCTTATGAAAGTGCCATTTTAAAGAGTGCCAAAGACATACTGCAATGTGGCAAAATGAAAGATAATTTAATAAAAGCTGCAATGCATTATGCAAATAGTGGGAGAGCGAGCAACAGGTAGTGTGAAATAAAATCAGCATTCAGTCTACATACAGAACACACACATTCACACATTTAAGCTCTCAGATAATAACGTCCGACCTGATCATTTATAGATCTGTAACGCAGCACAACCTACACTAAGGCTATAGCATCTTTCATATTAATGATTAGTCACCACAGACTGAGAATTAGGAATGTAGATTTTAAACGCACCCATGGGCCTCTGTTTAATACACATGTCAAGTGCACTTACGGTCTCATCATATCTTGGCATATGTTGCTCGCTATTGGAGTGCTAGCAAATGAAAAGTAAAGGATATTTGAGGTTTTGGTGGATGATAAACTGAATCATATGAAACTAATAAGCTTTTATTCAGTGCAGTGGGTATATGAAAGGAAATTCTGAGCACATCCAGATGTATGAATTGAACTTTACACCTAATACTGCATTCGAGTAGAGGATTTAAAGTGGCTTTATATGACAAGCTGAACAGGAAAATGCTGTAGATATTTCATATGGAACAAATTAATAATACCTGTTTTATTTCTGTTCTTCAAAAGGCACACTGCACATTCACACTTCTTACAGGAAATTTCAAGGAATGTTTTTTATACCTACTTCAGAATAAGCCTTAGATGTTCACAACAAGACTGGTGAAACTTAGCCATCTTGCAATTTTGTGTACAATAAGAATAAGTCATGTGGTTTGACTTAAAATTCAACGACTACCTAAAAATTTCCTTTTTTAACAACAAATGGTAATATATTCAAGGTGTTTTGTCTTGCATAGTCAGAAGTGACTCCACTGATTTAATATCCTGCTTTAAGGAGAGCAAACAAAACAAAACTTAAGTTTGCACTGTACTTTTTTTCACCAGGGATCCTTTACAACAGGAAGATTAAAGGCTAGTTCTACAAAGATCCCAATTTGCATTTATAAAATTGCATTTGGAGTCTAGATGTTTGCATGTTGGGTTGAACCGTACTGTGCAGGTGATGCACTATAAGTGATTGTGTAAATGGTTAAAATGTGTTGGAGACACTATTTAAATGAGGGTTTTGCAGCGGTTGCATGGTTTGCAGCGTGTTGTGTTTGGAGAGAAAGTGCAAAATGACATTTAACTACATGAAATTGGAGGTGTTGGTAATAAAGTTAATAAACATTTAAATGACCTACGACACTTTTAAACAAAGAAATCCTATCTGGGTTGGTTCATACCAACAGTGCATGAGTGAAAATACTATATCGCGACCTTGCAAGACAAAAGAACATGCAATATTTTACAAGTGGAGGCAAAGGGGGTATGAACTTTAAAAATACATATGATACTGGCTCTCGTTCTAATGTCAGCCTAATTTATTTACAAAGTGTTTTATTAATTGATCCACCTCCAAGCCATCTGCAAACTTGCTACGTCACTCATTGGAAAATAGAAAACTGTTTCTTGAACAAAAGAGACATGCGCTGATCCAGGATGACATTAGTAATTAAGCCTTTAGCTTCAGAATAACACTGCAAATTCAGCAAATGTGTGTTTGCAATTTCTGTACACATGCTCAGTAGCTGTGGGGGGCATAAGCTGCACATGGGTGCAATCAATTGCTCCTGTTACTCTGGTGAAAAAAGAAAAACCTTGTTTGGTCTCAGTTAATGACTGCCGAGTGCGTCAAAGCATAATAAATAACCATGGCCATCCAGCAACATGTGGCATTTAAGACTTTGGGCAGCACATCTGACAAACAGGATTGGTAGATCCCTGCTGTGACAGCTACCGTACCCTGGAAGGACAGAGATGCAAAAAAATGCAGATTTGCAAAGTGTTTTGTCGCTGCATGTATTGTTTGACTCCAAATCAATTCTGAGTCCCTCCAACTCCAAAATGGCAATGCTGGATAAGTAAAGTGTTTTGATGATTGTTCCCTCATTTATTTTAAAAACATTAACATGAGAGTAAAACCTGTGTGTTTTCTCTGTGTCTACTTGCTTCATTTTGATGTCTCCTTCTTGCAACAATAATTGCAGCCACGTCTGTGTGATTACACACACTCACTGTTTGCACCTCCTTTTGAAACATGATAGGTGCAGTTTCTACTGACAAAATTGCTTTGTGGTGTGATAGATCACTTTGAGAGTGCTAAATGAACATAATTACATTTTCTCTATCCAAAACACAAAAAAAAAACACCCTATATTACGTTTTCCTTCAGAGTACTACCTAGATGAAGATCTTTGAAAGATGCAGCCATTACTGTGCACTTAAATCAATTTGTACATATTGTTGTGTGTGCCCTTTTAATAGATGCACATGAATATGCTCCTGATGAATACTGGTAAATTTGGATGCACATTTTCAAGTTTTATTTATTTTTAAAAATGTTGTTGGCTCAAGCAGTCATTACTGAGCACTTGCTGCAGAGAAAAGGGAGTGACATGAAAGAGGGTCCTAGAATAGGAGTAAAGGAGATATAGTCTCTGAATATGGGACAGCTGTGTTACCAGTTAAGCTGAGTGCTGACCGGTGGTAACCTGCCATTTATTTTTCTAGCGCTAAACGGGCTAATTAAAAGATAAACGTGTTTCTAAATTGTATTAGAAAAGTATATTAGGGCTTATAAATACAATACAATAATATGTATGAAAAGATAATGACATGAGAATCAGATATCCTAATCAAGAAACTAGGTAAGGGTTTGTTATCCAAAATAATATAAATTCTATATGTTATATTATATAGATAAACTTATTTATTGGTAAAGTCAGGCACACAACAACATCTCAGCTGAACAGAAAGTGTTAAGTGCCTAAAAAGTATTTATTAAAAGTGACTTGCAGGTCTGCCTGTGGCATGTTAAAATCTTTTCAATAAAAATAAACTTCTCTGAATTGACTATATTGTGTTGGATTGGATGAAAGGTAAAGTGACAACAGTGGCAAAGTGAGACAGATGACACAGATGGACTGGATGACTAGAAGAATGTTGCATGAAGTGAGAAGCCCATGTGCAGCTTTTTCTCAGTAGTCAACATTGTATAGTATTAATAAATGTCCAACTTTGACTAAATAACCATGTTAAATGACTCTGTTCAACACAAACCCACATTACAGCACAAAATGTTTGTTTTTTTCTTTTTTAATTTTTTATTATTTACAGAATATAAATGTTTGCCTTTCTCTCTCTTGCATATCATCAGTGATTAATTTGCACATTTTAGTTTGAAAGAAAACGCTACATAACCAAATGTCCACAGCAGTAATTCTCTAAAATCCTGAAAGGGTTGAGTAATCACGTTTGACTTTTTCAGCTTGGCTGTGTCACTGAGGATGCACTCGTAGACCATGTTCCTTCTGCGTCTCCTTAGCGAGACATAACACAGACACAGAGACAGCATGGTAATCTGTTCACATGGAACAAAAATCCAAACTCTCTTAAACCAACATCCATAATCCTCGCTCTCTGCAGTCATACTTCATTAGCCCAACAACATGACTTTCAAACCTCTTTTCCGAGCTGAAATAAAGCTTTGAGCGGTACCTCAGCGTCTGTGCGGACTTTAAAGCTTAGCTCCCGGTAAACAAAAGAGGTGTTCTGTTTTCTCTGATCATTCCTCATTTATTATAGAAACAAAACGTCACTATTCTCTGTTGATATGGGCTGAGAGCATGCAGCTCAGCCATACCTCATTTAGTGTCAAACAAGTGGTTTAAGAACTTTTCTCTGGTGGATTTTTTCCAAGGAAGAACCCAGTTTTGTGGATGGTGTGATCCAATGAGGGTTATCCCCCGTGAAGCTTGCTATGACCAAATGGCCCGCCTGTCTTACGAAACATCTGCTTCCCTTCTCAACCATTAACATCTAAGAGTGATGCTTTTCTTTACTGCTGCTTAGATCTTTCTTTTCCCATTTCCTGCTACATCTGATATGCCTTTTTTCTTTCTTTCACACTGCCGCACTTCCATATGGTAAGTGTTGCTGCTGGAGACCTTGTGGTCTTTGGGAGTTACCATCCTTAAAAAGAAGCGGGGGTGACTGGATCTGTTTTAGTACAGTTGAGTTAAATATTTCGGTAAATGCAGATGGACCTTATGATGGACTGGCGACGATGTACTTCACCTCTCCACCAATGATTGCTGTGATAGTGTCCAGCTCCTCGCAATCCGTTATTGGAATAAGCGGTACAGATGATGAATGAATAGAAGAATAGAAGACAGGAATTCAGGCTCATTTTAAGTCAGGAGCCCTGAACGCTTCTGAAATAAACTAGGAAATCCCCCTGAGGGCATAAAAAGTACATTAATTAAATATTTCTGATGTGATTTCTGATGATGGTGGGTCTGTTGCTGCTCACTGTAACTTTCTTGAAGCGAGTACTTGGATTTTACATTAATAATAAAAACAGAGAGCAGATGAGCCAAATAGTCCATTCCAGTAACGGAGGTGAATTGTAAAACTGGATCTAGCTGTCTTCTATTCTGGGAGTCGAGTTAAAAAGTCTTTTTTTAAGCTGCGCTGCACGCATGGCCCTTCCTGATTTGAGAAAAGAAAGCTTTAATTCTTTATTTCTTACATTTTTCCCTTTTCCATCCATCACTCATGTCTCTCATACAATGACACTTCCAGAAGGCACTTAGCCCAAGGCTCTGAAGGAAAAAGGAGGAAACTATCTTTCTCCAAACGAATTGTTTCGCCAACATCAAAGGAAGTGAAAGTTGCCACAGAGGGCACCTTAGCTGTCTCAGTCAAATCACAGGACCTCAGGCTTCTGAATCAAGGTGGCACCGCTGCTCATTTCTCTGATGCCGTTTTGAGATCTTTGCAGAAGTTTTCAAAACTTTCCCAACTTGACCTTGGAGTATTAAAGTGTTGCAAAAAACCCACAGATTTTCTGCTTCAGTTTCATCCTGTTGGGGTTCTAACCATATTGTGATTTATAATCCTCTAGTTTCAACCATTGCCTCACCCTCAGAAGACATCCTGCAGCTCGACGCCACTCGCAGCAGCTGAATTGGTTTTAATTTCACTCCGCCTCAAGCCTCAGCTTTCAAATATTAAACACATATCTCAGATACTCAGATACTTCTTGCTGTCAAAACTGACTTGGTTGGCAGCTCTTAACTTGTAAATCTGAAATATTGTAATTTACTGTGACTGGAACGAGTGAATACTTTCCCTCTATCTGTCCAACACATATACACTCCTACAGTCTTTAAATCTCTTCACAGGCACCATTGGACTTAAGCCCACAGAGCTTGTCTTTGTATTGGTGTTGGGGAAACTTCAAAGGCAGTTTAACATCACAGAGGGGTTACAGGGAGGCCCCCAACCTTTGACTACCAGCCATGACACAAAGACATCCTCTGAGAAATGGTAGAAATCTTTATCATCAGACTTAACTGCACACGCTGATGTGTCATTAGTTGAAAGACAAAACAGTGGACCTTGAATGCAGCAATGCACAAAAAGAAAAAACCCAGAAAATTCTTAGAGGCTTAAGTTTCTGCTGATGTCTTGTACCAAACAGAAAGAGTTTTCTGTTTGGGACAAGCTTGTTGTTTCAAACAGGACATTGATGCTTAAACGATGACAACATTTTATTAAATTCTATTTAATCCCCCATCTGGATATTATCTAATTAGTTCTTGTGTGTGTTTTTAGTAGAGGAAGCACTTTCATTAACGGTAATATACGATATTAAAGCCTCCATCAGGCGATCCAGAATCAGTGCACCGCATACTGATGAGCTAGTTAAAGTATAATTAAAGACCTAATTGCATCATTTGGTTCCTCAGGTATTAACACTGATGCTCTAACCTTATGGGCATTCAAACTGCAGTAACAGCACATCATGTCAATACAAACATGCGTGGTAACATGTTCAGTGATTGTTTGATGCCCTAAATTGACACTAAAGATGAATCAGGGAGCTGTCACGTTTCTCTACATGGTACAAGTGACATCACTATGTGAACTCAACCAAATCTCTCTGAACTACTCTGATAACGCTTGTTGACAAGTCGATGAGAAACTGCAGTCTGTAATCAAGTGTGGCTCCTTTCTTCAACAATCGTGACTCCGTTTAATTAGTATTCCATCTTAATGAGTCACTTTACGCAGATGGCGACCTACTCTTATCATGCAACCACTGCTGAAATGTTGGGCATGTTTCTATTATCTATGGACGTTTATAAAGCTATGATTGTGCTGATATCCGCTGCTGTTCAAAAATTCAGACAGCAGTAATTAGGAAATATTTTAGGAAACAAAAGATTCTACATTAATGCCACAAAAGAATAAAGTCTTTGCTTGTAACTCCTTTAAGTGGCGCACTCATGGACATCATTTACATGACAGTTTGATTTCACTTCAGAGCAGGATAAAGACAACTGAATGTGGGTTATAAAGGTTTCAAAAGCACAAAAGGATGACCTGTCGTGTCATTAGATTCAATCTCACCAGGCCGAAAAACGAATCACAGCTTTTCTGTAGACCAGCAATGTTGAATCACAAAACCGAGATAATAAAATAGAGAAGTAAGCAGCAAATGTGAGGAAAACAAAAGCAGTCTTAGAGAACAATAAGCCAATCAGCAGAGGAAATTATGGCTTGTGGCTTGACGTCAGCTAAGGATGCACGTAATTCTGGGAAAACATCCAGCCTGTTGCTTCTATTATGGCTCACAATGAGCTGCAGATAATTCATCTGCTTCACAAAGGCCTATCACAATCTGTGGCTGGTAAGAACCACAAAAACTCCAAATGCAGAGCGTAATATTGCTGAAGGTGTCAAAATGACAGGAATAGCATTTATATTGTAGAATATTAATACATGTTTTTATCTCTCTCTGCCATGTTACAGTGGTAGAGGCTTAAATGGCCATTACACAAACCTTTAACCTAAATCCAATCATCCCTTTTTTACAGGATTAGTCTAAATCCAATCATTTAACTACTAGGACATATAAAACTACTAACATTAAATATCCCAATGCGCTCAAACTCTTAGGCTTATAAATTAACAGCAGAGTTCCTGGTAAAAATAAGCCGTGCTTGTTGCTTCACCTCCAAACGACAGCATCTTGCACTACGTAGCACAGAGTGCATGTTATGGGTCCATTTTGCAGAACCAGTGCATGGATTAGTTAGTGGTACCACATGCCTTAAAACTATACAAAATAAATTTAACTATTGATGAACATATTTGATTGATTTACCCAAAAACTTCATATTATGTTTCAGACTCACATAGTTGCATGACAGTGATAGCATGTCCCTTCAACTGCTTTCCAGAAAATGAAGTAAGCTAAATTCAAGACATCTTGACATGAATAAAAAATAGCACTGCGTTCCTGTCTGAGCAAGGTCATCCTCTCTTTCTATCATACCAGTCTCACCTTGGCAAACAGGTGTCAGAGAGATACCTACAGCTGAAAATAACCCTCGCAGAGCAGCTGTCATGTGACAGGTGCTGTTACTGTGAACTCCTGCCATGGAGGGAAATCATCACTCCAAATAAATTACAGTACTGCTTGAGTAATGGTAAAGAAGTGCCATCCAAATATTGTGCTCAAAAACATTACAGGATTAACATTAGGAAATGTGTAGTTTTATAGTGGTATTATGGGAGGAATTTTAATGTATGCCTGAGTTATGTGTCCAACCCAGTTTTATAGCAAAACATGAAACAGTCATGTTATAACATCATCTATTTATTCATGTCAAGAGACATGATTTATGATGTTTTTAAAGAGAAAAAATACTTTGTACAGCCATTCAGTGTCACAATGCTTCATCAAATATGTACAATGTGCATTATGTGTAAATGCTTCTTTTTCATTATGCAGACCAACACATTTGGAGCTACACCCTGACAGGCAAGACAACTGAGATTAAGTCTCACAGCTCGTGTTCTCAAAAAAAGTATCTCAACAGGAAAGTGAGCAGAGAGAGAAGTAGACATGACAGGTAGCAAAGGGCCACTGACTGGGAATTGAACCAGAGCACACTGATCTGAGGAACTTCAGCCTCTGCACCAGAGGGATGCTGAGAAGCTAAACAGGGTTAGTTACCTTAAAGTCTTTTCTTATTTTGATGTTCAGTTGTTGCGTCTCTGCTCATTCAGACAGGACATTATACACTACTTGGTTCAGGTTAAGAATTTAATATAAGATGGTAAGATCATTGAAATTGATCTAAGTATTTAAACAAAGTCCCATCCCCTCTAATCAACTTTTTAAAGTCCTGTTGGGTGATATCCAAGCAACAACCATCTCATTAGGCGTGGTTAAATATGATTAATGTTGCATTTTTGTTATAACTTAAGAGGATATAAAAAAGTGTACTTAGAAGCAAGAGTGTGTGTTACCTCATACCGGTATACTCTGCCCCTGTCATAACACAAGTCCTCATGTAACAAATTCCACAATCGAATGTGCAAAAATTAATCCACAAGACGTTTAAGCCAGTGCAAAAGTCTCTGCTTGACCATAGCTGGAGGGCATAGAGCCCCCTCAGGCAACTTCCTACTTGAAAATCAATTCTGTTTGTATTAGTGGGATATTAAAATATTTTGGGACAGAAACCAAACAAGGCAACAGATTTCTGATAGCTGAGCAAACTTGTCTTATAAGTGATCACAAACAGATTAAATCTCTCTCTCTCTTTCTCTCTTACACACTCACACACACACACAGTTGCAACACCGGCTAAAGAGGAAGAACAGCAGCACTTGTCTGTGAATTTTAATCTGAGAATAGTTAATAATACTCAATCAATTCAGTGGGATGATAACAGTAAAGTGGGTCAGAGTATCAGAACAACTTTGCAGGAAATCCCATATTTATGAAATTTGAAGTCTATTGTTGAAGTCTCTATTTTGATCAATATAACCAATTGTTTTGGGCACCATTAAATATGTCTGACCCTTGAAATAAATCCTAAAATTTGCCTAACCAGACATATATCTGCATTAACTCATCACATCTAATAGCTATACCCAGATTTTTTTCTCCATCCTCTTATTTCATCATATTTTTCAGTCATTTTGTCTACCTTCTATTGCTTATCCTCCATGTAACCTTCATTGCTGCATTATTGTTCTACTCTGTTTAATAAATCTTTATCATGTGACCCTCTATCTCCTCATCCCCTATGTCTTCCACCATCCCTCTTTCCTCTTATCCCTTTTCTTCCTTCCCTGGATAGAAGCTGTAATGAACCCATAAATTGGAGCAACACAGCAGTGGCTACAGGTTGTGGATGGGGGAGGGTAGATGTACTATAAAAGGGGAAAGAGCTGAGCCTGACAGTGAAAAGGAGACAGGTAGAAAAGAGGAAAACAGAGCAAAGAGCAGGGCAAAGATTCGTTTCTGCAGACAGGAGAGATAGGACTCCAGTTAGAAGAAAGACTGACCACAAAGGGATAAACAGAGAAGGAGGTGCAGATATGGTGGAATTAGAGAGGGGGGAGGGTAAATAAGGGGGTGGAGGCGCCATAAATTGGTCCAGGAATTAATTTTCACCAGGTAAGGTATAGCCTTGGAACATGCCATCCTAGTCAGATGGGAGGTCCTGTGGAAGGGAGACTGATCTCAATGGCAGCAGATGGTGGAAAGAGGCGTGGCTGGTGGTGGTGTTGGGGGGCAGGGTGAGCCATGGGAGGAGAGGGGCGAGAGGTGTACTAAAGGAGCAGGTGAAAATGTACCGGAGACAGATGAGACCCAAACAGATAAAAAACCAAGCTCAAATGTACTGTGAAATACAAGCAACCACCTGTTTACATTGAAATCCAGACTGGGATGCAGTTGGATGCTTAATATCATCAGTGTGTTTGTGAATACGCTTCACTTTGCAGCCCTTCTAATTACACTGCTGATGTTGAGCATCACTGTTAATATTCATTTGCAGATAAGATACTGCTATCTTTCAGCTGCAAATGAAAAGCCAGAAAGTAATTTTGTTTTCTTTAAAATGCTTACAAACCACTTTGGATATGAGACCATATCCTTTAGCTGAAGCACCAACATCAGAGATTCTTTTTTTAAAACATTTATACCATATTAATTCTGGTAAATCACCTCCATGAGTATATCTGTTATTGAAATGTAGATAAAATGTCTTATTTGCTTGGCTCTAAATTCCATAATCTTTTCTAATGCCTATATTTTTCCATTAGGCAACCACGTACACACACGGTTAGTCGAGTTTTCACAGTACAGTTGACACCTGAAGCCAGTAATACTAAGGGGCAGCAGGAAGGAAGAGGAGACAGGATGGGTGGAGCGGGAAATAAGTACTGTTGGCTGTGGTGCTCAATTTGCCATGCTAAAAAAGCATTAAGCTGTATGGAGGCAAAACTGTGCTTAATACCATCAAAGCAATCAACACAAGAAAAGGGTAAATATATAAAATCACAAAAAAGGACAAAGTTTCAAACCAAGCCATGCAAAATATCAGAAACTGCTCACAAGAAATGATAATAAAAAATGCAATCAGAGCTGAGTATCAGAGAAAAAGAAAATACTTCAGAGCTGAAGTTGAAACTGAATTGATAAACAGTGAAACAAACTGCAAAAGTGACCCATAAAATAATAGTAATAATAATAATGATACAGAAAACAAATAGCAAGAAGCATTGATTTGAAATATGAAGCCTTGTTGCAGTTACCTGAGCATAAACACCCACAATTCCCCTCAGTAAAAAACAAATCCAATGAAATGCTCTTTTAAAAGAGCTTTAAATTTTATATTAAATAATACCAAATAATGCTACATCTGCTCAGGTAAAAGCAATTAAGAGGGGTGACAGCATGTTGTGATGCTGGCTGTAGGCATGCTGTCTAAAGTCTCTGCCACCATTGTGCTTGGATCTACCCACTGGTGCCTTGCTGCTTCCAGCTGACGTGCTGCAGTCACTGCCGTGCCTCTGTTCATCCCACAGACAGGAAGGTACTGAAATATGCATTGTGGAAGACTGCAGCAACATGATGCTTTAAATGGGTATTTGAAATAAGAGAAAATATGATTTTATCTAGCCTTAGTTTTATGTGAAAACTTTACATCTGAGACGCATCACTAAGCATCTCTGAATCTTTTTTTTATGTGTTTGTTTTGCCAAGAAGAATCCTTTCAGTCTTTAGAGTCAACACTTCGGTTCTTCACGGACTTCCTCAAGCATGAGAGAAAAGAAATATCTCCCAACTGTTGTGTTTATTTTCCAGTTGGATAAGGAATTAATCCCTTTTTTTGTGAAACAAACTTTCTTTGAATCTTTTTCTCTTTGTCTGTATAACTATACAGTTATGTGACGATAGAAAGAATCCAAATCCATTATTACTTTATCATTATTTCCACACAGCAGTGGGGAAGCTGCTTCAGATCGCACACATTATACGGGGAAGCGGGGGCATTTTGCATGTTGCTTTAACGAGGTGTATTATAGGTCTGTCTGTTTTGATATAATGAATTGGCAGCACTGCAAAGACCTTTATCCTCCCCCCTCTTATGTGTGTTGTCTCGCTCGTCCCCTCCCCTTCTATCTTTTTCACTCTGACTCATTTATCCAGTGAGCTGTCCTTGAGGCAGCACAGCATTAGGCAGGTTGTTAACACATGAGAAAAGGGCGTTCAATGTCGTGTCACTGTGTCACAAAACATGACAGACCCGGGGACTGGGCCATCTTCTGGAGAAAATAAATACATTGCCATCTCCCTTTTTAGAGTGTAATGGTCTGGATATTACCTCTCCTATGGGACATTATAGTCCAGGGATAATAAATCCATCCAACAACTTGTGTGTGCGCGAGTGTGTGTGTGTAAGCATTTGTGTGCATCCTAATGAGCGCTGAACGTGTATGCGCCTGTGCATGTTTATGCCACTGAGCAGTGCTTGCATACATTACAGTGGAGGTTTTACATGCAAAGTGAGAGGCAATTTATCCCCGAGAGAGAAAACCATCCACCATTTCTACACTTCGTCAGCTGGAAGCGGCTAGGCAGTCGTAAATCTCAATTACTCGAATTCCTCCCTTCCACTTCACCCCCCAACTCCCTTGCCACAGGTGACAATGGACCAAACTGACTGTTGCCACTGCGTTCCAAGGCTTACCATTGGCTTCGGGTTGGGTCTGAGAAGGCACAGCCACGTAGGGGTGTTCCCCTTTGTCTGAATTCATGGGGAGGTCCTTCCTCTCTACCATGCGACCCCGCACCAGGGGGCCCTCCGCGGCCTCAGGGAGGACCGTTGTGGGAAGTGAGAGGGTATGGTGATGGTGGTGATGGTGGCCTGCCGGACACAGCACAGGTTAACTTACGCTCACAGTAGTGAGAGACAGGCTTCACTGGATGCAAGGACAGGCCAGCTGGTTGCACATATACACACACACACACACACACACACGCATATACATCAATTTCACTTTCACAAAGCACAGCTACACACATAAACACAGGAAAACTGCAGGGCTGCGTGAGCTAACAAGGTGTTTCCCGTGTGACCGTCAGCAACTCATTAGCAAATATGTGTGCGAGTGTGGGTGTTTCCCAGGTTTGGCAGCTGTCCTTTTTCTGTCACTCTGTGCATCTTCATCGTTCTCACTCCTCCTCCTCCAGTTCTGACTGACATGTCAAATCTTTTTCAAATCTGTTAGCATACAACTCTCTCTCCACACGAGCCACAGGGCACCTATCTTTCATATGTACAACAAAAGACAACTTATTCCTCAGTGTGCCTGTTACGAACGACCTTTATAAATTTTCCTAAACTACAAAGTGCCAATAGCTCTATTCATATTCTCCATGCTGTCTCTCTTTGATCTGTGTGTCAATCAAAGTTTTTGCAACATTCAACTTATTCTGAAGTATCATAACTACTTTAACTTTCAATTATATAATAGAAAAGAGAATATGACCAACAAAGAAAAAATAATAATAACTTGATGTTGTTTTAAACATTCTGTTGTTTAAACATCTCAGCTGTAAAAAGTTGTTGCTTTTCTGCATTTCATGTATAATCTGATTGCGTTGGATCATTTGTCACACAGAACATACTATTTCTTGGAGACATCCAGGGTTCTGGGAAATTATGTTTATTTTAACACTTTGCATAGTAAATAATAAGAGATTTCACTCTTAATTTAATGTGCTCCTGTTCCTTAATTTGTTGGTAATGGCTCGTGCATACTTCCTGTCTGTTTACATCTGCAGATTGCTCAGTAAGCCAGCGTTCTGCATCTTCCTCTCTGAGGTTTTTATTTGCTTTCAGAAGCTGATTTCATGCATAAGCTTCATTTGGATGTTTGTTTTCAAAGCATGGCAATCCAGTTTCTATCCCACATGCTTACATTGATGCCACCCTACACACTTTTAACCAAAGCAGTGTATTGTATTTTATATAATATATTTTAATCACATCTTTTAAAAAAATGAATTCCCAAGATGGAAAGTGACAACACTTTTATCTACAACCTCAACCCCCCCAGTTACCATTTTGACAAGCTCTCTCGACGGAGGAGGTGACAGCATGTGAGTGTGTGTTTGTTTGGGGATGTGCACATGCCTGCTCAATATGTGTTTATGCTTGTGTTTGTCGATGGGAAGGCATTGCTGGTAGGCTATGCATAATAGACACCCATACACAACACCACCCAAAGCCTACTCCTCTTCTGTGTGGTGTGGCAATCATTAAAATGATTTATTTAACTATTGGCCCAAGGCTGAGAGATTAGTGTGACAGGCCTATTTTATAATTCATTCCTCCACCTCCAGGGGAAGTGCAATTCAAGCAGATGACACACATACAGAGAGCCCGGAGTCTCAGTGCTCCTCCGTGGATCACAAAAAAAAAACTCTAAATTGCCAATGGATGCAGACATCCCTCTATATCTACAGATTAAAAGAAAGCTATAGATGTGTAGTCTGGAGTAAGAGAGAGAAAAACGAAGAGGGGGCAAATATTTACCCTAAAATCTTTATAAAGTCTCAGGCAATGGCTGAGACTTTGTTTGAGGAGTGGGGGTGTGTGCTAACTGTGTTGCTGGTTAGACTTTATGTGTGTGCCTGAAAACACATAGCCAAGCCAGTGAGAGCATCTTCGGCACAACAGGGGGGAACACCAACACAGATGCTTTTTCGATGACCCTCGATCTCCGAAAGGAGGAAGTATCACAGTGGGGGTACAGCCACAGGGGGTGAGTGAGCTGGCTTTCTGGAGACACTTCAAAATATCTATTCTTGTCTTTCTGTATGGATTTGACTGTTTTGATCTGGCAGCTGCGAGACACCCCATGTGCAGGAAGAGAGAGATTCACAAAAAGAAAGCAAGCCAATGCACCCTCAGATTAGATAAACAATAAGGTGAATAGGTGGGGGTACTGTGAATAAGAGTAGAATCGCTTTGGGCCAATGGCATCTGTTTACCATGAGTGGAAAAACTGTAACAATCACACATGTAATTTAGAAAACAAATATATATTTACTGAAAAGCTATGTGTGTGTACATTTACCTCAAATCAACATTTTTCTTGCATGTTTTCAGTTCTTCAGAAATGAGCCCGACGTGATTCTAACAGACCTTAGACAAACCAGTATAATATCTCATTCTCTCTTTCAGCACATGTCCTATTTAATGCACACAGTGAGGCATTTCCTCACCATTAAAGCATTAAAGCACCAACAACCAGATCCATCCAATTAACAAAGCAAAGGTCATGGCTAATCAATGCTATTGCACAGAGGATAAAAAGCATGGAGCGGTGGGAACAAGAAAGAGGGAAGGGTATAATAAACCTAACTACATCCAAATCAGCATCAAAGATTTTCAATACTAAATTCTATCTCTCTAACCTTTAATCTAAACACCAAAGAAGCTAAACGAGGAGAAATACTATGAGTGGTGAAAGTGACTGGCTTTCATTTTATTTCATTACCTTCATAACCCGAAGGGATGTCTATCAAAGAGAAAGAGTAAATCAATTCAGTTAAAACCTTCTCTCATTAATAACTTCTCTTTATATGTGTGGGAGGAGTTTTCATTTCCTTGAGAGGGGATGTCTGACTAAGAAGATGAAGAGGTGTGGCTGAAGTAAAAGATTTAAAATGTGATGCAGCTTCTACGTTTGGCTCATGTTGCTGTCGTTGTTGTTGTGATTGCTCATGTTGCACTTGCGGGATACGTACCATTCAGTGCCACAAATGTATCTGAAAGAAAAAGAAAAGAAATGGAGGGAAACCTGTTATTGCATGCCGTAAAGGGAGCTTATATGCTTTAACATGATGAAGAGCCATGACTTTTAAAGTAATTTAGAATTGACTAGCCAATCAATATTCTCCTCGCTTGTAATCAGACGAGGAATCTATATGGCCTATGTGGCTCATGAAGAACCAATGTGCTGGGTTCCCTTAACTAAACATGCAGATTAAAGTAAAAAGAGAGATTCACTGGCTTTATTTACTCTGATTAATCAGTGATGGAAAGTCAAATTGTTTTGAAGTTTCTTTTGCAAACTGAGTAGCTCAGTAGAATATCAAGAGGGTATCGCATCTGCAAATCCAAACAGCTACTCTGAACACAAAAAGATTTGATTTACTATCTCCAAATATAAAGAATGAAAGAGACCTTAAACTTGAGGCTCACTCGGCTTGGAGCCTTGACTTGTTTTGGGTTTTAAAATGAGCCTTGTCACTTCTCACATATAAAATATCTCCCTTGTGTCCTGCTGAATGTTTGTGTATTTGAGTGTTTTGCAAGACACAACCAAGTCTTTGCCCAATGGGACACAACAGTCTATTGACTTGGGGGACCACAGAAACAGGGGGGAATCAGATAGAAGAGGACAAGGGACAGATGGATGGAAGAGACTGAAAGAGAGAATTGTGAGGCAGAACAGACGGGAAGGAAAAAGATGACGGCTACGAATAAGGAAACGAAGAGCCGAAAGAAGAGGGAGGCAGTGTTAACAGAGTTGTGGGGGGTATGGATGAGAGGAGGAAAGATAAGAGTGAAGAGGGCCTGCTTACTTTGGCAGTCTCCCAGGCCATCTGTGTTACCATGCTCCACGTCCTGCTCAAAGGCTGATCTGCAGGGAACAGAGACATCATGGTCAGCAGTGGAAAACAGGCCAGGCCACGCAGGCTTGCCACACCTAGCAAAGTAACAAATCTGTGGGAAAGCTACTACAAAAACACCATGAAACCCAGCATATCTTAGCACACAGTGTAAGCTACAGAAAGGGCTATATGCTGGACTGAAATCAAAGCACACGTAGTAGGTGCCCTGAAGACTTAAAATCAATGGTTCTGTGGAATATAGGCAGTCAAGTAAATCCATATCTGAAGTTTAATTTGTTGCCAGAATAGTTGATAAAAAAAAAAGGATCTGTTTTGTTTGACTTTAATAAAAACATAAATGTTCACCTTGAGATTTTAACATTTTTGTGAAGCTAGGTAGCTAGCAGCTTGTTAGCCTGCCTACATAGAAGCTAATAGCTAGTTCGCCACACATTTGTGCTCAACAAATAACCTGCCTTTTTTAGAGAACCTCTTCAAGGTAAGAAAAGTATATGAAGTGTTGAGGTTTATCTAGAAGTGGGTGGTGTTTAATCTACATCAGGCTGGGTAAAAAGTCATTTGACAGCTTGTATGTTACATGCAGACTCACAAGAACTAACTTTGGACAGCCAACTATAACATGTCAGGCCGTTTGTCTGAGATAGATAACTTCTTCAGATTTACCAGATTCGTCCAATTGGACACACATATGTCGTCACAAAGCACTTTCCCTTTTTGAAAGGATTTAATCTTCTACACTGAGGTCACAGATGAAACAGTTTAACTTGTACTTCACTCAGTCAACATTCAACTTTGCTGAAACATAGACAAAGACATGAATCAGTTCCAAAGAACATCATCGTGTACAATCGTTCTCTTCTTGTACACACAACCCGAGTTTATAAAGCTGTAGTACAGTTATATTTGTAGTTACAATCACATGGACCGAGAGCAAAGCAGTGGGGGAGTAACCATGCCTGAGGGCCATCATATGACACAGAGAAAGCTTTGGAGATTTTATTTTCTGATGCAGTCTGCACTGAGACCTGTTTTCTCTCTGAAAGACCACCAACAGGCTGTGAGGAGATCAGGGAAACAGAGCGGACCAAGTGTCAACCACAATCATAGTCACGCATAAAAGCTTTTAACAATGTTCCTTAACTTCCATCTCACTTCTCCTCCTCCTCTGCTTTCCATGTGCCTCTCATCTTCCTCACCTTTTACTTGTGATAATTACAGTATGAAGAGTAATAATTTTCTTAAACACCATCTCTTATTGTTTTAGCCCTAACAATGATGAAAACATGGATACCTGAAGACAGGTAGATTTTTTTGGATGTTAGACTGTTCTGTTTAATTAATATAAAAAAGGTGGTTAGTCACTTCTTTGCATACACGTCTCATCCATATTAACACCACTAACAAACAAAATTAAGATTAACTTTTGTCAACATGTCTAAAATCAGACAGACAGAAGTTCTACCACCAATGTAACCATTTTGCACTTATTTTTGTAAGCTTTTGAGCCATTTGTATGTTGGTGAAGATTAAAAATGTCATGTAATGACAAAATATTACAACTTTTTTCCCTCTGGAAGCTTTTTTTAATCTAGAATGGGACAGTGATGGGGATGTGTTATAGTCTTGAAAGCTGTTTTTATACGTGGGGGTTCTGGTAGTCTTACGATATTTGCTTATGATACATTTATATTTGTTTACCAAATATATTTATAATTACAAAAATAGATGCGGAGTTGCAAAACTGAACCTATAATCAAACCACTACAGGTGTTTTCTTCAAAGATTGCCTTATTACCTTGTTCCAATCTGTCAATGGATGCAATTGATTTATTTATATATTTATTTATTTTTTGTTTTCTAAAAAGATTAAGACAATTCCTATTGTAATGATTTCTGGTATAGGTTGATAATAACTCTGCAGACATTGGGATGAAAAATACTAGTTTGAACTCCCAGTGGCATGGAGATGAATTAACAATGAGCATTCACACTACAGATGTAGAGTCTTAGCCTTTCTTGGCATGTAATTTGAAGAGTGAATGAACCACAGTGTGAACCCTCAGTTACAGGGGTCAGCCCTATAGTGGCAACAGAAGCACTGTGTGTTTCAATGTGACACTACAAGGCGGTCAAGCCCAAGGTTTCGATCCCAATGCAACCACATAATGCATATTTAGATCAGATTTTTGCCGCACCATGCATAACTAGAGGCAATCAAAAAGCCTTTTATATTAACTTGCATCACGTGTGTTTATTAAGTGAGGTACTGGAAAGCTGGAATGCAGGTCAGCCATAATAGCATTAATTATTCATATCAGAAGAAAACTAGAGGCAAGGAATATACTGTACATTCTGTATGAAGTAAATATGCAAATCTATCCCCAAAGCTGCTGATTATTTTGATTCCTGGTTTTCATTTAAAAAGGCATGGGGGCTCATTAGGTCACAAACAACCATATGGCCACATTTTTTTGGAGGTGTGCTCATCTGATATGATGATTACAGCAACACAGCTGTTTATCTATTTTACACAATAACAACTAATAAGAATCATATGCAATTATATGTATGAAGGGGTGGAGGGGAGCATATTGCAGGAGACCAGAGTGCAAGCTGTTTATAGGCAGTAGGTATAAGAGGCATAACTCCACATGGGAAAGCTGGCACGCTAGCATTGGGTCCAGATGGAAGAAGAAAGGAGGGGAGGCTTGCAAGAGAGAAAGAGTATGTCAGAGGATAGATGGAGGGAAAATTGATAAAAATAGATCCATAGATAAGGATGGACATATTCAGGTAGGAAGGGGTGTAGAATGATTTCAAGGAAGACGAGTCAAGAAAAGGAAAGGGGACAATGAGCAAACTTCCACCATCCCTTAGTTCACCCCTACTTATATTCATCCTTGCTAATATTTTTAATAGCTCTCCACCGACTAACAGATCCAACTAAAGCAAATCCTCCATCACTCCCACTTAAAAATATTGTAACATAAAGAGGCGAGGTCATCTGCTTTCCTAAAGCCTCTGTGTCGGCTCCTGCTCCAAAGTGGAAACTCAATCAGAACTGTCCACCGCAACAGCTTTGTAGAATAATAATAGGATGGGGAGCATCTGTGTTTTTGCTATGCAAGTTTTATGTGGTGCATTTGGAGCAATGCCATGCCAGACCAATCACTTTACAGCAGGGGGATCAAAATTATTCATCATCAGTTAGCGAGTGGAGCAGTGGTCCCTTTGTCATGACTTCATCTGTACGATGTTTTTCCCACCACAAAACTCCATATGCTGTTTGTCCAGAAAGCATAATCTGGTTCTGTGTCATAGCTGCAGCCACAAAATTATACTTGCTGTGGCCATCAAACTTTCCCCAGCACTGCATACCTAACCCCAAGCCTGAGGCAAACAACACTTTCCTTCCATCCATCCTTCCAACAACCACTTTAGCTGGAGGTAACTGTACATACACACTATAAAATCAGAAATATAGAGAAGAGCATCGCAGCAGATATTTAAAAAGTGTTTTAACTGACTAAATTCAACCAAGTTCACACATTTCAAGCAGGTGAAACCAGTGGCTTGCACCAAAACACTCAGCAGCTGTCTGCTGTTAGCAGTGCTATACAAGAGTAATTGGATAGCTCAAATAAAAAATCCAAATAAACATCTTTCATTGTGGTTCTTCTTCCCACGAGGAAGCTCTCAAATGATTGTACTTGCATATACTTACTTGCTGTTGCCAAACACCTGTCTGCAGGCACCTTCTGACACCCAGCCGCAATATGGGTCCCTGGAAGCTATACAGGACCTGAAGGGCAATCATACAGCACAATAAATAAATACTGTTTGCAACTGTTGAAAACATCTGAAAAGAAAGGGCAACTTGTTAGGTTAATGCCAGACTTACTTCTTACAACGTCCATGCCTTTCACAGCGAGACAGCGGCACTTTGACCACACAGGAGGTGAAAGCCACCCACAGAGCATGACTCTTGCTGTCTATCTGCATACCAACGATGCGCTTATCTTCCACACCATCTATACTGCACCTGAGGGAAGAGGGACAAACCATGATATAAGCTCCTTCACCTTCAGTATATTTCAATTAAAGGAACAATCGGAGCCTGTAAATGAAAAAAGGGAGTCCATTTAGAGAGAAAAGCATGAAGACATGGTGTACAGATAAAATCAGAGGTCAGCAAGAACACAGATAATGCTGGGCAAGTGCACACAAGGTCAGGAAAAGAGTGGAAGATAAAGATGGGGTGATACGGATACAAGAGATAAACAGACAGATGGGTACTGTGAGCATTCAGTAGCACTTAACTGTAAAATCCACTAACTCTTAATTCAAACCCTCCACTCCTCCCTACTTGACCACTCCTCCATCCCTGTTAGTCGCCTTTGTCTCCACATCCCCACAGGAGCACACTCTAATCCCTCTTGGGTGTGTCAAACATCTTTCTATCCCTTCTCTCCTTCTACTCCTCTCTCTATCCTGCCATCCAGCTCCTGGGATTTAATCTTCCCTTCACAGAGCTCCGGTCCTGCATTAATGCTCTCAATTAGGGCTTAGAGTCCATCTACACTGGGTAATGCACAACAATCGGGCCTTCGCTGATCCAGCCAGGCAGGCTGGGAAGCAAAGTCACTTACTGTACAAGACCGAAGCCAGATGGCCAGCAGCCGACAAATGCTCAGCCCCAACAAACAGGAGCGAGGGAGAACAAAGAGGGACATACAGGGAAGAGGCAAGAAGGAGGCCAAGCAAGGGGAGAGGAAAGGGCACTGCCCTTCATCCCCTACATACGGCTCGTTTGTTATCTAACATATTTGTTAGATAAACCTTTAAAACCCTCCCGTGAAGATCTCCCTCTTACTTTAAATTTTTGCTTTTATATATTTTTTCTCCATTATATTCCACTATCACCGCCCAATAAAATTTAGCAAGACAGCACCGTAGCTGAATTTTTCTTCTTCTTCCCTATGCTCCCAATGCACGACTGTGCTCAACTCAACCCTCTGCATCAAGTTCATGGACACAAACAGCCTTTACACAAACCAACAGATATGTGATGTATTAGCAAGCGATCGCAGGCTGGCTCTGAAGAATAACACAAACCACGATGTGTGTGTGTGTTTTCTTTAATCAGCCAACATCTTGGAGAAGCTGGGCTCTGCTGTGGTTGAGAACCACACTGCAATGCTATCCACAGCCTTATATGTCTCTAATTTAGTAGCTGTGGTTGGGCAAAGTGTAACCTGATGGAAGTCTTTTTAAATGATAGAGTAGCCATCTGGTTGGCTGGCTTCACTACACAGCTTGGGTCAGGGGGACTGACTGGTGGTGAAGGAGCTGGCAGGCTGGCAGAGTTGACGGATGGTGAAAGGACCAAATTAAACACACTATTCAGATAACACACACACACATATATGCAGTAACTGTCCTTCTTTTTGTTTGTAGCAACTGTATCCATGTGTTCCTCTTTTAAATGCTCTCAAACTCCTAACTACGTACCTGTCAGGGTTGTAGACACTGAGCTCTTCTAGAAAAAGGCTGTCATTTAGGAAGCCGTTGTTCATCTTGGCCAAGAATTTGAGGATGATGCCTTTCTCTGAGCCCAGAAACACTACTGTGTGGTTCTTGTAGGGACCTGCCTCACTGTCCACCACGATGCGTGTCAGACGATACCTGGAAGGAGGAATAAAACCATTGATTTATTTGATTTGGTTCAAATCCAAGCAATCATTAACTGCTCTGTTTGCTTACCAACAAGAAAACCTGTTAGTAGAGACTACACATAGCGATGCATATCACTATCAGGGATTCAAATAAACACATTAAAACACCAGTTCACTTCCTTTTTTCACAGAATGTCATGTACTGGATGATAATTAAACAGTTCATAAGTAGAAAAAAAACATGCTTTAAATCAAATGTTTTTAGTAGACAACAGCACAGCGGGGAACTTATTATTGCACACACTGCTTGTCTCATTCTCATCAATTTCAATAATCAGATTAGAAAGGTGGGTTCTCAGAAATATAGCCTTAATCAATTTTCTGATTGACAGCTGCTGATATTACTTGCTTAAAACTTCCAACACACCACAGAGACTCAGATTCATTAATCAGACACCTGCCAATCTGTTTTCAACTAGCACTCAGGTAATGAAACACCTCTTCGGGCTACAAATTTATACCGTCTGATTTCATACCATTGCAGATGTTTATCATTCTAAAAATTAAAGGTCAAGAAATAGTTAGATTTAACACCTCATAACTTGACATGTTTCTGCATCATTGGTTACCATAATGGACAATTTTGCGTTAAGGAGCTTTTTTAGGAAACAATTTCACTGACTTAATGATAGGAATAGGTACTGTATTACAGAATACTTCCTAATGTTCCTGAACAATGAAGCCTGAGGCTGCTCAGTTTGGGTTATATGCAGTAGAGTTATTACTGATTGGATTTGAAATTGTTTTCAAATGGAAGTTTTGAGAAAAGCTTTGGGCTCTAGGGGTTAATAGAAGGAGATGGGATTTAAAGATTAGAGAGGAGAGCTTATCCGGACATATAGGAAGTCCTCTATTACCCTCAATTATGTTTACTGAGCATTCTACAAATGAAAATGGGTTAAAGGGTATACGCAGGTAAAAGTGCTAATCTAAAAGAGAAATAAACGTTTTTTATGCAAGTAATTATAATAATAAACATTTGCATAAATACAAGCTTAACACCAATGCTTTCACTGCTTCTGTTTTCTTAAAATAGATCCTAAAACATCTTGTAAGTCAGTGAGGAGAAGTAACAATGAAAAGGTTTAACAGGGTTTTGGGATATTCACTCATAACTGGAGCTCCAAGGACTCCCATCAGTGAAATGTGACCTAATCAAAATAATACAACCATTAAGGCACTCGTTGTCTTTCCTATTCAAGTTAAAAAAAATCACAACAGGGAGATTCTTCAGTGTGTATCTCACCTTTAAGTGACTGAATGTGCCCAAGGTTTGGTTCATGAGACCAAAAAGCTTTTACATTTTAAGGAAGAATCGTGTGCTTCATTTTGGGGTGTCCTCTCTGGAATCAAACCCTATTACTGATTTAATTTACAGTTGACTTCGGCTCAGGAACATTAATCCACATTGACACCATGACAATTTCATCCTTCACCCTGCATGCCTTTGTTATGTTTTTTAGCTTGAATAACACTTCTAACAAGTGATCTGCATGTAAAGCTCTGCTCACTCAGGTGATGGTTCACTTCAGTTAAAGCTTTTTGATTGCTGTTTGAGACAGAAAAGTCACATCACACTAATGAAGAGTTGTTGAAAAGCAGCTTATATTCAGACAAAGACGGCGCAGAATGTAGGTCAGACGCAAAAAAAAGTAGCAGCAAGATGTGATATGATGCGAATAAAGGAACGCTACCTCCACTGAGGCTTGTCAAGTATCAGGCAAGCTGTTCCAACTGGAAATCCTGAGCAGATGCAATTAAAACCCAGGTCCAAACATAGAAGGGGATTTTTTAAAACTTTTCAGCAAATGCACTCTCGGCTTGCTTTGCTTTGCCAATGAGATCGCGATGTGCTGTCACATCCCCCAGAGGCTGGGTTAAATGTCTGTAAAAGCCAGCTTCATGATCAAACAACATCAGCCATGGTGCAGTGGCTTTTGGGAAATGGGTTTCATTTCAGAAAACTTACTAGAAAAGCAAGCTACTCTAAAGCAGATATATATTTTTTACTCAAGTGTATTCTCCCTAAAATATCCCCAGTGCACTTTGTTACCAACAGCTGAGGAAAGTGAGGTTTTAAATGTCTTCTTGAGGAACTGAACATAAAGATAAGCATCAGGGAGTTTTCCACTGACTCACCATGTCTTCATCGCATCGCTACACAGTCACTCAGAGAAAAAGATTATGAGGTGTGAATTGTATTTCCTCCACTCCAACAAAAACTGTATATTGCAATGTGTCTGACTCTTTGAGCAGCACTTCAAATAATCACCAACCTGGACTGAAAAAATTCACAGACCTCAGATAAAGACAGCTTTTGGAGTGTGAAATACTTACCGCACCATGGTCTTAAGAAACCAGGGCCTGTTAGCGATGGAGGGCACAGCCTCATCCATCAGAGGATGCATCTTGATGAAGTTGAGTGTATCATCAGGGAACTCATTGGATACCCTGTATCGCTCCATAGAGGGAGTACCAGCACAGCTGCCAGGTCTGCAGATGGAAGTAAGGAATAGGAAAGCAATGAGGAGGAGGATGTTGGTAAAGGAAAGGCAAAAATGGGAGCAGAGGATGAAAAAAAATAGAAAAACATATTAGACGATACCAACAGAGCAGAGAATGTTTAATGGCCTTAAAAGCAATAAGAATAAAGCTATAAATGACTGAACCTTTATCCTAAAATGTTCCAATAGAAGAACGTGAGGTCTTCGTGTATCTGGACTCAAAAGGAGGCAGCCATACCTATTTTATCCCTTAACAGCAAGCTGTTGTCGTAAAACAGAGGCTTCTTTTTATACAAACCCCGTGTGCAGACATGTCACCTCGAAAAGCTTGTAAAACCTTTTTACAGCATGGTCTTTGATACTCTGTCAGAGCGCATAATCGACACCAGACCAAAGAAATATTAGCCAGCTGGCCACTGTGTGCCTGACACTGCCAATATGTAAGAATCAAACCTTTAATCCCACATACATGCATACGCTACAGAATGTGATTATCATCACATTGATGTGTCGTCAAGAAAATCCTTAATGTGCATCCCATACATATCTTTCTTGTTCTTGTTCACCATCCAAAACTGAAAGAAACTTTATAAAAGAATTTTATCTGATTTATTCCGTTAATAGTTTCACTTTCAAAACACTGACAAGCTCCACTTGATCAACCTTTCATTGAAAACTGTTTTAAAACCATCTTTTCAACTACTGAAGGTCACATTTTAATCCAAGTTCATTCCTTCTGATGTAAAGTTGACCCTCAGTTCCTGCCGTCAGTATGCTGATTCTGCGGGTGGACACATGGACGGCATAAACAGAAACAGACATTTCTTAAATACAAAAATCTGTAAATCATTCAACATGAGAGTCTCGCACATGGAGGAACAGTCTGGTGCAAGACCAGACCTTGGTGGCATTGTTACAAGTCTCCGTCTGCTTGCTTGTAGATAAAAAGGTCTGAATATATTAGAAGATAAAATTAAGTCAATCTCATCAGATACTGCAAAATTTACAGCAGGAATATTTTCCCATTAAAATGTCGGCTGTTGTTGAGTATAAACAGGTTATAAAAGGGGGAATTTTCTAATATGTGTATATTAAGACAATGCATGAGATAAGTGCAGTACAGCATCTCTATCGGTTAGACACAATTGCACACATACACACAGGAGCATCACTAACAACGATTGTGGCACAGATCTCCTTGTTTCGCTTAAGGATGGAAAAACAGCTCTTAGCCTAAAAATGAGTGAGCAATAGATGGAAAAATGATCAGGTTGTGGAATTGGCCAACCATATGTAAATTAATCTCATACTTCATTTGTGGATGCTTATGCAACAGCATGTGGAGAAATGGTGAGGTAACAGGTGCAACGTTGAAAAAAAGCTGCACACACTATGTGCAGGCAGACTGCACATGCAGTGTGTGGGTGATGTAGGATGTTAGATCTCTGTGGGGCTATGGGTGTGAGTAAAGACAGGAAGAGAGAGACGTGTGGATTTAATGTGTTTGTTTATATAAGTGACCTATACACCTACCTTGGCTTGGGAACCCTCTCTTCGGGAAATGGCGTCCAGGTTGAATCTGGGGATTTCTGCTCTTTGAAACGTCCTGTGAATGTCTTGGCCACCTCTGCCATGTCATAGGCGCACACTGCTGAACCTGGAATACTGCCATGACACAAAACACATGGAAAAACTTCATAGACATTCCAACCAGAAACAAAACCATGGATTTATAATCTCTTATTTTAGAGGTTGCATGTTTTACGTATTAAAATATTAGCTCTTATAAACAAAGGGTACAGCATTGCTGAATAAACTGAATTAATATTAGACTGTGCTATTATTGCACATAATAATGCAACTGTAGTAATATATCTGTTGAAGTATTTGCCCCTGTTGTGTAGCATGAGGACACACATTCCCTTCCTCACTGGGTTTCCCCAAAAACCTCGTGGCATTAAAGTTCATCACAAGTCCACAATATGGCTCCAAACACGAACAACAGATGATCTTGTTATAGCCCTTCATTTTCAGGAAGGAAAAAAAAAATACCACACTCACACAGTGAGGCCAGAGACATCTTTCTCTGTGTGGTATCAATGCATAGCTGATTACTGAGTCATTTCTCTATTTTCTATGCATCTGCATTCAAAAGTAAAAATTGAGAACTGGTTAGAGGAATACTTTCTTCTTTGCAGGCAGGATTTTCCTGTTGTTGCATCATGGGCTAAACTCCTCATGTAGGCATCAGGGAGACAGAATACACAAGGGTGGTATTATAGATTGCAAGGTCAGAAAGTTGTTTGTTCTTGGCTCAGCAGCTAAATGACAGTAATTGCTGCATTGCTTTTTAACAGAAAGTTATAGTCATATTTCTGTTTATACCAGACTCCTAACAAGGCACGTAAATGGCTGGCCAGTTAGCAAGTGGCTGAGCCATTGAGCAACCCAGTTGTGCTTTCAGACAGACAATTAAACGACACAAAGTGATTGCTGCCTGCACTCCGAATGCGCTCCCACTAATTTCACCCCGACAATGGAATGGAAAATTAATGCTAGGATAAAAACCGCTGCTTACAGAAATTTTCTAAAGCACTGGTTCATTGAGTTTTAATGTCCATTAAGCATGCTCAATTGCGTTGTCACAAGCAATTGTCTTATCGGTTAAAAAGCAGCCATAAAATAGACAATTACAATATGTGAGAACTATCAGTGGCTTTGTGGTCATTTTCAATTTAGATAAAATACTCTCACGGTCTGTGAGAACACCTCTGACTATGATCTGCAAATAGGCAAATAAGATTAAAAACCTTCATGTTAAAGGGCAGCAAACTGTTTGACATGAGATATAAATGCTGACCTTGTAATTTGTTGCCAGGAGGCACAGCAGGAAAACACACTACCAGCATTAACAAAGGTCAGACTGTCATAATGTTAATGTATTCAGGGTATTTTACAAAGTACTTCAAACAGAGAGAGATAATTGAAATGATAAATGGAACATTTTGACATGTCTAAACTCGTTTGTGATAAAAACAAAAAAAACAATATAAACACTTGTTTTGTAGTTTCTTGCCAGTCAGGGTACCTGTTGTAAGGAGTGGAGAACGTAGCCATCACTACATCCCTCCCGTTGATGTGAATGACATCTGTTACAGCCTGCAGGATGTTGAAGTAGAAGTGGGAGTCACCGGGGATGGAGCAGTTCAAGCGAGACTTCAGAAATGAGGTCCACTGCTTCTCCAGGACGCGGGGAGAGCCTCCGCGGTCGTTCTTACAGACCCTCGCCACCCGTGGAAACACCACCTGGAACAAGTGCCACAGTTGAAAAGTCACATTTCAGTGGTTGCTGATGTCTTAAATCACCCGTCACTGATATCACACGTCTCAATCTCTGGCTCTGAGGCGTCTGTCAAACGAGTACTCCGCGGATTTAGCGCCGCATCCCCACAGCGCTGTCTCATGACAGGCAGTTTCACAAAGGAGATCATAATGGATGCTGCACAGCAAGAAATATATCAAGTGACAACACTTAAGGCAATTTACCACTTTTTACTCAGCCTTATCTTGATTCAGCTAAAAGATTCAACCTACAATCCAGAGAAATGCATATAAGCCTAACTAGTGATCCCAGTCTGTAAGTGTGCTTTTCTAGGGTCCATCCAACATTGTTTGAACTTTGTCACAAGAGAAGCTAGTACCTAGTGATCACAATGCAAACATAGAAGAGTTATATTATTCCTAATGAATGAAATTAGAAAGATAGTCATCAAATGATATAATAATGGTGACACAGTTATTGAAGTGAGCTGTTTTCTCAATTGTCCTGCAGAAACTTATAATGAGCCTTTGCAGAACGGTATTATTGTGTTTAAACTCGTTGGATGACACAACAGCCTTATTTCAGTGTTTCATCACTTTATAGCAAATTAAAGACAGTGAAGTAAATTGACATGAACATAAGCTATTTGATTCATCACCTGGCAACAGAATAGCTTAAACTATACAGTTTCAAATGAAAGCCAACACTGTAATTACAACTCTGCCGTCAGGTCTTGCAGCCAGTGTTGTAATTAGTTGTTGTCACATTATACTTAACAACTATAACTCTAACCATGACCTGACATTGACAGTGTAGATGGGAGCAAACATGCATTTAAACCAGATCTCTACACATACACACCCACAGACAACTGCACACACACCCTCCGCCATGCACACACCACAGTCCCTGCACTTCCACACTGACCCACACACAAACATGAATCAGAGGAGCTGCAACTAAGAAAAGCACAACTAAGCCTACACACAGTGGTTCAGCCTGATATTATAAAAATATATTTAGCAGAAGAGGTGAATCTGGCACCTTAATGTTAAACCATTAAGCTAGTTTTACATGTTACAGTCTGTACATATTGCTTTTGTTCACATGATGAGAAAATACAACGATGTAAATATGCAGATTGTTCATCATTAAGGGCTTGTTAATATTATTGTATAAAGAAATATTTATCCCTTTTTTTTCCAGATAACATCCCAACGTTCAAGCTGAAAACACGCTGCCACAGTAGATTTATCAGTTTGTCATAAAGCACAGATGATTGTTTACATCGTCAGCAAAGACCAGTCTACTGTGCAATAATATGGAGATATCATTCACTAAATGTTAAATTGTTCTCTGCTCCATCAGTTCTCCCACCACATGCATAATTACACTGACACTTCTTTCAAAACACCCAACAGATTGAGAGGCCTGATCTGTATTCATGCGCTGTATAACGCATGGCTGTCACTTCTGGCAGTGAATCCATTATTTCTGTGTTTCGTGTTACCTCGGCTCTGTTCTCCTCTCTTCTGTGTGTGTCCCTTAATTCATTTTCCAAAGTACATATTAATTTCCATAAAGCATTTTTCTTCTACTCCCTTTTTAATTAAACTTTCTCAGGAATCTAAAGCTGAACCAGGTAGAGCAGTTCTTGTCCCTCTGGTGTAATACCAGAGGAAAGCTTCTCTCCTTGGTCTCCTTGGTTCTCAGATATACTTGGGTGGAGTTTCTCTTGGGAAACTTTGAGATGATGGGTCAAACAGGAGCACTGTGGAACGGATGCGCAATTCAAAGCATATATTTAGAGTTCCAATAGGATCTCTAGACATCTATAATTGTTGTTTTATAATCTATTTTAGGTCTGGTATCCTGCCGTGTATTGCTAACATTTTTTGGCCACTTCACAGCTCCTGAAAGCTTCCTCTCCATTATGTGATACACCCATATCCTGTTGGTTTTCCAAGGCACTTCCTGTTCCTCCCAGTAAATAGGAAGTCACCTCTGATTAGAGTAAAAACAATAGCAGGAGAATAAGGCCTGTGCTTACCTTTCCCATTGTATTGTACTCCATAGCAATTTCCCGAAAGAAAAAATAGATGAAATCACCATAATTGACTGCCTGCACAAAGTAGGGCTCTGAAGGAGAAAAATATAAGAGTAAGACATTTGTTAAGTGACTTTTAGCTGTGACAAAGCAATTCTGACACCATATTTCACAGGGAACAGCTGGCATATCTGTCATATTTACCAGAAAAACACAGACTGTGAGCCTCAAGAGCCTCAATTTATCATCCATTATATAAACAACAACAATTTGCTTGTGAGAAAAAGACTGATCTCTCTATTGTGCTTTGACAAACCAAGCTCATGCTTGTTTCACCCCAGGGCAGAGCAATTTCAGCAGGGGGCACTGAGGCAAAATGAATCTGCATGAAGTGGATTGTCAATTAAGCATTAGCATAAGTGGTTCTGTACTTACCTCCCATTCTGTCATTCATATGCCGAAACCATAAGACTTACTTTCACGTTCATTATTTTCCCCCAAACACATGATTGAGCATACATGTCCAAACCCTGGTTTGTTTCTATCATGTCAGTCAGCTTAGGGTTCCCCAAACACAGTGTTTGTGTGGCCTCAACTCACCTTTCAGCCATTTGGAGTCATGTTTGACAGTGCGTAGAGTTGGGCTGTCGCCAAGGCTACGATAGATGACCGCGTCAATCGCTAGGAAGTCTGTTACGGTGGCCGAATACAGCTTGCCATCTGGAGAGGGAAAGCCGAGAACGAAAGCGCAATAAGGATTAAAGAAAGCGATAAAGAGGAAAGAATGAAGAGAGTCACAAAGAAGGGAAAAGATGAGTAAAGTTATATTTAATTAGGAGTCAAGTATATAAAACTACTAAGAGATTCCTGTTTCCTGTGGCTAGATACACAAACATGCTTCAAGATGACTCAAAGCTGAGAAATGAATGAATCACACAAACCAAAGTGAATTGTTGGAAGACAAACAGGGTGAACACACATTTGAGCATGTTTCACATTAGTAATTATCCAATTTTGCAAACGTTCTTCACTAACACCTTGCATTTACATCCAGTCTTAAAGCACCAAACACAGTTACAC
The DNA here is from genome assembly GCA_037177335.1 of Kiunga ballochi. Taxonomy (NCBI): domain Eukaryota; kingdom Metazoa; phylum Chordata; class Actinopteri; order Atheriniformes; family Pseudomugilidae; genus Kiunga; species Kiunga ballochi. Next base: position 7,515,894 of record JBAMIG010000012.1, read on the forward strand.
ACTACCATGAGCACACACACACATCATAAGCACGATGCCCTACCAGAATGACCTCAGCCATCCTCGACTACCACAGTGGAAACTCAAACAACATAATTGAAAGGATAGCAGTCAGAGAAACCCTCATGATTACTCAGTGCTTCCAGCTCCATCCAAGCATCTCTGCTACACATTAACTCCTCAAGCTTGCCATTGAGTCTTGTCCCGTGCTTTGAACCGGGAGGAACATCTCATCAATACAGCCATAAATCAGTTCACAGTGAATACGGAGGGGACTGCATGTCTTTAGCAGCCTGTGGATCTCACCCGCCAACAGAGAGCTGACTCATTTCACTCCCATCCATATGGGACATATTTTAATGACATGCACACTGAGGCAAACTGAATATGAAACAAAGAGGATGGCAAAAAAAAAGGATGATGAAAGGCAGTAACATTTTTTTTCTCCTGTCACCGCAGTTCTGTTGATGCATTTTCAAGAGCACTAATGGGTAGCAATTTCCTGATGCATAGCAAATGTGGGCCAAAGTTTGACTTTTACTGGTGCATGTAACACAGACTGCCCTTTCCTTTTGACATGTTGGTGGGGTTTTGCCATTAGATTTAACCACAGGGTATTAAGAAGAATATTAAATAAAACCACAACTGATCCTTCAGTCAAATACACTTAAGTTTCCCATCTAGCTTAAAACTGTTCCAGTGTTTCGTTACCGCAAAAAATTAGGATTTTCCAAATGGCAATTGAGTTAATATCAGGGATAAACAAATAGAAGCTACATTCATTCTCTGTAAAATGAGAAAACAACAGGAGAGTCATCAATAACTCCAAATTCAAGACAGATAGCAGCCAGGTGGATCTTACCAGCAAAGAGGGCAACATTGGCGTGCTTGGCATCATATGGACAGCGTGCCATCCCGCTGATCTCTTCTCCCAGAGCCTCCATGGTGTCCATCTAAGGTCAAAAATAAGGTGAGAGGTCAAGACGGGGTCAACACTACGTGGAGTGGAATGTCAAACAAGACTTGAAATAAAGCTTCAGACACGTTATCTCCCAGATGGAGGTGAGAATCTAGAAAAGCAAAATGCTTTCATATGTCAGAACAATGACAATCTCAGGAGAGTGGGGAAGAAGAGAATATGTTAAAGTGGTGAAATATGGCAGGATCCATGTTAAAAAGTCCCCTAAAAGCTGTTATCCAGTCCATGAGTGTGCTTATCTAAATTGATGACCCATTGAGGTCTCACAAAGCTGCACATCTGGGAGTATCTGGAAAACTGTCATGAAGAAAGATAAAATAGCAGACATTTTCCACAGCAGCACACTTTCCTGTATGGGTGGGTAGGGTTAGCTTTCCCCTGCCATCTTTTGTCCTTCAGCTGCACTGATGGTAGAAAAGACTTTTAACAGTCCTCATGACACAGCCTCAACCCATTTATTTCAATGCATCTCTATACCCTGATTTCTTTAGTGTGCTTTCGTGCAGAGGAAAAATGGGTTAGCAAAAGGCCCTGAGCAGGAAATGTGAGGGTGTTTCACTTTCACTAATCCTCAAGCTTTTAAATAGTAGATCAATCAGTTGTGATTATTGTAGTTGGATATTTGCAACTTTAACTTGCTTTCCTAAGCAACATTTGTTTACCTCACTTGGTATATCTAAATCAAAATCCTGTTTTATTTGCCAGCTTTAGTGTTTAAAAGTTGTCTTTTGAAAGCACTGGGAATGCAGTTTATCCCATTTTGCTCCATCATTATGTAGTCACATTTCTAAAAGCCATTTTGAGTTATTAACTTCTGTCTGAGAGTTGCTAGTTTAGATGTTAGAGGGACGATCTTTGTCAATTGTAATTTTGGCACATTTTTCTTATTCTGTGCCCAGTTTATCCGCAGTGTGATCGACTGAGCATGGCAGACAATCAGATATGGGTGAAAGGTCACTATCATCCCACCGTGGGTAGGCTTGTATCACCCAGCATGCCTCAGGACACTCTCTTGCCCTGGCTAAAGACCAGGGAAACACACAAAAACAAAGACACACATGACATAAAAAGGGGGGGAAAAGCCATTCAGCACTTACCAGACACTGAGGTCAGACATTACCACACTGTTTGCCCCAAATGTACACAATACAAACTCCTTTTCCACTCTCTCTCTTTTTCTATCTGTCATGCTCTCGCTGTCCTCGCATCTTCACTTTCTCCCTTTCTCTTGACCAACAAATCTCACAAAGGCTGCAAACTGCTTACTTTGCCCTTTCTGGTCTCTAAACAGGTCATTTTGTTTTCTATTCCTGTCTCAGAGGAAATGGTTATCATCTGCCCACTAAAAAGGTCACGCACACACTCCGGCGCAATGCTGGAAAAGCTTGCCAGAAAAATTGTTGAGACTGATTTGGCAGTGAAAATTACACGTGACCTTTTAACAACAAACCCAGAACCACCGGCGGCATTTCGTGGTTCCACTTCTCATTTCCTCTGTTTTCTTCAAAAATGATGTTGCAGTGATATATGGAGGCAAACCGAACATATATTGTTATTAAGCAGGAGAAACTGTAATTATAGATTAGACTCTGTTAATCATAACAGACGTGAGGAGCTGAAGGTCAGGTGTGCTCATCGAATCAGAAAGTATAAAATCACACAAGAACTTGGTTAAGCTTCAAACGGCAGCAGCCTCTGTGTCATCCATCCTAAGCAAAGCTCTCCCTCCCTTTCAGACGCAAACCTTCTCACACATCTCACACAACTACTCCCACTTCAGTTGATTTCACCCAAAGAGATATCTGTCAGCTGCCACAAATCTGGTCCTGACGTTTGATCAGAGGAAGAAACTCCCACCACAGCTGCAGATATGCCGCATGGCCATTTGAATCGTCATGTGTGGAGAACCAACACCTTTGAGCTACTCGTCAAATGCTATATTTAATATTTTGCAAAATGCCATGAAAAATCTGCTGCCAGCTTGTACCAAAATATGATTAAACAATAAAGAAATGCTTTTATTAAACCAACTGATGGATATTTTGTCTTTTTGGTTATATGAAGCAAACATTGTGTTGTCAGCCTCACTAGCAAGGAATAAAAAAATGTGTCAACTTTATGGTGCCATAATTCAAAATAATGGGATGGAAGCTGAAGCCTTGTCACATTTGTTGTCTGCCTTAACAATAGACTGTTTTGTGGGGATCTCCTCTACCTTAATGGATTGAAAATACACAAACCTTAGCTTGGGGTAAAGTCTATCTAGATTAATTAATTACTACAACGACTCATTTTGAGCTTTTCTTCCCATAAGCAAAATGCTAACTAATTATACAAACACAATACAAAGACAAAACATGCCCATTAGGAGTGTTTTAATTGGTGTAGAATTCAGGGCAGGGTTTTGATTTCATGGCCTTTGTTGTTTTCTTACAACTTATATACTGTATTTATTATTGCTAAAGGATTTTTTCAATCTCACTGAGAAAAAAGAGTAAACTGAGCCGGTGTTCCACTTAGAAAATGTTTGCCTGAGATATCTTCAGATTAGTGAAGTCTACGTTCGTACAAAGCTGTTTGAGAAGCTTGTGATGATGGTTGTGTCCCAGTTGTTGATGTCAAAGAGGGCTGCAACTAATAGTCACTAACAGTTCAGGCATTGTAATACATTTTAAGTTGGGTGATCTATTGCTTACAGCTGGGTTGAGTCCTTGCAAACACCTGCAACAGTCCTTCCAATGAAGAAAGGTCAAGTATACAAGTTCACATCTGGTCCAGGAGAGGTTGTGTGAAAACCAAAGAGAAAGACATCTCTATTGGAGATTAATAGTCATGGCCCATTTCTGTAGACTGGAATGATGAAAGCTTTTCATGGCCATGCTTTCACAACAGTCTTTGCAACTGCTGAAAGTATTGTTGTGTTTTAATTTCATTTATTTAAAGCCCTCTTTTTTATTCTTCAAGCATTCACTATAGCACAAATATGACAGAAACATGGCATGTGTAGCCCATGTGAACAAATCATTTTAAATGTAAAAGCCTTCCAAGTTTACCATTATTAAGTCCATCACCTGGGAGTCAGAGCCTCCAAGACTCCCCACTGATTCCCTCTGCTTCACCCGGCAACAGGCGATGAAACTGACTTCATTCATATATCAGCCCAGCTGGATGGGGTGTTTATTATTACAGCACAGCGAGGGAGTGACAGAGGGAGAAAGCAACGAAGGGAAAGATGGTGGAGTGGAGGGAGCAATGGAGAGGGAGAGGAATTAAAGCTGGCATTAGAAGAAGGGAGAGGTGGGAGGAATGAAGCGAAGAAGGAATGAGTTGGGTGCTGTGTGCTGCTAAGGGAGAGGAGCGCACCATGCCGCCACGGTGTCTGTCTGTGTTTTTCCTACATGTATTTTTATGTCACAGTGTAGTGACATTACCGACACAAAAAGGTCAAAACATGGGGAAAAAATCATGAAAATAAATAAGTAAATACAAATAAATAAAAAAAATAAGGAAATCAGAGGAAAGAATAAAGAGGTATTTGGTGAGGGTGTCAGCAGAAAGCAACATGGGGTGTTGCTGGTTTGGGCCAGCGCCCTTTTTGCTACTTCTGTCTCCCCCATGTGTGTCCCACCACCTCTTCTCCCCTCTCATGCCTCTCGGTCCCTCCTGCTTGTCCTCACAGCGTTTTTGATTAATGTGGGATGAGGCTGGCCTTGAAACAGAAGCTCTTTTCAGTACTGTCACACTGAGGAGATGGAGAGGCAAATTCTGGCCAAGGTGGATTTAACCACATGCACACACAGTGACATACACACACGCAAACACCACACACTTTTGACCAAGCAGCCTGGAAGAGCCCAGCAGGCCATCAAAGGCCTGGTATCTGCCCAGAGTCTGCTAGCCCGCCAGCTAAAGAGACTGTGCGCGTTTGATGTTTTGTAAAAAGCGTGTGTTGATTACTCCATGTGTGCAAAGTTGTCTGGGTTTTTGGACTGTTTGCAGACTCTCTTACCGGTGCATGCAAGTGTTTCAGTGGTTGCTTGTATATTTTTGCAATGAAATTAAAAATAATCTAGTTTAGGAATTGCAAATTGATTTTCCAACAAAATCTGATATTTATTCAACTAAGTTGTTGCATAATTTATTACTGATTATATTTTTCAGGTCAAAAGATATAAGAAGGTTGTAATTGCTAGCTGGGGTGAGCTGATATTAACCAGATAAAACTTTCAATTTTATTAGATTGTTAAGAGTTTGATGTGTAAGTGTTTATTTACTAAAGTGCAAGATTTTTGTGGTACAGGTACATAGGCTTGTAAGTGCATGCAAGGTCTTTCTCCCAAACCCCACTTTACTTTACAACACTCCCCCCTCCTTTAGCTCCAGCAGTCTAGCAACAATGTCAGTGAAGTAATAGCTAAAACAAACCTTGAAACCATAACCAGAGGCGCTATAAAAGCTAACCACCCCTGATAAATGTGGAGGCATAAATTCCACTTTCCCTCCAGGAAGGGTCTGAATTGAAAGACATCCACTCCGTGTGCTAAGGATACTGAACCACAAATGCAACGAAGTGGAAATGTCTTGCTTTTCTGATAAACAGATCTAGCGGACCAAAGCAGGAGTGCTCCCCACAGGCTATACAGATAAGATCTCTGTGTGCTATGGCTGTCGCATCACATCCTAACAAAGCTAACAACAACATTCGTCAGGACAGACCTGCTGCTGAGTTGCCTTGTCCTGTCATCCTTACTGTCTGCTTGTCTGTGTTCCTCTTTTCTTGCTTATGTTCACAAAGTCTTAAAGTTTCATTTCTCTGGATTCCAATTTCTGCTCATTTACAATTTAACGTTTACTAATATTTCAGTAAAATATTCTGGAAATTATTTTTGTTGGGGTTTGAGCACATTTAGGCACAATGAGTGCCTCAGAGAATGCTTCTAAATCGGATGATTTAGAGTAGGTTTTCTTGTCTATGAATTAAATATTTGTTACACAACATATTTCTCGTAAATGTACTATTCATAAATATATGAGATCTTTTTTTGCTTTTTCTTTTTGTGAAAAAAAAGCAGTGGAAAATATATAGAGTAGCAGAATTCTGTCCAGAGTTAATAGTCAATAAGGAAAAAATTAATCTGCCTTTCCACCAACATTCAAATGCGGGTCGGCTCTGCTCTTTGTCCTTCCTTGTGGGAAAATATTAGACAAAATTTTTTTTATTTAATTTACTGGACAGCAGAAACTCACACACACTAACCTGAATTCAATGTCAGATCAGCTGGAGTGACACTAAGAGGTGTCTTTGAAACAGAGTTTTAGTGTCCTCCCTGGAATGAAGGCCATCGTAGTTTTTAACTGGTAGTGTTAAAATATCCCCATTTACACAGGCACAAGTGTCTCTTTTGCACCTGAATATGATGTTTTCCAGGGCATTTATATTCAATGACATTATTTCTTATCTGAGCAGCAATCCTCAACACAAACTCTTTGTTCACACAGTAGCAAAAATAAATCCTATTTGAATTATCATGGTAGGAAAAAATGAACCATTTCAGAGCATCTGTTTTCTATTTGTCCACCTCCCCCCACTTTTTTTTAATTCCATCTATTTTGACATTTCTATAATTGTACATTAAGTTAATGTTAATAGTGTACCTGCCCTTTTTCTAGTCACAAAGTCAGAAATCCTTCATTTCCTTTCATGATTAGATTTTTTCCTAAAGCAACATGGAAACTATTATAGACACTCCTGCATGAATATGGACACACATTTGTTTACAGGATATGGATGAATCATATTTCTGGGCTCTACCGTTCATACTGTTGTTGAATATTTGAACACAAGTTGTTTGGTTTCTGCCCTTTTAAATTGATCTTGTCAACTTGGAGATAAAGATTTAGGAGAAAGCCTGCTGAGTTGTGAAAGTCATCTATCTACATTTTCTGGCTCACTTTTTCCAAAATTCTCTGAGTCAAAAAAAAAACCTCAAAGTGATTTCAGTTGTGTGTAACAGGATAAAAGAGACGAATGAAAGATTTTTTAGGAGGGAAGTATGTGTGCAGTCTACATGTCAAAAGCCTGTCACTCCAGCTAAAACGTATATGTGCAGGAAGATTTATGTGCTTTCCTACCTTGTAGGTTCGACAGGAGGGGTTGAAAGCGTTTGTTCCGCAAACAAACAAGATGTCATCGTTTTGCTGCAGGAGGACTTTGATGAAATTATGACACTCATCCTTTAGGGAGCAAAGGACATAAAATAGAAAGAAAGACAAATACATGAGAGGAAGTCCATGGTGACATTTGCGTCTTTATACTTGACATCGATAGCCACATGTGATTTGTTCAACAAGAAGCTTTTTCTTGTCTTTCTTTTGAAGCACAGCATGTAGTGCGAGTGAGAGGTATGTGTTATAAACATTGAGCATATGATCTTAAATAGTTTGTAACATTTCCTTATTGCACATACAGAATTTTGAGCAAATTTTATTGCTTATAATTACTTCCTCAAGCAATATTTGATCAATTGTTTTTAAAGCAGTGGAAAAAGGGTAAATATAAAGAATCTGTCTGATGTGCTCCATGAAAGCGGCAGCCTGTATGAGCTATAAGAAGAGTGTTATTGCACCTTCTGGGTTTTACCTGCTTCAGATTTAGCTTGTGAGAGAGGAAACAGGAACACTTGAGACAAACTGTGATTAAATCTGTTGTCTGCATTCTCAAATGTGTGACTGACTTTGGATGTGTTTTTGTACAGCATAAGGTGACATATGTTCTATAAATAACGTTAAAGATATCAACTCGGTACAAATGGATCTCTACCTTGTGCTTCCCTTTCATTCTGCAGGTGTCCACGTCTGCTTGTCTGGACTTCCATGTCATTTTCTGATTCATTAAGCAGAAGTAAAACAGAAAAGAAGAGTGAGCAAACAAACTAAGCATCAAAAAGCAGACAGCTCAATAACACATCCATATAGTGATCAATAATCATCATCTGAGATTCCCCATCAATGATTCCCCTCATGAGGCACCTGCTTTGAGGTGAACTTTATCCTAAGCACTGATTGAAGATCAGTTTCCCTCCTTGAACATTTCATTTTCTGCCAATGAGGAGGAAATATGATACCTCCCGCTGAGGCAGAGCGGTCCAACCAAGGACAGATCTCACCCCATCTCACACACACTTATCAATCAATGCTAAGCCACAAACATGGACACACAATTACACACACCACTCTGGTGCCTTCTGTGTGGCCTGAGGGTCAATGCTGAGCCATAGGTTCAGACCATTGTGCATACTGCCGCTGTTGTACAACTTGTTTAGAGCTCAGCCGCTGATTAAAGAACCTCAGTCATCAATCAATCAGCACGTTTCCCACCAGCCTTTCATCTGCAGCCTGCTCTCATTAAGACCCACTCGCCAGGCTATGACATTGAAGTGGATGAGGTGGAGGAGAGGAGGATGGTGTATACACAAGAATGGCCTTGTCTGAATGCTGGTTTTGTGCGTTTTGTCAGAGTATTGGTGTTTGAAATGAAGTGGTGAGTTATTACATTTAAGGGCTTTAGAAAATAAAAGCTATACACTAAACAAGATGAATCTATGCATGATTACTTTGCTGAATGCTGGGATAGGCTCCGCCCCCACGACGCTGAATTGGATTAAACAGTTTAGAAAATGAATGAATGATAGATTATTTTCCTCTCTTGCTCATTTTCAGCGGGCTATCCCCTCATCGCTCCCTCCCAACTTCTCACAGCTTCCGTAACACATCCATAAAACTGTCCCACTGAGGAGCGTGGATGACGCAGGAGCTTTGATCACTGATTGATTGGATAATCTACTTAACAGGGTCACCATAGCAAGACAGGCGAGTTCACAGGTGATTGAGTAAGAGTGCTGACAGGCACATGCATTTACCCACATGCACACACACAAACACACAGAGCTAAGTTATTAGCGCTACCCTGTCAATCCCAGCACGCCACAAAGAACCCGACGTCACACTCACCTTACTGAAAAAGATCTCATCGCTGTTGGCTGTGTCCGTGTCCACCGTGTATATGTGATCCCTGCCGGTGATGGAAGCAGGAAGGGAAGGGGAATGGGGGGGTGTGAGGAAAAGCACAGGGAGAGATGAAAAGATATTGGGTGAGACAGCATCAGACAGTCCAAAAAAATTCAACAAACAATAAAGCAGTTTCTTTTCGTTGCTCTGTGTTTTCCCCAAGCAGGCAGCAAACAACATCAGAAAATGGGGCTTTGTATAAACTTTGTTCAAACTTCAAAAAATGACAATAAACAAAAGGAGGCCAGAGCTATTTGCTCTGTCAGACAGAAACAGTCAACAAAGGTTTAGAGCACCCCGGCGCAGGCCTGGGGACAAAAGCCTCTTTGTCCCAAGGAAAGGTCTTGATGGGGGGTGAGGGAGGAGGGAAGGTTAAGACGGGAGGTGCCAAGTCACTCAGAGCTGTTCAGGTCAATTAAGTCCAGTGTTTGAGCCACAGGAAATCTATACTAACAGTCATTACAGCTCAGACAAGAAGACTTATGTGTGCTGGCCTGGAAATATACAGGCTTCTCCTGTATTACACAGTCCAGGCATAAAAGGCCCAGAAGGGCATATGGAAGACATAAACTCAAAAGGGTTAACTACGTCTCAGGCAGAAACCGGCTGGTTGACCAGACCTCTAGCTATACCTACTTACTACTGATGATATGTGGTAAAAAGTGGAGAAGGGTTATCAATAAATACAAACAAAAGAAAGAGGGAAGGAACCAGAGGTGACCATGCCAACTGATGTAACTGCTTTAATTTGGTGGAGATGAACTGCTGAGTGTGTTTTTAATCAAAGTGTATAACAGTGGCATCATCAGACTCGCAGCTTAATTACGTTCCAGCTCCCCGACCTGCACTCAGGCTGCCTAGCTCCCTCATTAACTAAATCTAATAAAGTCTTTGGAGAAACAGGCACCTTGAAATGAATCCACTTATATCACTTTCCTGGGGGCCACCGTCGTCTCCTCCAGGGTAAAAACCCAACCTACTGTACCTTATCAGCCACAGGGCTCAAATTGAATAATTAATCTTAGAAGGAAGTTGAAATTAAGAAAACAGCTCTACAATCATGGTGGGAAAGGAAAGATTGAGGTTTTGGAATAAAACTGAGTAAAACTTTGATTTTTGTTGTTTTTAAAGTAGGTTTGACTAATTATGTGACTCCTAAATACATAAACGTTTACACAACTAGGCGTTTTTACCCATAAACTAACAAATACACTGAAACTGAGATGTAAAGCTATCTTAAAACAAGAATGGGCTTTTAGGTGAGGCACAACAGCCCTCCAACACTTTTATAATACTTGAACAAAATGAGAAATAAAAAATTATGTAATTGCTTCTTTAAAAATATTTTAGTTCAAGTGATTAGAAGCATTTTCATCTAGAAAACTTAACTAGAAGTCAAATTTCCTACATTGAGACCTTGTGGTTGTTATGCTTTCTTTATGTTTGCCTCATTAAACTGTTACTGTTTACTCAGCTATGATTAAAAAATTGAGAATCAAAGGCCAAAAATTGAAACTACATGTTTATGAAGGCACTAAATATTTTTGCACTTTGCTCTTTTCTCTTTTAATTTTTTTTCCCATTCTAGAATCACAAAGAAAAAAAATTAGCATTTTAAAGTATAACAATACTGAAGGGATATATCTGAAAGAAGATAAAATAATCTGGGTAAAATCACTACAATGCTTTCAGTTCAGTGAGTTTTTCATGTAGCTTCATTAATATATTCATTTTAAAATTCAAAACTTTATTCTTTAAAAAAGACCAAACTAAATCAAAAGCTATTAAATCAAAGGATTACGTGGTGGATTTATAGTAATCCCTTGGGTTATTTCACTGCCTACAATTTTAAACCAGTTCATGAGTAATCTGTAATTGACTGGCCCATAATTTTCAACAGTAACCGTTCCAGCTGGTCTCTCTGCATCGCACTTCTCTTGTACCGGTGCTGACAGTGTTCTTGAGGGCCAAGGCCTTTTAAACACATGGTTTTTGGTTCCAGCAGAGATTAGGGGGAGCCAACGGGTGAGGCGTCCCTCAAACATCCTGAGTGGAGATGGAGGAGGACAATGAAGCGGCTGTGTCTGTGTCAACACCAGCTCTCCAAACATACACATGTGTATGCACTAAACCTCCCCCTTTTGCCCCAACAGGATCACAAAAACTCAAACGTGCACACTTTCTCTTCTTTGACACTGCACCTGAATTCAGATTACTACACATTCACTTTCTCCTGCTGTATATCAAATCTACAGGTCTTAAAAAGTGAAGAAAAAGATACAAGAAGACAGTTTTCAAGGATTGCATTCACAGCCTAGTAGACGATTATTGTACCAAGTTAATGTTTATGTAATCCCATTGTTAAGCTCTACATTTGCAGTAATCTTTTTAGTTAATAGACAGTAAAAAAATATAATTTCCAATCCTGATTCTGTCTCTTTGACTTGAATAATTTTTATTCTAAAGCACAACAAAACCGTCTGCATAATTTCTTGAGATTCATGATCATAACTCCTTCAGCAAACAGACCTAAACTGAAGGGAAAAACCATTTAAATCTTTTTATTAAATAAAAAACAATCTGCAGGATGTTCAGGGGAGAAGAATTAGACTAATGATAGTATTTATTTTCACAAAGATTCATTTAAAAAAAAGAGTAACATGGTAAAGACTAAAAAAAAACTGTCCATGTTACTTAAGGTTAAAACATTGACTGAGAGAGTTTATTTTCAGTGGTAACAGAACCACAAGGAGGCCTCTCGAAGGCAACACATTGATTTTAAACCCTTCAGTTTGTTTAAGAATATGTCAGCAATGATATTGAGCAGAACACAGCTAAGTTTGTTTTTCTTCAAATAGCAGACGGTTAAGTAGCTCTTTATTTATCATAATGTGTGTTTTCGTTTTGTTTCCCCGACACAGCAATTTCAATCCGAGTGTGATTCCCTACTGAGGACACTTTAGACTAAACTACATGTAATGTGCAGACGCTGGGGTGCTGTTTGGTGCAAGCAAACGTGGCAAACACTTATCTTAGATAAATTCTATGTAATGACCACTTTTATTACTAAAATTTGTGATTTTTCATGTCCTGGAAATAAGAAGGATGTTATTTTCACAACAGTCCATATCTTGTGGGGCGGACTGTCGGCCCGCTTGGTTTTTCTGCTGGGGGTTTGTAAAGCTATCTCGCACTCCACAAGCAGAAAAGAAGGGATCATGATTAGCATGCACCCCACACCTTAAGCCACCACCCCACTTTTTGAAAACAAATGCCTGTAGATCAACCCCCTCCCTGCCTCCCACTCTTTCTCTCTCATAACCCTCTTCACCCATATTCCTCTCTCTCCATAACTTGATCATGGGTGGTAGGAGAGGGTCCATTGTACATTGTTTTTGGCTTTCACTGGTTCAAATCCTCCACACAAAGTGGATGGGAGGGAACCGAGAAAGCCAACAGGCACCTCTGAGCTGCGAAAGGAGTTGTTGGAGTTGTGAATGCACCGAGGGCATCGAGAGGACCTCAGTGATGTGGTGGCATGAAATGCGACAAGCCAGGGCTCACCCACCCCCCCAGCTGAGGCAGGTTGTTCTTTTTGCAGGTCGAAGTTCTCATTATGGGAACCCACATTCTCCACAAATTCCCTTTTGTGTGCATATACGTGTGAATTCAGTTTAGTAGGGTGTCAGCAAGCAGCTAAACAGGCGTGACGAAAATAGCTGCATAAAAATACATTTTATTTTTCTGTGGTGTTTGAAACCGTTTTCTAAAAAGAGTAATTAGGGTTTCGCTGTGAAGCTGGGTTTAAAGTCGGCAGTTTTTAATCCGTTTAGGTGCATCTGCATGTGAACACAAACAATAGAGTGAAGAATTGCAGCAGATGACATTAAATGTGGTACATGCTCAATATACATGTATAAATTTATCTAATTTTAATGATGTATACAAAGTGTGTTTAATTAAATTAATTAATTTAATTAAAAGAACTTTTTTAATGCATAATTGCTTTATATACCGTAGTATAAACTACATGCATGTCATTTTTTTGTCTTTATAAGGTAGTTTCAATGGAAAGTGAGAAAGAATATATAAATGGTAAATGTAATATTTAAATGTTCATTAGACAGGATGCAGTCTTCTGGTGTGGTGATTAGCACAGCAGCTTTACACCAAGAAAGTTGCTAGTCCGAGTCTCTGCTCAGATAGGTCTTTCTGTGTTGCATGTTCTCCCTGTGTTTGTTCTCTCCAGGTACTCTGACTTCCTCTCACTATCCAAGGTCATGTATGTAGGTTAATTAGTCATTTGAAACTGTCCTTAGGTGTGTGTGTCCCCTTGTTGTTTGTCTCTCTGTTTTGGCTTTGTGATAGACCAGTGGCATTTGCAGGGTGTACTCAAAATATCGTCTGATTCTTGCTGGGATGGGCACCAGCTTTCCACATCCCTTCATTGTAATAAACGCTACAGATAATGGATGGATGTATTTAAAATTTAGAATAGACTTATAACATTTACATGTATGTTAAATATTTGTATTTAAGATATCAAATGTGCTTGAATATTTACAATTAACATTTAGAATTTATTTTAAAATATTTATATTTAATAATTAGCTTAAATGTTATTCTTGACATCTTTATATGTGCATGAAAAAATATGTCTATATATCCTAAAATGTAGGAAAATTGAGCTGAATATGAGATAAAGAATGAAATTGTGTCAGCAATAACTTCAATCCTGAATTTATACACTTGGTACCCTTTGTGTCCATTCATGCAAAATTATATATAGCATTAAAGCTTCTCTGAAACATGCTTCAAGGGGACAGACAGTAATAAAAAACATAAATGTTTTAACTCTCAGGATCCTCCTCAATACGGAGAGAGGCTACACCAAGCAAGTTATATTACCCCTGTAATTATAACCACATATTTTGTTTCATTAACTGCAACAATAAATACAGCATTTCACCTGTTAATATAATTAGATTTTGAATAAAAGCTTGTTTATTTTTTTTTCTCAGGTAATGATGTTTACTGGTGTGGCAAACAATATTTCAGTGTGGACATGGCTGGATGCTGTTGTTGATGTGAAGGGAAGGAGAGGAGGCAACCGTGTAATCCCAGTCATTAGTGGGCTTTAACAGGATTTGGTGTGGCTGTAATAATGAAAACTCTAGTGGCCTCCACTGTGAGACCCAAAGAGACCCAACAGGGAGGAACAGCATCCACAGAGGTGCAACTGTTCCAGTTAACTAAAATAAAGTTCTGCACTTTTTTTCTGAAGTGTTTGTCTCTGAGTGACTGCAAATGGCAACCACAAATTTTGGTAATTTAACTTTCACTCTCACACTGATCCCTCCATCTCCCTCTCATTCCCACACACATTCTCTCTTTGATTCCCATGCTTCCCAGCTTCAGAGAAGGGTGTAAACGAAGTGCGGTTGGTGTTACCATGGCAAAACCTCACTGCAGCCCAAGAATGGCAACTATGCCCTGCATGCGGAGAGGCCCAGCACATGCAGCGTATACAGTAACACATTCACACATAACCACACATGCACAGGCATGTATGGGCTATCTGTCTTGTCATGTTTAAAAACTATGTGGTCAATCTGAAAGCAAATGTCTAAAATAAGTTTAGAAATGTGTTTATTTTGGTATCTGGGATCATTACTGATTAATGAGCTTATAGTAACTGAATTAACTTCATAACAAACATCTATATTTTGTTACAACAGCTGAACTAAGTAAGGCCTATGGTAAGACACTATCAGCTTGTCCTCTACATGCATCCACCTAACATCCTAGTTCAACTTTGAGCCATCATGATAATTCTGTTGTGTATACATACACATTGCTGAGCCGTTAGAGATGAGCACCAACATTTTAGGAGTGCTCTCCTGAACATTTATGTCCAGTTTTTATTTCAGATGCCTTGTTCTAAGAGGGGAATGCCAGCTTCCTTTGTGGTTTAAAATAACCCACCATGGCTTTGATTAAATCACTTAAATGAGCACGCAGCAAAGAAACCAGTCACTGTGACATTTTTCTTGATGTGATTGTTGTTGTGCATATACACAATGATCATCCCCACACACAAACACACACATCCACATTTTCAGCAGAAACCAACTAGATGAATCTCCCTTTGCACTGTGATAAATTCCCTCTGAATGTTGAACATAGTGTACCCTGCCCATGAAATATGGACCTCTGGGATGGGAGTCGCACCACGTCCATCTCTCACTACACAGTTTATTGCTTTATTAAACGTGACTCTGCTGCTAAGTACCTAAAACACCTGAAAGCAGACACACATAAACCACTTCGCTCACACGTGAGGAAGTTTTTATGCTGATTATCTGAACTTAATATAAGTCCCAGTTTATAGTGGATAATGTATTGCTAATTTCTGCAGTGAATCAAACAGCAGCTTGGTACAGACCTGGACGTTTATCTCCATAACCACTGTCAGACATGCACTACTTTCCAATAATTACGTTTTTCAGCTTCATTTTGGAATATGCACTCCCAGAGCTTTCCCTAAAAAAATTTGCAATCTTACGAGGTCACACCTATTAACATTTCAATATCGCCTTCAACACGAAGTATGAACATTAATGATGGATGCACACGAGTAAAGATGGATGTTGGTTTGGTGAGTGATCTGCATTTTTGCAGGAATGCTGCTGGTTGAGTTATTGAGTAAATAAGAACAGCCTAAACACTTTTTCTTCAGCCTTTAATTTAACTTTTCAGCAGCACCTGGCTGAAAAAAAGCCAAACATTTGATGAATGATCTCTATTACAATCGCAGCTTCTCTGTTTGCCACATCCACACAGCCGATGACAAACAATGATAAAGACCATGAACTCCTGGGAGGTGAAAAATAATACACTTGTTTGTATTAGTGTAATAAAATATCTGTGCGTTGTCTGCCTCTGATCCGTAGAGCGGTGTGTATGCATTTGTCTTTCCTCTCTTGTCTTTCCTTATATTTTGTCCTCCTACACTTATAGGCATCACAGATGCATGTTTGTCACAGTTTTTTCCTGCAGCTTAGATCACCAATAGCTACATATGTTTTCATATACGTGTTGTTTGTGATCACTTTTTTTCATTTTGTCTTTGTATAGATGCTCCTAATGACTCTCTAATTGAGTTTATCACAGAGGTGAATTACATATTTTAATGTTTGTCGGTGTGCCAGCTGGTTTTCTGAGGAGTGTTTGTGCAAAATTATTGTTTTCTGGCTGTAAATGATTACTTTTAGGCTTTTTTAAATATATAAAGTAAAGCTTTATGTTCATTGATCAAATAACTAAATAAAAGTAACAAAATGAGCAATACTGTAGTGTCAAGTGGAGTCTAATCTGCAAAGCTTTCTATTTCCCTTCATATTCATATGAGTGGAGATAGTTGCCATGTTGCGCTTGACAAATTGGCTCTCCAACAGTAAAGCAAATTAATAACCAAAATGTTGTTCTATTTGCTATGATGTTTGGTAGGACATGGTAAATTATTTTTAACCTTCTTATATCAAATCAACACTTCAAAAGTTTTCAGCATGTACAAAATGCTAAATACTGCCTTTGAGTTTATTTACTTTAGACACAAAAATATGCATGCTTTATTAACTATGAATGGCTATGAGTGGCATGATATTTTTGTAAGAAAACTCTTGATAGACTATCCCGTCTCACATGAATGGCAAATGCTAAATAAGATGCTAATATTACCTTCATCCCAGACTTAGATTGAAATTTTTCATATTCAATTTGTACTGGTAAAATATTAGCACTCCTCTCATAGTAGAAGGTCTTATTCACCGGAAAATGATCTTGGTTTCTATCAAGTTAAGGTTAAGTATTTGAGGATAATAGAGAAAAATCCACATTATGTTCAATCCTGTGTCAGTCTTATTAAAACTGAACAAACAAGAGAGTTTTAAAGAGTCTCCAAATGAAAAGAGTGCAATCTGGTATCCTATCAAACAATAATGTCTCTTTGGATAAAACACTTGATGGAATTAAGATACAGAATAAGATCAAGACTATCAAATCATGAACTGAATTTATAATCAACAGTGAGTATATATGAGGTTAAGAAGGATGCAGATATGTT
The DNA here is from genome assembly GCA_037177335.1 of Kiunga ballochi. NCBI lineage: Eukaryota > Metazoa > Chordata > Actinopteri > Atheriniformes > Pseudomugilidae > Kiunga > Kiunga ballochi. Next base: position 7,533,065 of record JBAMIG010000012.1, read on the forward strand.
TAAATTAAATAAAAAAAACATATGACCTCATCAGCAGAAGACATTTTCCTTATTACTTGTTCATATACACAACTGAAAAAGGATTGTCTGACTTAATTGAAAATAAATTTCATTCAAGGCTGAAAACGGAGCATAAATTATCAATAAGTGCATCAGTTGATGCGTTGTTCCTCTTCTGCCAAAAACTTGACTCATTCCCTCTATGTTTTAAGCCACTTTTGTATATTTACAATTTCATCAGTTGCTCTGTTTGGATGAACCATGTGGCTTTAAAATGTGTTTGTTTATTTAATATATATATATTTTTTTTTTTTTTGCCAATGCCAAAACAGGAGCCAAAGGGATTTAATGCGCTGAGCAGCCATTCAAAAACAAGCTGAAACAGTGCAGGGTTTTGGACTGCGTTCATAGAGGCCATCTGCAAGCTGCTGCGCACCAAGAACTGAGGCGTGCTGGTCTGGAGGCATGATGGCAAAGCTGTGTGATGCTGGCCCCAGAATAAACAAGTCATTTAACTGGACAACATTCATAAAAGCATGTTTTGATGTTGCTCAGTTTTTTTTGTAGGTTTTTGTCTTTTGTTCCTTTCTTCCTGCTACATTGCATATTGTTTTGCAACTTATGTCCTGCCAACTGTTGGCTTGCTTTCACATCAATTCCTAAAGCGGTAACTGTCTCTTCTATTTGCTTTCCACTGTCATTTAACTTTTACACGTCTTTATCGATGTCCTGTTAGAGCCAATTGATGTTTGTGCGACGACTGTCGTTTGTGTGTGTGCAATCGACTCCAACTTTCCTCCCTGTGGAATGATCAATGATCATCATGTGACTCTGTCTAATCTGAGGCAGCCACTCCGCTCATTCATGGGTCACATACCGGGACCATGTGTCAGGATTCCTGTCTGCCCAAAACAAGCCTGCAAGCTGAATGACCAGCACACATTCACACACTTGTCGCCAGAATTCCTGTTTGTCGTGTCAAACGTGTGCACACATGTGCCCGCAGACGTTGCGTTTAAATCTGCCGGACAACTGGTGAGCACGCTAAACTCAGCAATACACACACAGCCCTCCAATAAACTCTATGTCTCATTTCCTTCCTCAAACCCTTCAGGCCTCTGCTACCCAATGTAAAGCAGGTGGGCGACAGGCGGACCAAAGCCTCTGACACCCCACCAAACACACATGCAGACTCTCTTATTTGCTCTGTTTCCTCTCACTTTCCACACACCTTCTCTTTATGACCACTGATATGTTAAAAAGCTCTGGCACTTAAAGCAGCAGCCTTCCAGTGCCACTTAATTTGACATGCATGGGAGGAAAACAAAGAAGGACCCCTAGTGTGGCTTTCAACAGTCTCCAATCAAGCCTGCCACTCAATTAGTAATAGATGCCAAAGAATAAGCACATAAGGGCCCGTTTTTATTAATACCTTTTCAGCAGTGTAACGCTTTTTTCAAGCCTCTGTAAATAGGAAAACTGGCTGTTGATGCTCTAAGCATGAATTTGACAGTTTTACTGATTGCTCACTGTGCAAGGGGAAAGTGATGTGAACATATCTAAAATGCTTATGACAAGGCAAAACACTGAATCAATATGAATTTCATCCATGGCTCCTAATGGTGTAATTGAGCTATATTCTCTCAAAAGAGGAGTCACTCAAAAATAAAGACGAACAGGTAAATGCACACTGACAGACACGGAAAGCAAAAAAACGACAAGTGACGGATGGGCAAAAAATATACCAAACAAGGTATAACAAAACAAAAACTTTTAACGAATCAATTTATGGTTTGCAAACAAGAGGGAAAAGCTTCATGATTAGCTCTGCTGACACTCATAGATAAACTGAAACACTTATCTGTAAATGAAAAAGGATAGTCATATTACAGTTTGTGTATACGAGAAAGAGAACTGTGAAGTTCTCCTGGATGGTTTAGTAAAGCAGTCTTGAGGGATATAGTACAAAATGGGGTCTTGGGAGACACAAGCTCAAAGTGGCCAACAGGGAAACAAAACAAATTTAAATATTTTTCTAATATTAGTCCCTTCTGATTCCATAAATAAAAAAAGCACCATGCAGAGAATTAGTCTGAGTGCTCCAGAAAAAGCACAAAATATATGTTTATGTGCAACAGAGCACAATCACAAAAACTATTCTGCACCTTTAGTGACAAAAATTAGTCTTATTGGGGCAGAAATATCTACATTGGAAACACACTTCATACCAATAGTTAATGTTGTATCACTGGTTCACCTGACATGCATGTTTTAGACCATCCAGAGCAGCCAGAGAGAACACATGTTTGCACAGGATGAACATAAAAACTCCAAACAGAAAAGGTTACGATCATCATTCAAACCAGAAACCTTCTTATGGCGAGGCAACCATTCTACAACCAAGCCTTTAACACTTATCTGTGTCTATCTGACCGTACCTTTTATGCTTTAAAAGATGCAGAGTGCTTACAGTATATCTTTAAAATTAATCAAATGTTCAGATTGAAGGAAAATATCTTTGCTTTTACAAGGTCTACCTGTCTAAGAACGGCACCTCTGAGTACAGAAATATAACCCTTATTTCTCTGCATGCACTGCGCTGTCACAGCTGAATTAAAACACAACCATGTGTGTACAAAACGAATGTAATGTAAGGGGTGGATGATGGAGAACTCAATAATCTTAAAACTATCCTACACTTGCTCTGCTTGATTTTATTCCACAATAAAAACAGATTAAACTTCATTTTATGCCTGAAATGGTGCCAATACTTCTGGGGCCCATGGACATACTAGCTGAAACAGCAATAACCGCCCACCTGGCTGCGACGTATAATGTCCTGTTCATGATCATGATGAGCTGGATGTCCAGTTTGTGCCGTTGCGTATTGTTCCTCCCAGGTCTGTGGCCCACAAATACCGGATACTGTTTTGTGTCTGTAAAAGAGGAGCAGAAAGGAATGGCTTTGATTATTTCAGAGGATTGTGATTTTTACAGTTTTCCTCAACTGTCTCGTGGACGTCAGGTCAGATGTGCCCTGACTAAAAATGGAGGCGCAGCCACAACTGTGGGTTGAGCTCCTCCTGTGACCACAAATTGTCGGTTATAAATATGCTATACTGTACCGTGCAATTGTTCTATTGTTAGTGGCTTTGGATGAAAGCACTTGCTTTGAATAAACAGACTGATAGGAGCACAGATCTTTGTGAGGCTGGCTGGCTTGTGTTTCAGCTCTCCTGGCCAGGACAGACAGCATTACGCCCACAGATAGAAGAACAGGACGCATCAGAGGGTGAAACAGAGAGACAAGCAGAGGAAACAATGACAATATCTTTGCAGCTTTCCACAGCCTTTACACTATCACAAACAGCATTAGAAGCCCGACAGGAAAATAGTGGATTATCCTTTGATGTCGGGTGGGCTCCATTTCAAATGCTGCCTTCAGTCTTTCATTTGGGTGTGTGTAGAGGGCCTATCCTTGGGCACCAATTTACACTCAATGCCTCCAGAATGTGTTCAGTTTGAGAAAGGTTGGGGTTGAAGAGGAGGCAAGGGTTGAGAGCGATGCGTAGGAGCAAAAGGATAGAACAAGTGAGAGAGATGCCAAGAAGGGGGGATTTATAAGTAAAAGACAAGGAGGAAATGGCAGAGAGTGAAAGAGAGCAGCTACTTGAACTGAGAGTGGGATTGTTGTAGGAGAGCAGAAATAAAAACATTAAGAAAGGAACGAAAAGCGAGGAAAAAGAATACTTACAGTTGCCATGTGAGATGCTAATAGGCTCGCTGTCCTCGGGGAAACCCGCCCCGGCTATTTGCAGTAGCGTGAAGTAGAGTAACAAGGCCTCTGACCTCATGGTCGCACCAACGCTGCTGCTGCTGGTCCTCTGCTACAAATCTGGCTCAGTCTGAACAGAGACATAAAGGAGGCGGTTAGGTAGGGTTTGTCAGACATTTTGTTCACCTGATGGTGTAGCAAGCTCCCTTCCTCCTTGGTTTTAACATATTTTGTGTAAGACAAAGAAATGTTTGTGAAAACTACTTTCTGTCCCGGTGAATTAGCTGTTTGTGCATTTTGTTCAGCTGTTTTAATCAGTCAGATGTATTTATATGCATTTTTGATGACTCAAGTAACCCACAGTACAAGCGAAACAGATTTAATTGGATTAGGGTGGTAATATGCGTCATAGATCGATGTCAGGCAGAGAAGAAGTCTGTGCTTGTCTCTGCCTCTCCCTGCTTGTGTGTGACAGGGTCTTAGTGAAGCCGGAGGGCTTTTGTTGAGATTAGTCTGCTGTAAAATATGACCGAGGCCCGGATTGGATGGCAGGTACCTTTTTTCCCACCTGTCAGTCACTCATATGGGTAGCAATCCCATGTTCTTACTGAGATGACAACCATCAGCTAAGTCTGTGTATGTAAAACAGTTTGAGTGACACTTCATTTTACCTGCGTTTTAAAATTTACCTAAAAGCATAAAACTCTATTTCTTTGCTCTTTTTTCCATCTTCGTTGTTCTCTTTTGTTTCAACGATTTTCTATTTGATATATTAATTACATAGATGAGGAGGTGATCAAAATAAAAAACAAAATAATATTGTCCAATATGTGTCACATATAAAAAAAAACAATAGCTGGAAAAAAACCTTTAAGGCAAAAAGCATGTTTTTCTTTTTTTCTACCAACAATGGCATGTATACCCCCCCCCCCACACACACACACACACACACACACACAAAATAATCAGAACTTTAGTTTATGTCAGGATTAAAATATATCCTGAATATACTTATCACACAGGGTCAAAGGTTCTCATATTCAAGAGTACTTGAAAGGATATGGACTGTGATAAACAAATATCTAAAAATTACACTGATTATGCCTATAATATCCAGAAAACCCCATGTGCATGGTCATATAATTCTCTAATGCTAACTTGCTTGTTGGATTGAGCTTCACAAAAATGGCCTACATCGTGTTGATGCAATGTTTTCATAACACAAAGGCAACCAAGCTTTTCTACTGCAGTTTGTGGCAACCAATTACACCCATAAATCATCCAAGACAATTATTCCCTGTGAAATCTAATCAAGAATAAAGCATTTAATTTCCATGAAGTTTTTTTTTTTTATTTTGTTCCGCTGAAGCTGTGGGGATGAGATGTAACTGCATAGATAGAGAAGGGGATGCTTCAGAGGTGAAGAATTGAATAAAACAGGCGATTTCATTTGCTGCAGCCTGATAAAAGTTGTTTATCCCACGCTGTATTTTCATTCGCTATTGTATATCCAAGGGGAGAAAGAACAGGAGAGAGGAAGAAGAAGGAGGGGTTACTTTCTCTTTTCTCATGTCCCTCTCTCCCCTCTCTCTCTCTTTCTCTCTCCATGCTCCTGTGAATCTCATTCAGGAGAGGAATGAAAACACTATTCACTGGTAGATTCATTTTAACACTGAGGAGAATACCAATACTAAAGCTTGGATACGACCTTGATCTCAAAAGCTTCTCCCTTCCCCTCCTTGCTTTCTCACTCCTTGGCTTGCTGCTGTTATCCTTCCAATATTTTCATATACTACAGTTTACTGTATGTTTTATGAAGAGGAATACACACAAAAAAGGGTGTTCCTAACTCTCCCCTGCATCACACAGAGATGACTCGCTGGGCTGAACTGCATATTTTGACTTCCAACTGTAAAATAGAAATTGGATTTTTCCTATACAGTACAGGAAACCTCTACGGAGGTCTAAAACATATGTCTTTTCTGAACCTTGACCCAAAACCTCTGTAGTAATTGACTGATTGATGAGCAGGAAGCAGAATAAGACAGAGAGGTTAGCCCTTGGGGAGAGAAAAACGATGAATGATGGATAGAAGCTGCACTGGCCAACAACACATAATCTGACTCTGTGCATTCTGATAAGAAAAATAGATCATTCTGTAATCATAGACCTGATTATGTCTGAGTAGAACAAAAAAACAATACCTTTGCTATGAATATAGATGCTGTTCGCCAGAATTATCCAAAGAAGATTAATGTCCTGCAAACACTTTTCTTCAAGTACTCAGAGGTAGCTGACAAGGCAGACTCTCCATCAATAGTAACTTTTAATTGGATGCTAAAAAGCATCTCATCCTGCCTCCTTTGATACTCAAGATGAGTTGAGCATAAAATGATTTAAGTGAAACTTTGAGCTATTCCAGCTGTAATAAACAAGTAAGACAGTGAGATGCATTATGTCTTTACCGAATTACCCTCTTTACATGGAATGAACTAATTGTTTAGTTGTGTGTGTGTGTGTGTGTGTGTGTGTGTGTGTGTGTGTGTGTGTGTGTGTGTGTGTGTGTGTGTGTGTG
>JBAMIG010000012.1:7548796-7573972 GCA_037177335.1 Kiunga ballochi
TATATATCCCATATATATAAAACCTTTATTGCTGTCTTCCATCACAGTTTTCAACAAAGTGCAGATGACGTTTCTTCGATAAGCAATTTTCCATGCTATGTTGCAGCATCTGTGTGATCACTAACTTCTTATATCAGCTGTGTCAAGCAATTTTCTAATGGAAATGTTGCATTAATTCAGCGGCCAGGGTCATACATCATGACTGTAAATTTCTCCTCGTGGGTGGTGAGCTGAGCAGGACAAACACAAGACGAGCCAGGCAAGCTGATCTGTGATGCCTTCAGGGACTAAATAAAAAGGATAGGAAAAAGTTTAAGTTGTTGCTTTTTGTCTAGTTGTTAAGTATAATTCCAGAATTTAAAAAAGACAGAAAGAGAAGAAGAAGAAGAAGGAAAGAAAGCAAAAACCTTCTTGTATTTTTGTTTTTTTACTGGTGTCTGGGAGTTAGAAATATTTAGATGCTAAACGACGGCAGCCACACTGAAAGTAGCAAGAGTCTCAGCTTTGAACCACTGTTCTCAGTTTGAGCGATAATGAAGGAGGCAGTGTGAAGAGTCTGATGATCGAGACTGCAGCGTCGGGCAGTTGTGAGTGTTTCTGCAATGTGGTTATGCGCTAGCCCTTGCAGGTGTTGTGTCAGTCAGTCGGTCAGATGGTGGGCATGCGCCTACCTGCAGCTTTCCAGGCTTCACACTGTGAAAACACAGAGGGAAAACCTGAGCCAGCCGAACCCATTCACTGTGATGTTAAGCTAATACCAAGATTACTGCCTCCTTTCATTCAAACCTATGAAAACGTCTAGTTGTTTTCTTGTCTGTCTGATCTCTTTGTCTGCTGCTTTGTCTACCTGACTGACTGCCAGACAACAAACCTGTACTGTCTCAAACAGCCTCTGACTTACACCTTAATGTGGTGCATAAGCAAATTGTAAAAGTCTTAGCAGAAGTTTGAGGATGGCCTGTAGTAAGCTGCTGGAGAGAGACTTAAGGAAAGACAAAAGCAGCAAAAGCATAAACATCTATCAGAGCAATTTATACAGTGGATAAAGAGTTATTTACACCACTCCACTGTACTGACAAGATAAATAAATAAAACTGAGGCTCAGCTTTGTCTTCAATTTTTTAAAGACACAGAAACACAATGCTTCACTAAGCCTAAATGACTCGGTAAAAAGACACCGATGTTTGCCTGCAGACTTCTATAGTGCCTTCTTTCATAAATGGCTGATGGACTGACAGTTTGTTTCAGCAAAAACAAATAGATGGTTTAGTTAAATGTTGACAACTTTTTTTTAACTGATTTTCAGCTAATGCCTCGTTGAAAGTGCTGCATTTTGACAGACTGCTTTTGGGGTCAACACCTATTTACATATTAATATCAGCTGTAAAACGTGAGATTTGCAGTCCATGATTGTAAATCCCTGACTGATGGTCTTATTAAATATTTATTTAATTATAAGACATTTAATCATAAACTAACATTTTCTAACTAACATTTCAACAGCAGTGGGTCAACATTGGCTAATTAGCCCCAAACGCAAAAAAAACACAGAGACAATGACACAGTTTTACCATGATTACATAGACCACATAAAAGGACACTGTGTTTTAACACTAAACCACATAGACTCATCCTTAATGTATTCATGCCTACTCTTAACAAACATTATCCAGACATACACACGCCTACATAAGTATAAATAACATGAATGCAGTGACACCTTATATATCTCATCACTCGGTGCCAACGCACAATAAACATAAATCAATGGCCAACGCATAAAAAATACATTTCTTTAGAGTTGTGTTGCATGACTATTTCTCATCAAACATCCACATTTTGAGCGTCTGAACATTTGGTAGCTCTGACTAATAAGCTCTCTTCCAAATAGGACGACTTGGTCTGGCTGCGACTGCTTCCGCTGGCACACTTACGTTAACATTTCATCCTGATTGTCTCTGTCAAAGTTATTCATCATCATCAACTAAAAAGACTGCGGCTGAAGCCTCCCCGAACTCCACATCTCCCTTTGTCTGCTTCCAGTTCGTTTCTTCCTGCACAATCTTTTGGCTTTTGCAGCCTGGTCTTTACCTCTCGCTTCCTCTCTCAGCATTTCTCACTTGCATCCATCTGACTCTTGAGATAAACACAAGTCTGGTTCTCATCACGCAGACGTCTATAAAGATGAGAAGGATCACAGCTAACTGCAGTGGTTTGGCTGTTCAGTCTAAGTGAACATAATTTATCTGTTTACCTCATTTATCTTTGCCTCTATTGTTCTCTTTTTTTCCTTTTTTGGTTTCTCTTCGGTGTCCTCTTCCAGATTGGCAAGGAGCTTATATCCAAGGGAAAATGTGATTAATGAGTTTTTTATACGAGTTTGTGAATAAATTGACTTAATGTAAATAAAAGGATATATTTAAGGAGTGAACAAGAGCATGAGTAAGAGGAAGGAGGAGGACAAAAAGAGGGTTGCTCAGGGTTCAAATATTATTCACTCCACTTAAAAGCAAGAGCAAGGCAGACCTCAGCTGCTGTCACACTGGACTTAGGGAAAAAATTAATGAAAAGAAATGTTCTTTTACATTTTTTCATTGTTTTCCTCATCCTCATTCTGTCTTCAATGATGATGGGTCTCTGGAGTGAGTGGCTCCCCACCCCCTCCCATCTATCCCTCCATCAAATCCTCCTTTTATCCACCCAGATAGGATCCCATCCAAACCGTTACTACCAGCAGCACCATCATTTCTAATCCAAGGACAAGGCCTGTAGTGCTGTCCAATAAGCAACTGCATGCACGTTCACCTTCACGTCCATGCAATTACAGAGAAAGCCAGCAAGACTGCACTTTACAGTCTGCTGCCTGTAACAATGAAATCTGTGCTTTACTGACAGAGTTAGGACCCCTAAAGACATAAGAGGATCAAGTTGCTCATCCGGCAACTTAAACCATTTAACTATTTGTACATTTAATTCCAATTGACATGGAATTTTTAAAGAAACAACATTGCAAAGGATCTATCTTGTCAGACAATGCTGAGGTTTAAGGCCCCAATCAAGCTGGCTTAAAGAACATACGATTGGAGAGCTACTCATGTGACAGCAACTTTAACAATCTTTTGGATCAATAGTACAAAGCATGAGCATATTATCAATTTGCAGCACAAAGTACAGACAAGAACAACAACAACATTACTCCGGCACAAATTTGCCACAAAGTCAGCAACTGCATTGTTCTGCTTCTCTACTGCTTTGTGTGGCTGTGTTTTTTTCTCCAGGTAAACCAATACAAGCACATGTTGTTGTGTTGTTGATGCACACAAATTTTGCCGCATGCAGTCAGACGCAGAGAGGATTAAAATGCCAAAAACAATTCACTTAAATTTCAGTAGCAACAAACACAAATCAGTTAATCATTAAAATTCATTGAACCATTTTTCATCTTTTTATTCTATAGTCAGAGGCAGAGGCAACTGGACAAATTCCTCAGCCCAGGCTCGAACCAGCAACCTTCTTGTTGTGAGCACTAACCACTGCACCGCCATGTCTCAAAAAACTTTTCTTACCGTATTCAAATCACCTTATTGTTGCTGCGAACTAAGCACATCTTTTATAGAACAGTACTCCCAACACACCAGAAGAAATCTGCTAATGAAGGGAAGTCACTTTCCTGCATTATATGTCTGATTGATTATTCAAAAACCTTGACAAGTTAATTAAAATGAAAAATCTAAGCTTTAAATAAGTTCAACAGCAGATGCAAAAATTCTGAAAAGTGAAAAAAAAGTAAGTTTGCAGACAATATTAATTTGTCTTTAGCGTGCGTCTTTGGCCAGAACTTACAGATAACATTCGATACTTAGATATAAATGTGTCAAATTTAACCCACTGAACTCATTAGAGGGTATAAATTACACCTATGTCCAATCTACCTTTGCTTTGGTCACATATCAGATCAGCTGGTTCTCTCTTCAGTTCAGCAGTTTGTGAGAAAATTAGTTCAAAGCTTTTCCTTGTTCTTTTTAAATGTTTTTGTCTTATTTTACGGGGATATGATCAAATTTAGGTTCAATATCTTAATGTCAGTACTTTACTGGTTAGAAGAAACCTAAAAGGGGACTTTTGTAAGAGGAATTGGCAGTAAAGTATATTACTTTATAATATAGAAATTCCTAATCAGCTTGCTTGTAACTGTGATGAAAGAACATAAACTAGAAGCATGCTCAGTAGCCTTTGTGGCTTCCAAAGCAACAGCCATAAAATGACTGTTTCATGTTGAAACTAAGCCACTTCTGTAGAATCAACTGAGGCCACACAGGTACATCAACATCTGACATGTTTGCAGAAATGCTTAGTCATCCACACTGCCCTTTGACTCCAACTCTACATCTGTCAGAAGACAGAGGCTGACAAGTGAAGTGTTGTGAAAGCTGCAGCAGCAAAGTCAAACAGCCCTTCTGGATTGTGTTCACATCAAGCCCACCCCTGCACTATTACTAGCTGGTTGCTGGCTGAGGTAAGTTGTCCGTAGACAAGGAAACGGAAGAAGGCAGCAACTGCTAATCCCCTCGTGGCATGACATCAGACAATGTCACGAGGATAAACAGAAAGCTATCTAGAGGATGGCCGGATGAGGACAAAGGTTACAGGTGAGAGGTTTAAAATCGGGGATGCTAATAAAGACATCGTTGCTCTCTGCAACTCAGTGGCAAATATTTTACTCTTCAACACATCGTAAATAACCTGCCGACTACTGAATCTTGACAGACTTGTGGCTTCTGAGTATTAAATACAGGTAATGCTTCCTAGAAAGAAATGTGCCAAGGGACATAATCCAGTCTACCATTGCTTTGCTGTAAGAGACTTACAGTGCTTGGGAAAACAAATTAGTGGTTTGTAAATGTAATTTGTAAGTGGCAAGGTTGTGAGAGGGCAGTAAAGGACAAAGCTATGGTGAGATCATCAAAACGCTCAAAGTGCATCACATCAATCCTAATGGATGAGATAGTTTTCAGTCCCTACAGATTTAGTCTCAATTTTCATTTTGAGTATGGTTATAGTCTCTCTAATGACAAGTAAGCAGAGTACGCTGCATTGTGTTGTTATCTGGTGTGGATCTAAGCTCAAACAACCACTGTTAGCTTTCCTTTTTCAGATAGGTCAGAGTGAAATTACAAAGCTGAGCAAGAGTCTGAATTCAGTCTGAGGGAACTGACATAGCCAGATCCTTATGTGAGTTTACACGATTTGGCTAATACAGCTGTGATTTTCTATACAGTCAACTACACACACACTCACACACACAAGTGAGAGCAAGTCTGGAACATGAGAATAGTAATAACACAACATATGTCAGGTCAGTAGGCAATTTATTCTGTGTTTGTGTGTGAGATGGACTATGCACCACCAGATTAGAAAAATTATCACCCCCCTCTATCCACAGATAAGTATCTTATCCCATACTGTACACAGCTAGATTTGCATATACAGCCGATGCTACAGAGCTGGAGAGATACAACAACACAAGCTAATCCCAGCAATGTGCCTCACAGGGGTTTAGCAGAGGGGGAGGGACTTAATGGACAGAACGAGAGAGAGAGAGAGAGAGAGAGAGAGAGAGAGAGAGAGAGAGAGAGAGAGAGAGCAGGGAGAGGGGAGAAGGACTTAAAGCAGTCATTGTCCCTTCAGGAACAGATTAACTATTTTAAAAGCAAAGGTGACGTCTATCCGTGGCTCGTGGTGAAGGCCAGCCAATGCTCTCTAACTGTGTTAGATCACGTTTCTCCTTCTAATGCCTTGTCTTTCCCTTCTTTTTCCCCGCAAAACATTCTTCCCAGAGCAAATCCATTTTTTGCTTAGTTTTTCTCTTTGCCACTTTATTCTCCCTCCTTATATGCCTTCATCCTTCCTTTTGGTTTAATTGAATGGGAGACGGACATGATCCCACTCAGAGCAGCTCCAATAACAATCAGAATGCCCGCTTGGGTAGCGTAGCTAATGCCAAAATGAAAACACTAGATGCACTGGAGGACTGCCGAGTGTTATTATGGTGCTGCAGCAGAGGCACCAGTGAGTGAATGGGAGATGTGGGGCCATAGGGGCTTTGTCCTCAGAGAAACAGCACAAACAGGGAAAAGAGGAAAGAGAGAGAGGCAGGTACAGGTGATGATCCAACTTCAGAGAAGGGTTGCCGAAAGTAGGGCATAATAATTCGTTTCAGCACGTTCAGGATGAGGTGGAGCAAGGATAGAAGACTTCACAAGTAGCTCAACAAGATCCTCCAATAACATGCAAAAGCATGTGCCTTATCAATTCATAAACAAATCACCACTGCAATAACGGTGGGGAAGACTAGGTCACTACTAACGGATCGGGTGCTCTTATTTAAGTTCCAGCTTGTGGCCATATGCACTGATAAAATAAATTAATCTGGCAAGATGATGTAGGTCGCTTTGTATAAAAGCGTCTGCTAAATGCCTGTAGAATAGAATAGAATAGAATAGAATAGTTAAATCTAACAGCATTAAATCTACAATATTTAACAATAAAAGCACAAATAAGTACAGGATCATATCTAGTTTTTCAGTCAGGATGCTTTATTAATATCATAAGATATACCACAAAACTTTTTCAGCCCCAGCTAAAGCATGCAACAACAAACAGCAACCTTGTTTCATTTACTAAATTACTCTAAAATAACTGCTCTTAGCCTCATTTGAGGGCAACAAGGTAAGTTTTTTGTGCAACTATAAAGTACCTACAATCTGTGAACTCTGAGGCTAATGCTGTCACTGGCCGGGCATTAGGTGGTAATCTACCACAGGATGCCAAAGACTTATTTGCTTACATTCCTTTGGTTTGTTCATGATCGTTTTGGGGTGTAGGAAAAAGTTTATTGACTTGCATATTTGAGAATGAGGAGTTGAGAAAGATAAAAGGAATAATAAAATATAACATGGATATATGGTAAATTATCAAGTATCAGCTTAATGTGAGTGGATTGCAACACTTTCAGATATTTATCAAACATATTTGACGAGACTTTTTTAGTTTTGTACGGATTATTTTTTGATCAGTTTTAGAAACTTCAGTAATTCATTATATCAATTTAATTTTGGGGGGAGAGAAAACCTGTTGTTTTTTTTTGTTGTTGTTTTTTTTCAGTTTTTATAAAAAAAATTACCTGATTTTTTTTTTTTCATTATGCTTCATGGTGTGTTTTTGTCTGCCAGTATACAGATGGTGATTTTGGAGTTTCTGAGGTTCTCAGGTCCTCTCATTGTACTTGATAAGTTATATGTCATGTCTGCTGAAAAGACGTGACTGCTTGCACACCTGATCCTCATCACCTTGATCCCAAGCAGCTGCTACTTAAGGACCGAGCTTCCTCCTACACAGTGCCAGTTTGTTGTCTTGCCAACTGTGGTAATACACATTTAAGCCAGTTTAGCTTATTTGCTTGTCTGTTTGACCAACTATTCTACCAACTCCGTCCTCTCTTTCACGGTCTCCAACCACCTCTTGTTCACGAGAAAAAACTGGATTGCTCGTATTTTCTTTACCCCCGAAAATATAATTAATTATACTTTGTTTATTCAAATTCTTGGAGTCTTCCCTGTCGGACGAGTGATATATTTAGGTTGTTTGTTTTTTAAAGTTGTTTGATTAATATTACATGTTTGCTATGCTATGAAATAGCACATTTAGAAGATGCTAAAGATGTCATTTATTTTTCATGATTAATAAACTTCAATATAATATTTACATATATATTAGATTTTTATAAATTGATACATTTAGTAATTGAATGTTTGAAAAATAACTTTTTCAGAAGCCTAATGACTGCTTCATTGGATGTTTTTAGTATAAAGATAATGGATAAAAGTACATTCAACTTAGGTAACGTGATAGGAAAAGCTTAAGTAGATCCCATTTAATGTGAGTAATAAGGACATTTAAAAGTTGGATTTGGTTTAAAAAGTAGATTCTTTAAATTAAGTATACATGTTTAAAATTCTTAATAATTTGTGAATCACACAAAGACACCATGAGGATGCTACAATGAAGTTGACATATATCCCCTGCTCAAACAGTATAGTAGTTCATACAAAGACTATTTATGCTCAAACTACACAATACAATGATGGGAAAGTGTTTACTTTTACTAGCATGTGGAATCCTGTCTCTTTCTGATACTTCTTCTAAAATGTATTTAAAAGAAAGAAAAAAACAGGCTCGTTCCCAAAACAAACACTATAAAATAATCCCAGCAGGTAAATGGTGAAAAAAGTTCTTGAACCTCCAGGAGATTGGGTTCATTACCACACTTTTACTTTGTTTTTACCAGTCCTCAGTGTTTCCAATGTGTGATCACTGATTTTGTTTCATCCTTTCATTCTCTCACCACCTGCCCACTTCGGCTTTGGTCCATGTGAGGATGGACCATCTGATGATCTTTTATTGTGAACAATCTAAATTTGGCATGTGATCTTATTATCAAAGGAGTCATAGACACTATATCATCAAAGATACAACACGACCTGTGAAAACCGTTTGCCATTGCATTGATACAGAAAATCTCAGTCACAAACTAACTGAGCTAAAATTGATAAGTGAAACTTAACTTTAAGCCTTCGAGCAGCTCATATTGTAACATAGCTCTTGTCCTTCACTTTGAGGGAAGCTTTTTAGCAAATGAATACAGTTTATACATGAGGAGAAAAATCTGACAGACTGAAAAGCAGGGACTCAGAGCGGGGGATAACTGCACTCTCTGATAGGAATATCTTTGCACTGCTTTATTATTAGCATACAAAATATTAATCATTAAACTGTTAAATATATTATTACTAAAAGTAGCACTGTGTTTGGTTATGGTGCAAGCAGGATGCTCAGGGAATGTACTACACATCTTGGAGTGGAAGGTTTTATTTTACTCCAGAAGAAAATGGACTGAAATCTTGAGAAAAACAATCCTTTCTAGTGAGAACATCAAAAGAAATTTAGGCGTGAAAACAGTTATTTTATTTCTATCACAGAAGATCCACAATGTTGGTTTTTACTATAGAAGCTACCAGAGATTCTTTCTGCAGAGCTTAGTTTAGATAAATATCAAAGTGTAGCAACAATCTAGGTGTGATGAAATGGGACAGCAGCTTCTTTTGGCTGAGATTAGGATGGCATATCTATAATATCTAGAAACATTAATGTGTAAATGTTTTACTGTAAAACAATAAGCACACACCCAGAGGGAGTTTAATAGTACAGTTAGGGAAAGAGAGACCCCTACACACGGGATACGCTAATGTTTACCTTAAAGCAAACAAAGGCTGCCACGGAAAGGCATGGTATGAAAATGCAAAGTGCAGAAAGGTTTTTATCAACTTTAGGAAACAGCATGGGAGATGGAGCAAAGCAGGGAAGAGGTAAGAAAAGAAATAGAACAACAGCACTCCATTTATTCTGTTTCTTTTTCGCTTTCCAGCTGAGTAAAATTGTTTTGTGTATGTTACCATAATTCGCAACGGGGTCGTACTTTCCTCTCTCCCCACACATAGCAAAACCAGCCCTCTTGTGTCATCTGCATAATTCATGAATCCTCAGTATAGGCTGTCAGGAGGGGAAAAAACCAGGCTAGGCAGTAACACTAGAAAGCAAGCAAACTTTATGTATGTGTGTAATATGTACTTGTTATGAATTATTACATAAGCCTCTCGTAGCTTTCATAGAAGCTGCAGCTGAGTTGTGGTCATTTGAAATATGACACATAAAACCAACAATATCCACAAATAGAAATCACGTTAATCCTCACTTCGGGTGTCGAGGAGTAACCCCTCAACATGGCAGCACACACACATCCACAGACTGAATGAACATGCCACACATGGACGCACATGAAGGCTTTCATGTCACTCTGCCTGTCACACTCTTTCTTTCTCTCTTTTCCAGTTATTCAAATACACACACACATCCATACCAACACAATCCAGCTCCGTCATAATGAGGCCATCATGATGAGCAACACACAGAGTTAAGAGACAGCCATTCATACCGCAGAGCCACGGAGTCTCCTCTGCTCTTTATTTGGCACTGGCCCCAGTGTGTGTCTGTAAATGTGTATGTGTGTTTGTGTAAATGCCAGGCAGGGTGGGCCCCAAAGGAGAGGCCTGCATGGCATGACCTCAGCTAGAGACTTTCCTCCTCCAGGCTCTGGCACTCATACACACAAACACACACACACATACACAGTGTTCCCAGCGCTCCTGGTAGCACCAGTCAACTGCATCTTTTAGTTACTGCTTGTTTTCTGCAGGTTTCAGGTCTCTGTTAATCAATTTGGTCCCCAAAATAAGAAAATCAGACATCATGCAGTCATCTAATAATGCCATGTTGATTCATTGCTGTCAGAGCATGTTTGACACATCGCTTTATTTAACAGAACAAAAAATGGGTAAATTATTTAGCAGGGATAAGCCAGTTTCACTTAGTGTGCAAATCACTCACATCTTACAAGGCTTTTTAAATTAGCTTTTTTTCTCATGACAACTTTCAGTTATCACTTCTGCCGGTTTCTTTCCATTCCTTCTGCAAATGTTAAACGCATAGTGCAGCGAGTAAAACATACAGCGCAATCACAATGTCAAGATTAAAGTAATGACTTACACTCGATGAATGTAGACAACCTTAATTTTGTTTTATTTATGTGAAAAACTTTATTTGCTGTCACTAGCACTGCAGCACAGCTAAAGCCTAAAAACAAAATTACACCAAAAAAATTACTTTGTTTTTAAAGAAAGGGTTTTCTTCAATGTAGAAGTCAAGATTTGAACAGACCACCATGCTTTGCAGGCTTTGTAAAAGCTTAACTGGAGCTGAAACTACCAAACCTGCAGCAGAAACAAAAACATGCAGGGAAGGTGAGAGTGTGTGCCTCATCCTCATCTGCGGACGAGGCACACACTCATAGTGTGTGATGTTTATAGTGAAGCTGAAAAAGGATTGGATTTACTCAACATTGTTTCATTGTGTGCCTTGTGGTGGACTGGCGACCTGTCCTCTCGCCCGGCAATAATTAAGATTTGCTCCAGCGACCTGCGACTCTAAATTGGATGAAGCGGTATGGAAAATGGATGTTTCAATGTGAGCGTTCAAACAATAAAGGTTAATCCAAGTGTCCAAATGCACTGATTTCCCCATTCAGAGCTTAAATTTCTGTGTAAGGGAGAATGCTCTTGATATTCTTTATGAGCCAATCAGCAATGTTTCTCTTCTCCGCTGTGTGCACACTGTGGCCCAGCAAGACTTTATATGTGATCAGTGTCATCCTCCCACAGCTAAACTGTCTTACATAAAAAGAATGTAGATGGATGTTTAAAAGTTTCCATTATCCATTATAAGATGAACTGCTGACTCTAAATTGCCCATTTGAGGGAGTGTGAATGTGTTTGTTTGTCGGCCCTGTGATGGACTGGTGACCTGTCCAGCGTGTACCTCGCCTCTCGCCCAATGTCAGCTGGGATTGGCTCCAGCCCCTTCCCTCACCCCCAAGCAACCCCATTCAGGGAATAAGCAGTAGATAATGGATGGATTGAAGATGCACTGCTTTACAGACATGGAAACACAGGACAGGAAATATGGCCACAGTTACATTTTGCAGCTATTTTTGCAAAACTGAAACATTTTTCACTACGAACCGTTGCAGATATTATACATTCGATCGCCCCTTACGAGTTTTTGTTTATATCACTAATAATATATATTGTATTTTGATGTTTTTGTCGCCATGTAGACACACTTTTACAAATAGTATAAAAACCTGCACTCAGGCTGCCATGAATAAATGCATTTGGAGTCTTATCGCTCCAACATCCTGCCATGAAAAATACAAAGTTTAATTTCCTCTAAGTTGGGCTAAAGGCAGAATCTTAGATTTGCATACATTCTGTACAATGCTGATCTATAATTCATCTGCACTAATAGATAACATCCAAGAAAAGCAAATATTGAAAGTCTGAATACAAACATAGGGTTTAAATGAGGATGAGGCGATCCTCTATGCAGTGGTAAGGAACAGAAATACACTTTAGATTTAGGGGGAAATACAGAACTTTGTTTGATGACAAGCACTCTGTGTCATGCATTTTTGATTAAAAAGCAATTTCCTGTTTTAAGAGAAGTTACAAGTCATGTTTTTAAGATTTCAAACTAAGATGTAAGCGTTTCTCATGAATCATGATTGAATGGGATTATATTGCATGTTTAGCTATAAAAACTCAATGCCAGGCTTATACACGAGATGTTTTTGCTCCGCCGGGATGTTGGGTTGTCATTCTAATGAATAAAATGAATTATAGATTGCCTGAATCACTATACCCAACCTTTATCGCTCCCTCTCCCTTCGTCTGTTAAAGAGTGATGAGCAAAGAAACTTAAGAAGCAGCTTTGAGTGTGAAACTCTATCCCTCTCTGGGGGTTTCGGCCATTTTGTTGAATTTGCATCTTAACAACCTTTCTGAGTAATTGAAAAAGTGGTGTCAGAGCCCAGAGTCTTGATCTCTGATATGGTAATTACCTTCCATTTATGCCAGAGACTTTCAGGGAGTCCTGAGATTCAGAGGCAGCAGCTGTCTTTGAGGAAATGTGTAATGACCTGCATATGTCTCCTTCTTTTCGGGAGCTATCAGAATGCATTTGGTGGGGCATTTTCATCTGCGGTTCACATCTGATTATATGATCCTGTAAAGTTGTCTAATCTTCTAACAGAAGCAAAGGGACTGAAAAAGTGGAGTGAAGGGAGTATGGGTAGAAAGAAAGCTTTTTATGTGGTTTTACCCCGATCTAAAATGGGTTCCAGAAGCGAGGGTGCTGCAAACACACAGCACTTAAATCTCATGACAAGCTACTGGTTTGGTGGGGGTATGTGTGCTGGGAGACGGAAAACTAGTCAGAACCAAATTACTCTTTGTTTCATTCATTTTCTCTTTAGGTTTAGAAGGAAGTGGAGAGAAGATGAGCAAGTTAGGATGAGAACAAAGTCAAAATTAAAAAATACTTTTAGTAGATTGATGCACACTACGATCTACTGCAGTGCTGCAAACAATTAACTGCAGCTTAGCTTTTCATAGAAAGCTTTCCTGTGAATGCAATTGTGCACGTTCACTGTCTTCATAGCAAGATATACCAAAGAGATGACAACTGGTATGCATCAACTTCTGCTAAAATTCCAGCTTTAATCATTTCATTAAACATCTTTCCTGTATCTATAATGTTAATGTTGCAGAATGTCAAAACAAAAGGCTCAAAGGAACTACTTGAAGTGAAAGACCGATTCATTTGTTTGTCTCAGATAAAGTCCTCTGTGAGCATGCATTAATGTATATGTCTGTATTGGGAATACTTGCATAACGTGGATCCTTCAATACTCAGAACTGTATGAGTTCTTTGTTAAATAAAGGGTGCATATTCAGTTTAGCACTCATTAAAAGGAACAGTTTCTGCAAAGTCTGCATAAGAAAACATACCGTGTACTTGGCTTGCTTCACCGCGTATGAAGGAGCACATTTTTTAATCATCTGCACAATCACTTGATTGGCCACAAAGTAATTTGTCACTTAAATTGTTCTCTTTGAGAGCCAGTCCACTCGTTAATCATGGTAAAAATGAAGAGGGAGAACTGGTTGAAGTCAAAAGAAAGTTGTAATAAATTGAACAATCGATGACACCTTTGTAGCTCCCATTCCCTGATTTATGCTCTTTAGGCCTTTAACATTAACTATTACATTTAGCTTCTCGAAATGCTTTTAGCGGTTTAAAAAGCTTGAATCAAGAATAAATATTACTGAGGTCAAATTGGCTAAAAGGCACATAAAAACTGCTGGGAGAGAAAGGATCAAATTAAGTGTTTACTTTTTAAAAAAAAGAACATTATTCTCATTGGGACTGATAATTTTCCCTTTTTGTCCAGCCTTTATGGTCTGTGCAATGTCACAGAGCCATGGTGCTAATTTCATTCGGGACATTATCCCTTGGTATACATGTAAGTCTTCCTCCATGTCCTAATCAATACAGAGTTTGTTAAAGAGCCACTAATGTCCATGGCTCCATGCTTTGCAGACACTAACGACTTCACTCTGGATGCAGCTGAACAGCTGAAGACACCCAGCACACACTGTAATCAATAATTTCTTATACTGGCTCAGTCTTTTGCCTGTTGTCTATGTCAACGTCTATCTTTCTGTCTCTCTCCTTTTATCGCTCATGCCTATCTTCTCCTTCCCTCTCACCTTCCTCATCTCAACGTCTTATCTCTTCCCCTCATTTTACCAACAATGCAGTCACTCTGTCTTACCCACAACTATTTCCTTATCCCGCATCTCTCCATCAGTACCTCTCATACTTTCCCTTTCTCTCTCAATTATTCACTCTCTTTTTTTTCCTTTCTACCCATCTTCCTCTTCTCCCTCCCTCTCTCCCAGCCAACAGCTTCATTGTCCTTGGGTCGGGGTGAACAATGTCGTCCCACATGAGGCCCCAGTGCGGTCTCAGCCGAGAAAGCAGGGAGCACCAGAGAACACCCATAACTCAATGTTTCAACTGGGCTGTGGGATAAAGGGATGCCTCACACATGGCTGACTATGTGGGTCAGCCTTAGATCATTTGTAGAGGAGGAGGCCAGCAACTGGCACCAGAATCCCCCACTGAGTGTGTAAATGTGTGAGTGCATGAACGAGTGAGTGGATGAGTGAATGAGCGGGTCTTGTTCCCTTGCAACCTAGCGGCGAGGCCCCCCTCCAGTGCGTCCCAGCCAACTATTCTATGGGAAACCTGCTTGTCTCTGCCGCTATACTGCTACTTCCCTCCACCCCACCCTCTACCCGACCGCACCCCGATGCCTTTGTGAGCGGCAGGGACAAAACAGGGGGCTCTTTGGGGCCACCAATTAGTCCTCCCCCATGGGGTGACATGGTCGATGAATAGAGGGACCCCTGAACCGTCCACGCATATAATCTCAGCCTTCCCTTTCGGAGTCATAGCCACACAGATTCCATCTTGTTTTCAGAAAGGTCTTCTTGATTTAAAGGCACGGCCCGCTGGTCCAAAAAACGAGCATCCGGATGCCAATGAGTCACTTTGTCAGAAGAATGGGATGGGACTTGTTCTCCGCAATGTGTGTTCAAGGATGGCTTTAGGAGGGTTAAGTGAGGGGGGGTGTAGAGAGAAGTTGAATTTTTCCCATCAATCACTAAGTGGCATAAGCAACAATACCAACTTGGAATCCATTACCAAAATAAACAAAGACATAGCAGGAGAGTCTGCAGCAGAACTTCAGACGGTGGGGCAGACTATGTAAACTAAAGTGGCCATTGAGGAGACGCAGGGGCAACTGCTGAACGAGCAACTAGTGAACAATTCCTAGTGAACCGAAACATGTCACAGTGACGAGACGTCTCAATAGCTGTCTTCTTCAACCACCACACTCAACCACTAGTAATTGTGAATGCATGCGTTATTAAGACAGAGAAACAAAATGTAAAAGCAGACAGAAGATATTCAATGAGGGGTAATTTGTCCAGCATGGAGATGGCTTTCACACACTGAAATTATTCCTAGTCATTACGTATAGATTTAGACTGAGTAAATTTAGTGTAAGTTTTTATGCCCACACCTCTCAGCTGCTCTATTATTCAAACATGTCTTTATTCTTGTTGTCTCTTGGGAAACAGTTAGATTATATTGACTTTTACATGAGAGATTTGGCGCCCAAGCTGCTCACAGACAGTCCAGCATAAACCCTCACTTAGCGCTCTCATTAACCCTCACACACAGAACATGTATCTGGGACTTCAGAGGATATTACCGTTCCTTGCATTCACTTAGCTTCAGCCATAATTTCTACTTGCCTAACCCCAACTTACCCTTCCCTTAACTTTGCAATATAAGGATTATTGTCATATTATGTGACATATTGTAGTCCCTGCAACATGAGCGATGCAGACCACACACACAAACACACACATACCACAGGATTAAATGTGCCATTTCTCTTTCCCCATCACCCTTCTACATTGACCACTAACACACACCTTGCAAAATAGAGACTGAAAGGAAGATAAATGCGAGAAAAGACGAAATCTTTTAGTTTCCTTTGTGCAATTGCTTCTCCTGTTGGTCTTTCTTGTGTTTGAACAATCAGAAAAATTAAAATAATGATGGAAATGAGTCTTCAAAAATACATTAAATAAATTCTGTCATGACAAAATCTATGGCGAAACATTGCCTAACAGTAACTCTGACAATGACCCAAATCTCCTTTTATACAAGTTTTATGACCACTACAGGTGTAAAACAGGTTAAATCAGTATAAAAATTGCCAAAAGTTATGCTTTAGTTAAATAACCCACTTTAATAAGTAGCCTCATTTTAAAAGAAGATAAAACCACCCATCTGCAACAACAACACAAAACAGAAGGGAAAATATATCTACTCTGTAAGTCACATGGATTCTTTGTTCCTCTTCATCAACAGCATTGCTCTGCCAGGCTATTTAATGCTTGGCTGAAGATTCAGGCAGTATTTTATTTTTGTTTCAGTCCACATACCTGAGGAATACCTTTATATTCCCAAATGTTACAAAAGGGCAAGGGTACATAGGGTCTATAATTCATGAACTACAATTTGCAGCCTTTATGTACCAAACACAAAGCAGGAACCTCTACCTCGTGTCAGAGCATCGCTTTTAGTGGCTGCTGGTGTCACTAAAAGCATCTTTAACTGATCCTCTTTAATGTTTTTTTTGCCTCACAATGTAGCTGGTATGCCATCTGAAGGTGAAAGCTGCAGGGTGGATGCTTTGTGGCTTCCCACTGAGGTGAGGTGAGGTGGTGCTTCTAGGCAATAGATCAATGACTTTGAGTTTCCCACAGAGAGATATAGAAAGTACAGCAGCTGGGGCCTTAAAATAGCCCCTCCAATTGCTAAACAGTTTTAACCCAAATAATGGTGAGTCTGGACAAGGTCTGCAGAGGTCTCATCATTTTGGATTAACTCGTGACCTCTGCCCAGAGTGGAAATGGAGGGGCAGCTTTTAAAGCAAGAAGATGGAAAAGTGGGGTATGGCTTTTCCTGTCTCTGCTTGAGTCTGTTATGATCCAGACTTCTAGAAAGCATTTGATCAGGTCATATAAGGTGGCATTGGAGTCAACAAACAAATCCATGTGTGTGTATTGTGAGAGCATGAGTGTGTGGCGTGTCTGTGTCATTCATCACACCTGTCAGATTAGAGCTAACGAGTTATGGCTTCAGGGGAATGTCAAACAGTCAAACACCCTCCTATCGAATTCCTCCCGTATGCACACACACATACACACACACTCACATATCTCTATGTCCACTTCACAGTTTGTGTTCTTATGAGGCAGCAACAGCTTAAATTGATTTTACAAGTTTACACAAATAAATAAAAATCAATGACTGTTACTCTGAGGTGCAAATTTAAGTTTATATTTGCTTGCAGCATTATAAGAAATCAAGAAATATTTCTTTGTATGTAAAAAAAATGGTAGTTTCTCTGTTATTGAGTGTAAGGTGTGAAATAGCAATATGCCTTAAAGCTGTTTTTAGCTTTCCAGTCAGGAAGTATTTCAATGAAATAACAGGACGTTTTGACCGACGTTTTTCAGACAAAGAAGACAATAACATTGACCCTTTTGATAAAGATGACTGTATTCAAGATTTTTTTCATTTTTACCTGCATCACAGTGTCCTCTGATATGCAAAACCCATTCTCTACAGCTCCTTTTGTTTTGAACTATCGCTGTGTTTTCAATACATTTTATTGATTGCCGTCTCTGAACAAAGTTTTCCCATGAGGATGGTGCAAAATCTACTTACTTTACTATACATAGAACAATCATATCTGGTAAGAGCAACAACAAAAAAAATCTATTTTGCAGGAAAACTATATTCCCTGCAGAGTCACGTTCTTTTTTAACATCATCTCTTTGTAGCTTAATGGGAAGAGACGGGACCAAGCTTTTCCCTGACCCAGAAAATAAAACTGCAGATCAGCATATAATAAGCAAGTAAACTATAAATGGAACAGTAAATAACAATGAAGTAAATAATTAGAAATATGATGACTCTGGACAAGTTGGCTCATTAGTAAAAAGAAGATCAGAGGAATATCCATCTCACCGATAAGACATTTTACTGCCTAATAGATTCCCTTGGAGAGCTGCTTCTGCTAACAAGAAGCATCCTCTATTTTTTTTCTCTTCTCTGTCTCTATCAATTTCTCTTTTCTCGTTTTGCCCCCCCACTACTGTGTCCATTTCTCCCAGCCTCCCTCTTCTTCTGTTCTTTTTCGCACTAACCCTACTCCCGCCCTCCTTCGCTCAGCTTTCTCAGGGTCAATTAAGCTACAGTAACTAAACAGCAGCGCACCCTGTCACATTCCATCCAGGCGCCCTCAGTGAGCAACTACAACTTTCACTTAAAACAAACGAGCTTTGAAGGAACCCGTTTCAGCAGCTATTACCATATGAACAACTCACTTCCCAAAGCACAATGAACTACCTTGACAGAGCTTCAGTGGCCTCGGGCTGTCCTTCGTGGAACTCTGTTATTAATGGGGTATAGAGAAGGGTCTGTGTGCAGGTTGTCTGCCCTGTTTTTCCTCTACAGCCATGGTCTGATCTACCTTGCTCCGCTTTCCCAGCGTTACAAGATTCACCTAACAGGAGGTCACCGGAGCAGCACATTCAGTTGCACACAAGTGAAGCACACACAGTCTCACAGCAGGGGTGGCACAAAGAATACGAAACGCAAAGTAAAAACTTTGATGTACACACACTTTCACAGATTTTGCACAAAAACATGCACAAAATCTCAAGTACAAGAGCACCATGCTGAGTACTTCAGAGGACAAGCACCAAAAGCACATCTACTGCATTTTCATGTTCACAACCAATTCATCCTCACAGAAACGCTCTGAACTAAACTAAACCTTGCAGTCTGTCAGGAAAGAAGAAACCACTTCCTGGATCTTTTTTAAAGACTGTTTTGAAAATTATGGAAGCGACTAGAAAAGAAAAATTAAAATTAAATATGCAATAACAGGGATACGTTTTCCCTGCATAACAAACCTGCCCTTTTTGACTCGTAAATAAAATGATTAATCATCCAAACTGCAATTTCATTTTCACCTTCAAGGCTGCTCATTTTGTGACACAACTAAAAAGAGAACAAAAAGGACACCGCTTTTTTGTTCTCATGCATATGCCGCAAAAAGTGCTGAAAAGTTCCATTTGAATTCCCAATCCCAAGCGGCGCAGGAGAATGATGTCACCAACCACTCTGCTTCTTCAGCCCCCAGAGTGACAGAGTTTTGCATCTAATATGTCAAGTAGAGGGTATAGTGATGCAGAGATCCTACGCTGGCTGCTACCCAATCAGAATAGATATTAAAGGTTGCAACTGCTTGGAAAACGATTGCTACACGTCGCTGCATCTCTCAGGATGGTTTATAAAACATGCTACCGTGTACATTGAAGTTGATGGATTCAACACGTGTTACGAAGTAACATTTCCCTTTTGTCGTCTCATTACTGCTATAAGTCATCAGCAGGAAACCGTAGCGATAAGCTGCAAATGTATCAAAAGGTGTCACTAGATCTTTTGGTCATCTTACCTGCACAAGATAACTGTGCACAATGACCAGCTTTACATGTGAATGATACTTCTTAGTTTACCTGCAGGAAGGAAGGCAAATCAGCTATTTTTCGTGACCTGATACTTTCCTCCATATTTCAATACCTTCAACCTAACCAATACCTTGGGAAAACAACCCAGATGCCTCACTGGCTGAAACACAGAAAGGGGGAAATATCATATGATT
This sequence comes from Kiunga ballochi, assembly GCA_037177335.1. Taxonomy (NCBI): domain Eukaryota; kingdom Metazoa; phylum Chordata; class Actinopteri; order Atheriniformes; family Pseudomugilidae; genus Kiunga; species Kiunga ballochi. The sequence continues at coordinate 7,568,691 of JBAMIG010000012.1, forward strand.
TGGTTCAGCATCCAACACAAGTTTCTATGTCTTATCTTTATACTTGATCTGTTCGAGAGAAGGCGTTTTGTTGAATGGCTCTTTGTGATTGACCACTAAAGCTTATAGCCAACATCCTCAGCTGGCAGTGCGGGTGGGCAAAACACAATCAGACTGAACACTCAACAGTGCTAAACGGAACAAACCACATCCATGCTATGTTTCCATACACTGCTCACCCTAAAACAGATGTACCTCAATCAATCTCTTCTCCACATCACAAAAGATGCGACTGTAGCCCTCGCAATGCCAAAATCTATAATTGAGGAGCTTGTTGTGCTGATAGAAGCAGCGACTTAGTGCCTTTAGCTTGGCTGCACTCTCATGTTCACTTTCATGAACATATTGTAATTGAAAGAAACAACAGATGGTGTGACAAAGTGTTATAGTATGCAGCAATATTGCAGCATACCTTGCTTTAATGCTCCCAGTTGAGTTGTAGTGTAAAATTATGCCAAAAACAGTCAGGCCAGAGACATTTGTTCCTTTCTAGAAAGTATATGAGGCTCATTTCTCTATGTTGGAATATTAGATTCATTATGTTTTATGCTCTGTTATTGCACTATGACTATAAAATATGATTAAACTGTTCCATGTCAATTGATTTTCCCTTCATCGTATTTAAAATTATGTATGAAAACAAACCAACAACCAAATCCTTGAAATGCTCAGATAATAATGACCAAAATGATTCCATTTCCAATTAAATTGCTGTGGGTCACCCGACAGATTAATCTGTTAATTGCTTCAGTCCTCAACCACAGATCCCAGCTGACCCCACATTAAACTGTGTTCTCAAGCACGCACGCATATGATGCCAGCAAAACAAAGAAAACCTGAGTCAGAAAATCCGGTTTCCCATGGATCAGATCTGGATCTGACCACAAAGTCATCCGACTCCTAGCACATGTCCGACTCACCGATACTTGATACTCAGAATCCTGCGTAAAACCCCAGTAGTAGACACCAGAAAGGGACATGTACACAACCCAACCCAAAGCATAGCGTGACTCTAAACTTAATGCCATGTGTGCTTCTGCAAGTATTTATTCATAATACATCCCTACCAGCCGAATTGTGTGCAAAATTTGATGAAGACCAACAGGGTTTATAAAAGCTGTAAACATCTACCAAAAGCCTCTTATCTCTTCCACATATTTGTTCATTATGCTCCCCCCATAAAACCCCTCAGAGGTGGATAAAGTTGCATCATCTGCAAGGTAATAAAACCCACTATTTGTTCTCTTGCACAAATGGCCGCAATACAGGTGCTTCACTCTTTCTGTCTGCTTGAGAGATAGCTATCAGTTAAAAGGGTAACCAAAACCTCTTGACTAACCAGGTCCCCTTTTTTTCTGTATTCAGCTCGTCATTACACCCCGCTGTGAATAATATCTCTCTTTAGCTCTGTTCACTTGAAGCATATGGCAGGCTCACTGTAGTCAGCAAGCTGTTCCTATGACTAACCTTTCTATCATGGTTTTTGTTGTTGCACTCTTATGACCACATCATATGATGACGATATTCAAGCGCATTCAAACCATGGGTTTGAACTCATGATAGAAGTGGTTTTGTCTGTAAGGGGAAGGCAGCAGTCGTTGATGAAAAAAAGGGAAGAAAAATAGAGAAAAAAAACTATTAATGCTTGTATTGATTACAATCTTGCCATCCGTTTCTACACCCTCCTTTGCTGTAACACAATGCATCCCAAGGAATGAATAACCATTGCTAATGGCTATGAAAAGCTCCTGAGAATCGGCTAACATTCTGCCCACTAAAATCAATATTCCCCATAACCGCAATCTTCATTTAATCTCAATATGGTGGCACAAGAAATTAGGATGAAAAACTGATGTGAAACTACTAGAGGATGACTTCCTTCTGGATTTTCCCAAACTGGCAAAAGCAATACCACTTTGTTTTATTCCAGTGTAACACACAACTACCTTCCAGCTAAGACCAATTCTTTCATACTAAATGACTAAATTGCTTTCTTGTCAGATACTTTGGATAAAAATAGTCCCTTGCTTCATGTTGTGGCACATTAACTCCAGTCAAGTATTGCAGATAACAATTAATTAATTAAAGGATCTCCTGTGTGCTCATCATTTCCATTCAGCTGATGCTGTTGTCACAGCCCAGACAGAATTTACTATAGTAATTAGCCAAGTGTTACAAGCATGGAAATCACCATGATGGGGGAGTAACTATCTCAGTGCCTCCAGGGGGGGACAGGCAGTGAGAACACTGAAGAGAAAGTCGCACCTTATAATGCAAGGTGCAGGGATGGGAAAAAGTCCCCCACATGTAATTCAGGCCATGCAGGCTGCTTCATAAAATCACTCTGAATAAGATGGAGATGCTGGTGTGAAGTGGAAGTGGAAATAACTGAAACCCTCCAGATGTCTGCACTCTGTAATCAGCATACTTCTCAAACCAGAATACAAAATGGGGAGTTATGAGCAAGTACCTCCACAAACCGCTTGTATAAGAGTCAAATGGCTTTCTTGGGTGTGACGCAAAAATGGGACGCAAAAGTGTGCCTGTAAGGTTATTTATGGTAGATATGTTTAACGGGTAGCTCGTACCGTGGTCATAAAAACGGAAATCCTCAGAAGATAGTGAATTCTATGACAGGTGAATTTCAGGCAGGTCATTTAACTGTTCAGCTGTCAGCCATTTGTTGGCTTTAGCCTTGGTTTATTGACTTTAAATATTTGTGCACGCTTGCGCACATTTTATGGTATGAGAGTGTGTGTGTGTTTGTGAGTAAAGTATGCAAAGAATCAACCTTTTAGTGCTCACATCCTCCTTTGAACTGTTTTGTAAAAACACCAAATAGGAGCTGTCTGAGCTGTCTGTTTTATCTGTGACTACTCATTTACCAAAGTTTGGGTCACCCAGAGTTAACAAAAAGTACACATGCACAGACAAACACACTCACAAGCACACACTCGGTCCTTTACCTGTTAATGTGTGAAACAAATAACTGTTGCAGTGGTGCCAGAGTGAATACACCGCTATGTCCCTGCTTATCAGCTGGCTGTGTGAAAAGCTGTTTGTTCAACACAGAGCCTCTAACAGTCAACCAGTCTGCAAGAAGAAGCAAGCCTGGGATAACTGTACCTCACAGGACTCAACAGAAAAACATATTCAGCACAGCATATGTGGAAGATGAAGATCAAAGTCAGGTACAGGCTGAATGACAACAATAGGCCTGCACCACAGGATCAGCTTAATGCTGCAAACTCCCAATCTTATCTAAGTCAGAGCTGCACCTCCAAAGACTCATCCCACCTCCTTCGCTTGCTGTCTGATGTCTTTGTTGTCATATGTAGTGATGTAATATACTGTAATTTTGCAGTGTAAACTCAAGATGGAGATCAGGTAGTCATGTATCTTTTCTGAAAACACTTGCACAATCGTAACAACACAACCAAATAGAAACCAAGTCACAGTAAGTGGTTATATTTGCTGCTGCTATTACTCTTTAAAACCAGCTCATATTTAGGCTTAACGTTAAGAAAAACAAATAGAGCATCACTGGGAATTAGAATTAGCTGTGCAAAATAAGACATCATCCAAACCACGTAAATGATTAACAGATTGTGCCTGTAGACAACCTTATCTGCCACACAGTGTTCCTATCTGGTTACCAGGCTAGCATTACCGGTACTAACCCATGCAGAGTTAGTTCACATGTGCTGCAGTAAGAAACAAAGACATTAGACACGAAGACAAAGAGGATTTAAACAGAGTATGAAGGATAACCTCTGTTTTTCATAGCTGTAAAACAGCTTTTTGCTAGATTTGATGCTGAGAAAACACACCTTTTAAAAATTTCCCGTGATGATGTCACACCAGTTTTACTCACCAAACTCTCTTCAGAAGAGCTGGGCTCCCACCCATGCCTCCAAACTCAGATTCCAAATCCAATTAAATAATCAAGGGTTCAATTGCCGTGTAATACCGCAATCAATAAATGGAAGATTTGCCTTTTTGTTTTGTTTTGGGGTTTTCCATTTGTTTGTTTTGGGGTTTTTTTATGTACAATTAAACCCATTCCATCAAACAAACAACTAAACAACAGCTTAAATGCATGCACGCAGCTTCATACACCTTTACAAATCCACCTCCTGAACAATTCAGTTAGAAAACCTTAAGAGGTTTAGTAAAGCAACAAGGCTTTTTAACAAATAACGGGGAAAAAAAGGCCCCCAGCAGAATGTCATGAATGAATCCACCAAAGATAGCAGTGAACATTATCAGAGCGGGGGGATGAATGAATACATTATTATGCAGGGCACAACTTCTCCCTGCCTGCCTCTCAGCTTGTCTGTCTTCCTGCCTATCAACCTTTTCCCTGATTACCTGCACACATACAGAGCACCTTTTGTCCACATTAAATGGGGATGGATAGGGAAAGGTGGGAAATTATTTCTTTTCATGTGAAATCATTTTGAAAGAGAGATGCTTTGAGTTTTTTTGCCCCCTGTGACTCAAAGCCTCACTGCCTATCTCTTTAACTAACTGTCCAATCTCTTTCTATTACCCTCTTTGACGGGCTGCTTAGCTCTCTACCTGTCTTTAGTTACCTCTGTGTGTCGGTGTAGTCCTCTGTGCCCCTAACCTACAACATATCTGCATGGCTGTCAGACAGCTGAGTGACTTTTTTCATGTGTTGCTTTAGAGATTTTTTTCTCTGTTCTTCTACCAATTATTTTTCTACACAGCTATTACCAAGAGACAAAACTGGCAAAGGAAGCATTCACTTTTGAAAAGTTGGATATTTTAATAGAATCCACCTCTTCACTTTATAAAAGGAAAGCCGGTAAATAAATTAAGCTACCAGCAAATAAGAAAGCCTATGTGTCGTGTAATGTAAGTTATTGGCAAAAAACAAATACGATTCATGAGGTCATGGATGCTCTTCCCTAATGTGTGGGTTTTCTTCGGGTACGTTAGCTTCCTAACGCCCAGAAACATGCACCATCGCTTTAATTTGAAAACCTAAATTGACTTTGGGAGTGAGTACTCACGTGGTAGTTGCTTTTTTCATTTGCCCTGTTGGCCTTGTGGTAGACTAGAGACCCATTTAGAGTGTGCCCCACCTCTAGCGTGATAGCAGCTGGGATAGACTCCAGCCCCCTCTGTGACCCTGAATTGGATTAAGTGGTATAGAAAAGGGAAGGATTGATCTTGAAACAAAGGAAGTCTAGCTTTTTTTTCTATTTTTGATGAAT